>CM042011.1:77560450-78160450 GCA_023525715.1 Cichorium intybus
CTGCAATCATATATCTATTTAGCTTTAATTATTATATCAAATATTTAATAATTTATGAAGAATTAAATCTAGTTTTTTGTGTAATATGATAAATGTAATACCAAATATGACTGTTTAATGTTCATAAGTTTATATTTTTTCTTATTGGAGGGCAAAAATGGTCGAAAGTATTTACAAATAATATTTATTTACATCATGAGGACACTGTTTTAGTTTTATTTGAGGTTCTTTTAATCTTTTTGCGTTTGGAGGCGGGGACAACGTTGCCAAAACAATAACATCAACCAAATTATTATTTCCTTTCCTTGTATAAGAAGAAAAATGGAAATCAATGACTTTGTTGGGTTAAAACAAAGTATCTATGTGATGCTTGCAAAGAGGATAACAATAATGATATAAAGGGTTTTCATTCACTGATAAACTCATAATTGTTAGTTTATACTTGTTTCTATTGTTGCATTAAATATATATCGGACGTATTTTATAATGTTTTGAATCAAAAAATGCTAAAACTCGTATATGAACATAATTGAGGACTAACACATTGCAAAATTCGTAGTAGACGTGCACATCCAACTTAAGTTTTTCTTCGATTGGGTTCAGGCTCACAAAGACACCTATTATTTTTTTAGAAAAAAAATAGGTGTTAATTTTATTTATTTTTTGTTTTCAGATTTTTTAGGCAACTAATATATATATATATATATATATATATATATATATATATATATATATATATATATATATATATATATATATATATATATATATAGATATAGAATCAGGATCGGGTGATGACTCTTCTTAAAGTGAGGACTTGCGAGTACACCTTAAAATTTTTTTAAAAAAATATGAAAAAATATAAATAATAAAATGAATCATAGTACTATATCGGAGAAAAAGAAGATTCAAAAAAAAACTTTTGGATCATTATTTTTTTTATAATGAAATAATGATCCAAAATAAAAACAGAAAAATTGCATCATCACGTTTTTCAATGATCCAAATTTTTTTTTCAAATTTTTTTTGATAATGATATAGTACTAGTCTCGATTTTATGATTTATATTTTTTTTATATTTTTTTTCAATTTTTTAAGGTGTCCTCGCACGTCCTCACCGAAAAATGAGTCCTTACCGGATCTGGACCCTATATATATATATATATATATATATATATATATATATATATATATATATATATATATATATATATATATATATATGTATTTAAGTGAAGTTAAAAAGTTGTTGATCTTTTACTATTTGAAGAAAAGTATAAACAGGCTAATATTTTGCCCAGCTTGAAAATTGGTTTTTTCTAGGATCTATTAAAATGGTTCAGAGTTCAGATTGACCATATTTTTTAGGTTTGACTTGGTAGTTATCAAATCCCGGTTTTCTAGCTCACAAACAAAGCTCGATACCAATTACCAAGCACTTTAAGCATGCTTCCAAGCCAGTTTTTTACACATCTCCAATATGTAGTCGAATTTAATTTTAAAAATCTATATTTTGGAATGGTCAAATTATATTAAAACTAACAAAAGTTAGTTAGACAAAAAAAAAAGTTATTGATCAATTGGCCCAACAAAGTATATGAAAATTTTTTAAAAGGTCCCTGAACTTTTTTTTCATTGTTTTAAGCAATTAAACAGAAAAATATCGTGTCTATTTAGTCTTTTTTGGAAGGGAAACCTGTTGAGACGGTGAAGAGCTTATGTGGCATTACACATGGCAAATTGGTTTCATTTAAACACAAAAAAAAAATAACACGTGGAAAAGTTCAGTGAAATAAATGAGCAGATGACATGGTTTAGGAGCTTCAGTTGCCAATTCGGTGTAGTTGAAAGAACAGTGGGGCGATTAGGGTTTTTTCAAGACGAAGGCAGTGACTATTAAGGATTTGCAAGCTTGAAGTAGTAGCAACTGGAGAACCACAATTGCATGGCTAATAATCTTCCCGATCCAGTGTATTTCAAAGTAAGATTGCACTACAATGGTACGTTTATTCGTCATCCCTGCTCTTATGCTGAAGGGGAAACCTATCTGTTTACAGACCTTGATTTTGCTGCTATGAATCTTCACGCATGTGGAACTTGGTTGGAACGTTTTACTGGATCACCATGTGAGAAACTGTTCTATTGTATCCCAGGAAAACCTTTGTCTACTGGTGTAAGAGCCATAGACAATGATCTCGACTATGCCTAATTTTTAGATGATGCTACTGAAGCATATATGTCAAATATGGTAATATCATTGTATATGAACCATACAGGGTCAGGGCTAGAAGAATGGTTTGATGAAGATATGAATCTTGTTGTAAGTGATGAAGGAGAAGATGAAGTTGTTGATAAAGATGACGAAGTTGTTGATAAAGATGATAAAATTGATGACAAAGAGCCTGATGTAGAAGAAGACTTTCCCAATTTTCATGATTTGGATGATATGATTGGTCCAGGAGATATTCCTAAGATGAACAAGACATGTGATGACGACTTCCTGAGTAAAATGTGTGTTCTGAGGATACCCATGAAGGCCAAGCAGATGTTCTTGAGGATGGAGTTGAACATTGCATTTTCAATGAGAATTTACATTAGAGGATTCAATGTCTCGTGTTAGGTATGAGGTTTGAGAACCCAAAACAGCTTAAACACATGTTATGTAACTATGTTGTTGCTAATGGATACCAACTTTGTTTCAAGAAAAATGATAACAAAATACTAATGGTGTTATGTTGTAAAGGTGATTGTACTTTTAGATTATGGGCCTCATGGATAGGAGATGGACATTCATTTCAAATCAAACCCTTGAAAAAAGAGCATAATTGTGCAAGAAACTACAAGTTAGGATCAATTGTGGCATACTCCTGGATTGGAAGTCATTACACAAAATAGATGTTACATAGACAAAAGCTAACCATTAGGCAACTTAGACTTTAAGTCATAAAGAAATTTGGAATAGATGTTAGTCTCAGCCAATATAGAAGGGCAAGACAACATGCAATGACTTTGATAGAGGGAACACTTACAGAGCATTATGCAAAATTATGGTCTTATGGTGTAGAGATTAGAAGGACTAATCCTGGATCCACTGTAAAATTGGATGTAAATTCAATGCCTAATGGAAAGAATTACTTCATCAAGTTTTATGTATGTTTTGAAGCTATCAAGAAAGGGTGGACTGAAGGGTGTAGAATAGTGATATGAATAGATGGGTGTTTCTTAAAAGGAATTTGTTATGGAGAGTTACTTTGTGCTATAGGTAGGGATGCTAATACCCAGATATTCCCAATTGCTTGGGCAGTGGTATGTGTTGAGAATAAGGAGAATTGGCAGTGGTTTTTGGATTTGCTTAAAGATGACATTGATCTTGCTTTGGGCAATGGCTTAACATTGATGTCTGACCAACATAACGTAATGATTTACTTTTAATATAATAAGTTGTGTATATGTATTTATAGGATTATTTACATTTTTTGTTTGACTTAGGGATTAATGGAGGCTGTGAAGGAACTGCTTCCTCAAGCAGAACATAGGCAGTGTGCAAGACACATATGTGCAAACCTAAAAAAAATTCCATGGTGCCCATTTTGAAAACTTGTTCTGGAAAGCATCCAATGCTAGTACAGAACAACACTTCAAACAGGTTATAAAGGAATTGGAATTGCTTTGTCCACCTGCCAACCAGTTCTTGATGGACAAGGACCCAAAGACTTGGTCAAAAGCATATTTTCAAACTAGGAGAGGTTGTGCATCTAATGAGATTGGTTTATGTGAAAGTTTCAATGCAGTTATTGTTGAAGCAAGGAGAAAACCCATCATTACAATGCTAGAGGAATTAAGGCTTTATATGATGGAGAGGATGTTCAAGATGAATGGAAGAGGATGGTCCACTAACATTTCCCTAGTGGTTATACATAAATTGAATGAGTTAAAGATGAAACAAAGATATTGGGAGGTTTTGCCAAGTGGGTTGCATCAATTTGAAACAAGAAATGCAGGTGAAGCATATGAAGTGGACTTGGACAAAAGGAGTTGCTCTTGTAGATTACGGCAACTAAATGGATATGGCTGTGTCCATTCAGTGGCAGCCATATGTTTTCTTAATAGAAAGGTTGAGAGTTATGTCCATGATTATTTCACTAGGGATATGTACTTAAAAGCTTACAAACAAAGATTATCACCAATGAATGGGAGCAACATGTGGCCAGAAACCCCATTTACCCCACCATTGCCACCTAAAAGTAGAAGAATGCCAGGAAGACCCACAGTGAATAGAAGGAAAGATGTTACTGAAAAGGTAGGAAAACATTGAGTATCAAAAGTTGGAAAAAGAATGTTTTGTAGTATATGTCATGAACCAGGTCATAACAAGGCAAGATGTCCAAAGGATCCAAAACCTGCAAAATTGAAGGTCAAACGTGCTAGGACAATGACAGGGAACAAGGTAAAATTTTAAATTATTATTTTTACATTTGTGTAACTTAGTGTATTTATAATGGTGTTATGTGATATTTACAGGTTCCAGCAAAAAGAATTGAGGAGGATGGTGTTCCAAATCAAGAAATGACAAATCAAACTGAAGGTGTACCATGTCAGAGTGAGGGTTTAACTCAACAAAACACAATTCCATGTGAAGATGCTCCAATGCCATCTCAGACTGAGGGTTCAACTCAAGAAATGACCACTCAAACTGAAGATGTTCCAATGACCACTCAAAGTGAAGAACTTCCAATGACACATCTGATGCTTGATACCAGACTTGGATGTAAAGTGAAGAAAGAGAAGATGGAGAGGATAAGGAAGTAAGAGAGAATTGTTAAGAAAAAGTTTGCCAAGAATGTGATTGGAAAAAATGGAGAAAGGAATTCAGTTGGAAAACCAGTCACATTAGAATAGGTTGAAAATTTTATTTTGTTATTCAAGTATTTGGACATGTTGAACTATAGTATGTTGGTATGTTTTAAATATTTAAACTTGGTCTGTACTAAACATGGCAACGTGTTGGTGTGCATGTGCCCACCAATTTTGGTAATATTATCACATGTTGCTTTTTTAAGGTCCACCAATGTTAGCAATGTACTTTAATGCAAAAGTTATGTCCCACATGTTGACATCCTTTGGTCTGCAAAAGTTATGCCCCACATGTGCCCACCAATGTTAGCAATGTACTTTAATGCCCCACATGTTGACAATGAAAAAAATCTGCAAAAGTTATGTTTTTATATGTTTTAGCAATGTACTTTAATGTCCCACATGGTAATAAACAACTACATGGTCCCCCAAACTGGTACCTTTACTACAAATTTAATATACACACCACATATTCCAATACATTCGATAACATTGTTTAACATTTCCTTCAATATATGAACCTCTGGGTTGTTCCTCGCATCTTCAAGCTCTTTCATCTGCTGCTTCTCTAATTTGTAATGACGTGATAAGCCATCATCTACCCACTGAAACCACCCACGATCGCGTCCAACAACCTGCATTTTGGTTCATCTTTAGACTATCCTTCGTTTAACAACCAAGTAGTTCAATATATAGAACACAGAAAACATACCATCGAGTAACGACAATTCAAGAAACGCCTTCGAGGGTTCCCTGGTGTCGACAAAGTCCTCAAAACCACCGTTTCCTTGCAAAAACACTTTGGTAGAGGCCGATTATTCTCAACAAGCTCCAGATAGTAAGGATTCCGGTACGACATTTTCGTTTGAATAAGCTCAAGAACTCTTGGATCGTACGAATGGTTGTCTCACTTTCCAATAAACCCTCAATCTATTCTCACTCGTCTTTATTGAGTCCCACGTCCGAGTCATCCACCGGGTTGCCCGATCCGCTCCATTTGACGTGTCCGGGTGACTTAGAATTTTGGATATTCAATTTAATTCAAAAAATAAGCTTTAACCGGGTAACCGGGTATAATTACGATCAATACCTAAAACAACACATATTTTTTCTATTTAATGGCTTAAAACAACAAAATAATATATCAGGGAGCTTTTAAAATTTTTTCATATACTTTGTTTGGCCTATTCATCAATAACCAAAAAAAAAACTTTTCAAATTAGGTTTTTGTAACCAAGCACCCGAATTTATTTGAAATTTCAACTTTGTATTGTATAACCAAAAATACGACCAAGGAAAAACATTTATTAGAAAGAGCTTGTTGTTGTGTTTTTTTAAACCTGAAAATGAACGAGTTTCGAAAATCCAAAAGTGTTTATAATATTGTTAGCATCAATGCGTCCAAATACTATCTTTGCATTATGTTGAAACCTAAAACGTTCATCCAAGAAAGTCATCATCCAAGAAGGCTCCTGAAATGTGAGAAGACTAAATGTGCAAGGTCGACGTTAGAAATAATGTCAATGAAGGGAAATGTAATTTTATGAAACTTGACATGCTGAGTGGTGTAAATCTGAGAAGTTTATTGGTTCAAACATTGGTAACCTTTATATTGAGTGTTGTATCCTATAAAAACACTAGGAATACTGTGAGGCGCAAGCTTTTGGGTTGAGTAAATCGTAAATAGGGAAACAAACGATAGTCGGAGGTATGAAAATTATCATAATTTAGTGTAGTGTGAAACAACTCAAAAGGAAACTTACATGTAACACTTTGAATGGCAACTTGTTTACAATGTAACTTGCGGAGCTGAAAGCATTGACCCATAAAAAAGCATGAGCATTTGCATTAAAGAGCATTGCATGTTCGATATCATATTTATGACGATGCTTTCGTTCAGCACGCCCGTTTTCCTGAGGCGTGTAGGGGCAAGACACGCGATGATGGGTTCCATTTTTAGTTAGTAAAGATTGAACACGATGATTAAGAAATTTCGTTCCACACGCCCCTTTCAAGAGAATTGGTTTTGAACATAATTAAAAAAACTGTGAGAACTTGGAAAAGGTCGGGTCTGTGTGTTAATGGATAAAACCAAGTGAAATGCGAAAAATCATGAACAAATATTGCATAATAAACATAACCATCAGTAGACATGATAGGTGCAGGTCCCACAAATCACAATGTATCATATTCAAAACATGCAAAGATCTTTTCTCATGAAAAGCAAACATTTAGTTTAGGTCAAACAGACGTGGCAAATAACCGACCAAGTTGATTTAACAACGGAATAGTATCAAATGCAACATGTCCTAAACAGTTATGCCAGAGCTCGTAAGAAGCACAAAGGTGGTTGTGATTAAGATGAGCCACAAATGCTTAAAAACCTTGCATGAGCACATAGAGAAAACAATCACATCGACCCTTGTTAGTGGTTCCTTTGTTTGCCGATTCTAAATAATGAAAACATGATTAGGAAAAAAACATGTCAACAGGAGAATCAGAGGTTAATTTACTTACTAATGGAAACAAGATTCTTCTTTAGTCCGGGGAACAACAAGAACATCCTTTAAATCAATGTTCTTGGTGATAGAGGTTTTACTAATACGAGAAATATTTAAAATATTATCGTTACCGACTGTGACATGATTATTTCCCATGTAAGGCATCAAAGAATCAAGATTGGTAGCAGATGGCGTCATATGTGCGGAAGCCCCAAAATCGACAAACCAATCAGAAGAGTCATCATGAACATTACATTTAGCAAGAAAGGCATGTGCCAAGTTTGTATTTCGAAGGTCCAAGTTGTGCAAAAGTTGAATGATCAGGACATTGATTTGCATAATGGCCATCTTTCAGGCAAAGTTGGCAGTGGGGTGGACGGTGGCCGCAACCCTGACCACCGAAGGGACTCGGGCGGTTTGAAGAACCACCGTGAGCCGAAGACCCAGTGGTCGAAGATTGGCCAAGGCAGCAGAGGGTGTCAAGGTGCCATGAACTGATTTGAGAAAAAGTTCACGTCCCTCGACTTGAGAAAAAGAAGATCACTTAAAAGAGGCCTCGGTTTGACAGCCCGGTGAACAGCCGAAAAAGTATCAAAAGGAGGGACAGAGACCACACAGAACCAATGAGTTTTGTCCATATCGTCCATCAGTTGGCCAATAGCATTAAGTTGATCACAAATAGACTTGAACTCACGACCATATTCTGAAATAGACGAAGTTCCTTTGTGCAATTGATGAAGAGATACACAAAGGTTCTACATACGTTCCACGGAATCATGGATGTAGGTTGATTCAAGTGCCTGCCAAACATCATGAGCAGTAGAGAATCCAATAACTTCAGCCATGGCTTCTTTAGTGAGAGAGGTTTGAAGAATAAGTACAGCACGCTGATTTGCTTCTTGTTATGTGGTAAAATCAGGATTTAAAGAAGCTTTTCCATCGACAATGATGGTTTGAGGCGAGGCGACCAAAATTCGATCAACATAACCAAGAAGGTGTTGATAGGAGAGGAGAGGAGGAAGCTGATTTTCCCAGAGAAGATAATTAGAAGAAGAGAGTTTTATGGTCAACATATGAATAATAGTAGCAAGAGGGAGGGCATTCAACCTTATATATAGTACAAGGTTGCATAGGATTACATGTAAATAGGAAAAAGATTACAAAGATTACAACAACATTAGCTACAATTAAGGATTCACACAATCTCTAGAAGATTGGTGAGATATCAAGTTTATAACCATAAATTACATAACCTTCACAAGTTCACATATATTGTTGTATTTTCACTTGGTCCTTTCATTCTTGTCTTAATGATAAGGAAAATATGTCTCACTTTCAACTCCAGACATCATCTCTCTCTATTTTCGTAACGTTATGATTTATCACTCATCTCTTCATGTCATCAAGGACACCCAGAAATGGTGTTTACCTTCTTTTCTTATTCTTTACTTGTGATCTGTTTTGGGGTTGGTTCTAATTCCTTAACATGATTTTGCACTATGTGGACTATACATGGAGTCTTGCCCAGCTATATTATAGAATAATAAATTCGTACTTACCTCTTAAACTTCGGAATACGATGATCTCAATGGTGTAAGTAGTTCATTTCATTTATAACGTCTTCAAATGACATTTGTAAAGAGATTAATTAGGGAAAATGAATGTCTCTACAGATTGAATAACCGATTAATGAACTTTTTACATTATTATATACACAACCAAACTGATAGACTTAACACAAACAAATGGCCACGTCAAATTTTGCAAGTTAGATTATTACGATAAAAAAAGGTTCCAAATCAAATCCCATACTTGCAAATAAATGAAAAAATGAACCCAGTTTGCTAATAATCCCTACAGTAACCAACTCATGAAGTCGATATACTCAAAATTTAGCACCCACCCATTTAGCTTACTTGTTGTTGGTGAGTACCATACATAGGATAAGTCCCATATGCTGCAGTATACATGCTTGGATCATGTGGTGCTTGCATACCATAACCATATGCATCATAAATCTGACCTCCATAATATGCTGCAGGCCACTGGTTCCCGAAATCATTTCTTAACTGCAAATTTCAAGAACCGAATTAAAAGCTATGTATAAAAGAGTTGATCAAACCTTATTCAACCTCATGGGTCGAAAAATAATATAATTTGCCTCAATATGCCACTAAAATACATAAAAGATAGAATGGCCAAGGTGCTGGAATAAGAAGACTAGAAGTCTGGAATGGAATTAGGGATGGTTGGATGGAATGGAATGACAAAAAATAAAATCGACGAGGTGATGGAATAAGCACGATAACGGAATAAAGTCATTCCATTTAATCATTTTTGGTTAGCCTGTAAAAATGAAATGGACTTTTATACTATTCCAAATACATTGTGTGGTTTTAACTCTATTCTATACTTTAAATTATAATTAATTTAAATTTTATGTATAAAAGTTAAAAACTAAACTAACAAAAGCTCATTAAAATTTAAAACCCCAAATAAGATTACAACAATATAAACACCTTTGCCCTAAGGAATGAGAATTAACAAAATGGAAAGAAAAACATTCTTTCAACATTACTAAGCATGTGCGTGTTTTACTTGGAGCATACCTGCTTATTTGCGGGGTTGCGTCCCCAAGAAAGCCGAACTGTTTGTTTCCCTATTGCTGTCCCGTTTAATTTTTGCAGTGCTTCTTCAGCATCATTTCTATAAATACAAATTAAAGAAGTGACATACAAACTTATTATGATAAAAAACATCATGGACAAAAGTAATTAGTAAAACGAAAGAAATCCAACCTGTTAGCAAACTGTACAAATCCGCAACCTTTACCAATAGGTATTTTTACGGAAAGAATCTCGCCATATTCCGTGAATGGCTGCCTAAGATCTTCATCACTAACCGTTGGATCAAGCCCTCCCACAAAAATCTAGAACCAATCAACGGTTACAAAAATGGACGAACAATTAATTGACAATGAAGCAATAAGTGGAAGAAGTTGAGGACTTACTGTTGTATTATTAGAATCTCCATCATTTTGGGAGCCACCATTTGACATATAACCGCCTGATATTGGGCAAATAGAAATCACTAAATCAAGAATTCAAGTACTTGTACGGAACCGGAGTGGACAAGTTCTCTATGATGAGGATGAGGAGGGTATTCACGTCTTTTGCACATAGAAAGTCCATGTCCCACCTTTTTGGATAGGACAAAAGTTTGCAGTTTTTTGTCCCACTCAAAAAGGTGGAACATGCTGGGACGGGGACTCGTTCTCAATCTCTTGTCTGTGTAAAGACGTGAATGCGCTCCTTATCATCATCATCCAAAAAAGCCCTAGAAAGCTTGTATAGTCCCATCCCGTGTAACAAATGCAGCCGAAGACTGCATTTGTTACATGGGACTCGACAAATAATCTAGGGCTAATTTCAATGATGAGGATGAGGAAGGCATTCACGTCTTTCGCATAGACAAGTGATCGAGAACGAGTCCCTATCCCACCTTGTTCCACTTTTGGAATGAGACAAAAAATTGCAATTTTTGTCCTGTGAGTCCTAGTCCAATGCAACTCAAACGCAGTACAACATGTTCTGTCATATCCTATCCTGTCCTACGTAACAATTAACAAACAAGGGTTAAAAGCACGTACCTTGTTGGTAAGCAAAAGATTTTCTCGGGGTTGCGGCACCAATACGCATAGGCCTAGTCGAACAATATGTCCCATTCATTTCAGTCATGGCTTGGGTCCTCTCATTATCGTCTCCAAACCTTACAAAACCATACCCTTTAGAGCGGCCAGTATTAATATCGATGACAACTTTAGCAGCTTTAACAGACGGGTATTTATTAGCAAAAGTGTCGTGCAATAACGTGTCAGTTACATCTGCAGCTAAATCTCCTACGAAAATAGAAAGATCAGAACCGTTATTTGAGCGCTTCTCCCCCATGCTAAATGTAGCCCAGTTCAAACGAAACGTTTGTCGCGTATTAGGCATAAACATTGAAACATAATTCTGCAACACTTTTTCTGCTGCCGCGTGTGAAAAAAACTCAACAAATCCATATCCTTCTGAGAATCCTGTCTGCTTATTTCGAACAACCTTAATCGACGCAACCTATAACAAAGATGTTTCGGTTTAATATGTTTTAACTCGTGTCAAGAAATATTAAAAAGTCAATACACTTCTATAACATAATTTTAAAGAATATATTCGGATTTGATAAAACTCAAGAGGAATTTCATCACAATTGATTCAAATTTCAAGCATTATTAGTTGCATATCGATATAAAGATCCAGATGTGTCTTTCTATCTAACAGAATCCCAAATAGAAAGCTTCGTGAGTAACATGTGGTTAATGTTCCTCTTTAATGAACAGAATAAAAAAAATCACATTATTTAGCACAAGAGAGATGATAATTATGCATAGACAGTTATTAAATTGATAAGTAATGTAAATAACCTCGCCGGTGGAAGCAAAACAGTTACGGAGGTAATCCTCATCCATCCAATTGTGAAGGTCACCGACCCAGATCGCTTTGTTCTCTCCTCCACCGGATCCCGGCTGCGGCTGTTGAGCCACCGGAGGATGCGGCTGAGGGTGGAGGTGGTGCGGGTGGTACGGCATGTAGTGTGGCGTCACTGGGTAATTAGCCGGAGACGGTGCCATCATCTGGTGCTGCATTAACATCGCCGCCGCAGGGTACTGCATCGCCACCCACTGCTGCTGCCCTAGACCCACCCCCATCGCCGCCGCCGCCGCCGCCGCTCCTGTTGTCGTCGTCGTTGTCGTCACCGCCGGCTGGGTTTTCTGCGTTTGTTGTTGCTGATCAGACCTACCATCATTACCCGATTGCATCTTCACTCTCTTTACCAAAAATGACACCAAAAAAGACACAAACTTTATAGTTTATCTATAATATACGGCTAATATACGTATAGGTTTGTGAGATAAAAACAGCGAATCTGAGAGTTTTAGAGAGAAGAAAAAAAGTGGATTTATGAGATTGATGGGGAAGCCAAGTTTCATGGTGGCGTAGCCATTGGATTTAATGGTTGTTTTGAAATCTAAGCCGTTGTTTTAACATGGGATTGTGTTGTGTTATGGTCGGCCACCGGATCCAGTTTCCCCCTACACAGATATTTTCCAAAACAAGTTGTGTTTGTTTTTTGTTTTGTATTTTGTAAAATGGAATTGTTTTGCCATTTTAAGGTTCGAGGAATCTAAGCAAGGGTTTGGGAACACTGCAAAATCAGGAAAGGTCTGGGTTTCAGTGACCTTGTGACAACTCTAAACATGCCCACTACCATCACCCGTATTTCCCGCAGCATTATTACCATTTCTTTTTACCAAAAATAACTGGTTTTTGACTTGACGACATTCAATGCATCTATCAATCACAAACCATAAGTTTTTGTTAATTATGTCGATTATTTTTTACAATTTTTTTATTGTCCTTATATAAATGAAAAATGGATTAGGGCATTTAATTGATAAGAGGGATTTCTTGAGACAATAGCGATACTGCTTTTATGGTCTCTGAATTCACATTTATTATGTTAGAGATGAATGGATTGGTTGGATCGATTTTTCAGGTTCATTGTGGTGGTTGTGTAGATGAACATGGATTGGGCTATAATGATTTTGGACCGAACCCAAAAAATCTTCTCCAATCAAAAGAATAAAATATTGTTTACGGCGTTCCAAGTAGAGGTGCACATTTGCCGGTTATAACCGGTTTCAGTTTTTCGTAGAACCGGTTTTTAGTTTAACCGGTTTTGGCTTGACCGGTTTCGGTTAAAACCGGACCGGTTTAGGGCGGTTTTTTGGGTGAGAAATGTATAACCGGTAGAACCGGTTCCGGTTCCGGTTAAAACCGGTTTTTATATAACCGGTTCGGTTAAACCGGTCCAAAAACCGATTTCAAAGTATTAAATCTTTAAAAATCCAAAAAAATACTAAAAAAATACTATAAAAATACCTAAAAATATATATTGTCTTTGGTTATGATATACAATAAGAAACAACATTGTTTGAACTTGAATAACATTGATTGAAATTGAAATGAAAAAAACAAACGTGAACGACCAATTACGTATTACAAAAAAATTAGGAATTATAGTTTTCGAATAACCGAGGTTCAACATCGAAAAACTTAGGTCAATCTCCAACACATTACATAAACTAGGAATGATAGTCTTCATCTAGAAATACCAAAGTTTTAAAATTCAAATTACATAAACGTCAATAATAATAATAGTAGGAATTATAGTCTTCAACTTTGTCGTCTTCAAATCTTCAAGCCTTTAATCCGAAAATTCTTCAATCTCACCCTCATCAACTTCAGTCGTTGGAGGTGATATCTCCATTGCAACTTCTTCTTCGTGGATATACTCTTCCACCGGTGGTAAAAGCGGCCCTTCGAGCGAAACACAATTTTGTATCCTTTCGACGCAATCCAAGTAGTCCTTCAAGCAAACGCATACTTCCATCGATTCGGCCGTGAGTTTGGACCTTCTTTCCGTGATGACCCTGCCACTAAATGAAAAAGCGGATTCCGAAGCTACCGTGGAAGCTTGGACGGTTAGTAAATCGCGGGCCATGGCAGCTAGAATCGGGAATTGCACTTCCTTTTCTTTCCACCAAGCCAAAATATCAAAGTTTTGAAATTCTTCGACGGTAAAGTGGGCTAAAAAGTTTGTGGCCATATAATTGCCCAATTCGCTATTTGGGGCGGAAGTACGTTGGCGTTTTGTGGCATCCTCCATCAAAGTGTTATAAAGATTTATGTTAACGTTTCTTCCCGATGAAGATGAACCGGCCATACCTCTACGAATATGATCAACTATTACATTAGTTGGTTGACCATATTTGGTAGCGTACATTTCAAATAATTTTTTGAATGAGTCATTGAATTTAAAAACTTGATTTTGAACGAAATTTGGTTCGAGTTCACTTAATCCCAAGTTTTCATAAATTTGCCCCATTAAAACGTTTACACCACCCACATTTATAGTCGGGTTTAGGGCGGCGGCACATGTGAAGACTAAAGGCAATTCCCGAAAATATTTTAAAATTTTGGTTTTCATAGCAATAACCATATTTTGAAACAATGTGATCGATGAATACTCGAAATTTGCCATTTTTTCCGTCATAAGAAAAATTTGATTTAAAACCAACGGACTCGTGGGATAGTAAACGCCCGACAACAAAGTTGTTGCCTCCTTGAAAACTTGTAGAAAATGTGTTAGTTCTTGAAGCAAATTCCAATCCGATTCGGGGATTGAAACCGATCGACGTTTTTCAACAAGTATTTCGTTAAACGCATTAAGTGTGAGTTTTTGGCGTAAAATGCTTTCAAACATAAAACAAGTTGAGTTCCATCTCGTGGGTGTGTCAAAGTTAGGGCCTAAACATGGTTCGTTACATTGTGCACAAAAAAACCGGTAATTTGCTTGTCGTTGGTTACTTGTGCCATAGATTGTGTTTAAAAGATTTTTAAATTTCGTACGTAAATCATCACAAACTTGAAGGCCGGCTTGCACACTTATATTTATAATATGTGCAATACATCGGGTATGAAAAAAGTCGCCATCTAAAATTGGTTTTAATCTTAATTTCATTCGATTGATGGCGTTGGTGTTGTTTGACGCGTTATCGAGGGACATAGAAAAGACTTTATCGTCTATTTTATATTCCGCCATAACGTCCAATAATATTTTTAATAAGTTTGCACCGGTATGTGGATAACCAAATAATTTAAAATCTATTGTCCGTTTCATCATTAGCCAACTATCGGGATGAAACCAATGAGCGGTAACGGCTAAATAGGAATTTGCATTTCCGTGGGGGGCGGTCCAAACGTCACAAGTTAGCGAAATCGAATTTTTGTAGTTTGCAAATCCTACAATTATTTCGGATTTCGCTTTGGCCCAAAGTGCAATAGCATCACGTCGAAGAGTAGTACGACTTACAGCGGAGTATCGAGGTTGAAGTTTTGTTTTGATGATTTCCGTAAGCCGCGCGTTGTCGAAGTGGTCGAATGGAAGTGCTTCTTGGATGACAAACTTGGCAAAGACTTCTCTTACGGCATCGTTGTCGTACACAAATAAAGCGCCGTCTGATCCAATTGTAGTTTGCATCGGATCGGTGCTAGTTTGTTGGAGGGCTTTGCAACCGCTACTTATATGTGACCTCAACGTTGAGTTACTCGTTGACGAATAAAACCTCCCACATTTCTTGCACCGAGCTTTTTTCGCACCATCTCTCATAACACAATAATCGAAATTCGACCAAACATCGGCGGATCGCGTTGTGGTTTTGATTTCCGCTACATCATCGTTGGTATAGTTTCGTGTTATGCCGGAAGTACCAACGGAAGCGGAACCGGTAGCGGAACATGACGAAGCCATCTTGAAATTCTTAGAAAATAGGTCGGGAAAGCGAAAAACGTCGAGATTTGTGAGCGTTTTTTGCGGGGTGTTTAAACCAAATGAACCAACATCTATTTATACTAACAAATGAGGGGTAAAATGGGTATTTTGGGCATTTTAACGGTTATAAATGGCTAGAAACCGAGCAAAAGAAGCCAAAAATGCAAAAATGCCCGTTTTTCAACGGCTAGAAAAAAAAACCGGAAAAAACCGGTTATTTTCCGGTTAAAAAAACCGGTTAAAAAACCGGGTCATAAAACCGGTTCGCGCAAAGGAATGGTAACCGACTCATAACCGGCGGTTCGGTTAAACCGGGACCGGTTCTTGGATAACCGGTTATTGGAAAAACCGGTCCGCTTTTTTTCCGGTTTTTAAAAAAACCGATTACGATGTGCACCTCTAGTTCCAAGTATTCGAAATGTAGGAACGATTGGTTGGACCAATCCTGATTCAGAAATTATATTTGTTCCTAATTTTTGTTTCTAACTTTATTTCTAACCATTTGAAAAGATGACAAGTGGATGACAAGTGTAAAGTTTAATAAAATTAATAATATTTTAATCTACTTGTCATCATTCAAATGGTTAGTAATAAAGTTAGAAACAAAAATTAGTAACCAATACAATTTCTCATCTTGATTTTATGAGATTTATTGGATCCGAATTACTTAAAATAAATATATTATTAAATGAATAAATTATAAAGTATTTTTGGGGAATATCTTGATCGGTACAGCAATATTACCATTATTAATGATGTATGAGTTTATTGGATCATTCATCATACATAGAAATGTAGAATACAATCCAAGTTTTAAACAAGAATCTTCTGAGGGACTAGACTTGTAACTTGATATATGGTAAGTCAAGGCTTATAAATTACCATTATTGTTATTCTTTGGAGACTTGTTTATTAATGTTTTTGGGTATGAAATGGTTGCAAGGGGAGATAAGGGGTTTCGACGAGAATAACGATAGGGGGATTGTATAATGGTACTTAATATGGAATCAAAAGCAAAAGGGGGATTAGGCGATCGTGTTTCGTCTCTCACGTTCTTTTTTTTTGTTTTGAGTTTGATCTTCCTTCAACTCCTAGATGGTGGTGAACCATCAAAGTGTGTCGGGGGGCTAGTTAAATTGGTTATGCAAAACTCAGACTCATCGGAAAAACTAGATAGTAGTGACATAGATTGGTTCTGTCGGGATGGAGTAATATAAGGTGTTGGTCATCATAGTATGTTAGTGGCAATGATAGAGTAAACTATACATGGGATCATTGAGGGATACGAGTTACGTGAGATACACGATGGTGTGACATAGAAATATATACGCAATGGTTGATTTATTTGAAGTATCAAAATTACATGTTTTATAAAATCAAACTTAATCAAAATATAGAGATTTCCATGGTTTTTTGCAAACCGTTGCTTTGAATATACAATTTGTGGTTTTCTGTATGTATTGAGTAACAATATTCATCAATAGACAAATGTGTTATGATTTATTTTTGTGGTTGGTTTTTTTAGGTTTTGTAATTTTGTTGCGCAACACTTGTCATTTAATATTTTTCCATGTAATGTGATTTGCGACATATGTGTCGATTTTGGTTTCCTATATAAATAATATTCAAATAGGATAGGAAAAATGTATTAGCAAAAGTTTTAATGTTAAAGACCGCACAAATAGGTTCATATTGGTTGAAGTCATGGCAAGGCGTTCATTCAGGTGTCACATATGTATTGGTGGTTTTAGTGGGAGTCGGAACATCACTTACGGTTGTCTTATCCATAGAATGATATTGTTTTCCTACATGTTGGCTTACGGTATGACACATAATAAACGAGGCATTGTTACCGTATGGTTGTGTTTGTTATTTTGATATTTTGTTAAGGATCATTGCATGCTAGAAAATTCTTCAAAATAATTAAAGCACAATTTTGTTAATAAGTTCACAAACAACATGTAACATCCTTGAAAGTTTGGTTAAGATGTTAGTATATGTAATATGAGGTAAGTTGTTATGGTTGTATAAGACAACAAGCAAACTATTGTTTTATGTAAAGCTAGGGTAACGAGAAATGAAGTCTAGAATGACTTGATAATGTGTTTTGTAAAGGTTATTGTCTTTTTGTTAATGTATGCACCAAAAGTTACAAGAAATGAAATTACCAACATATATTTCCTAAATTGGAAATTTGATAGCATTACATGGTCGTGTAATTGTAGGCTTGAGAAACACAGTTCGTGTATTCATGAAATGGAGATAATGAAAGTATATTGTCTAAATAGGAATACTTGGGTTGTTACATCACCAATGTAAATGATGGGTTTTGATAAGCTAAAAACGATCTTTTTGCGTAAAACAATTTTAAGCAGCAAACGGAAGCAATTTTAGAATAAATATTATTTTAAGACCATTTTAACAAAACCACCAAGAGGATGTAAAGAAGACAACCTTTGAAGACTTTGATTCCACTTGGTTTTGGGGAGTTGATGAAGATAGCAAGAAAACCCAAATGAGAGTTCTTCTATAATGTATCCACCAACAAGAGTATGACACAATGAAATGCTAGTTCCCTTTTGTAACTAGCATTGGTTCTGAACAAGGAAGAGGTCTTACTTTTAGATATAGATGTTGAAAACAAGGATAACTGGAAGTGGTTCTTGAACTGTTAGATGCGGACATTGGTTCTGAACAAGGAAGAGGTCTTACTTTTATTTCTAACCAACATAAGGTATTATTTTACAAACTTTAAAATTTTCATGTAACTTATCCAAAAACAGGAAAAATAAGAAAAACAGAAAAATAAGTGTTTTTAAAAAGTTCTTTTAACCTATCCCAAAACAGAAAAAAAGGAAAAACGAGAAAAACGTTTTTTTGAAAAAGTTTTTGTAGTCTATCCAAAACAGGAAAAAAACAGAAAAAACGAAAAAATCGAAAAAAAAGTGTTTTTAAAAAGGTTATTGTAAACTGTCCAAAACAGGAAAAAAAGTGTTTTTAAAAAGGTTCTTGTAAGTTGTTCAAAACAGGAAAAAACAGAAAAAAAGGAAAAACGAAAAAAAGTGTTTTTAAAAAGGTTATTGTAAGTTGTCCAAAATAGGAAAAAAAACAGAAAAAGAAATAGTTGTTTTTAAAATATTATGTAACCTGACAAAACAAAAAAAAATGTTTTTTGTTATTTATCCAAAAACAGGGCTTGTAGAAAGTGTGAAGGAAGTAATGCCATATACCGAACACAGACAATGTGCACGACATATTTATGCAAGTTTCAGGAAGAATTTTAATGGCGAAATGTATAAGAACATGTTTTGGCGATCTTGCATGTCAACCACAGAAGAAGATTTTAATAGTAACATGGAAGAATTGAGAAAGTTTAGCCAAGAAGCTTATGATCATCTGATATTAAGGGATAAAAATACATGGTCTAGGGCATTCTTTAAAATGGTTAGGGCTTGCGAGGCAGTTGAGAATGGGATTTCTGAGTCTTTTAACTCTGTGATAGTGGAAGCAAGAAAAAACCGTTACTTACAATGTTAGAGGAGATTAGATTATATTGCATGGAGCGGTTCCAAGTTATGTCAACCAAAGCACAAACATGGGAAAAGGAAATTTGTCCAAATATACTTAAAAAAATGAAGCATTTCCACACAAACATGAGGTATTGTCAAAATTTCTTTAAAATATGATTGGTTTTAAAAGTTTGGTTTCTTATATAATTAATAACATAGTTTCCTTATTTTGTAGAACTTGGCTAGTCTACCTTGCTGGTGGAAGTGTGTTTGAGATAAGAAACGGATACGGCGTGTACAAGGTTGACTTAAATGCACACTATTGTAGTTGCAATTTATAGCAGTTATCTGGCATTCCTTGTGTACACGCTAGTGCAGCATTGAACTACAGTCACATTGATCCTGAAAATTATGTGAGTACATGGTTTAGTAAGGATAAATTCATTGCAACATATGCCAAGACAATCGATCCCATGAATGGAAGTAAAATGTGGCGAAAAACACTTTACGAAAAGCCATTGCCACCAAAAGAAAGGAGGATGCCTGGAAGACTTACTATGAAAAGAAAAAGACATGAGACTGAAAACAAATCCAAGTATCCAACTGTTTCAAAGGCGGGGAGATCAAAAACTTGTCGCAAATGTTTACAAATTGACCATAATTCAAGAACATGCAAAATTGAGAAACAAGTACCCCCTCCCAAGCCAAAGAGGCCCACTGGAAGGCATCGAAATGACGATTTTGATGATCGTAATAGGGGTGAAAGAAGAGGTGGAAGAGTTCGTAGGAGGGGCAATAAAGGAAGAGCTGAAATAGAGGAGGATGTGTGAGAGTTATAATAGATGACAATGATGATTTTGTGGATCGTTATATGGGTGAGTATTATGTGTGTTAAATATGAAATATGTTATTTATGATTATTTTATTTACATTAATCTTTATATATTTTATGTAGAAACTCAAAATGAACAGGTTATTTATGATGATGATGATGGAGTCCCTAACAGTCAAACACAAGCTAGTGTTCCTTAGACGCAGTATGCTGCAGACAGAGTCCCTAACAGTCAAACACAAGCTAGTGTTCCTGAGACGCAGTATGATGCAGACGGTGATCTTCAAGAGGTTCCAGTGAGAGATTAGGAAGATTCTGATGATTTTTGGAACAACATACCAAACGATTGCTGGAACTATGGTAACAAGAAATACTAAGGAGTAGGTGAAACTATTAGCCCTTTTTGTATAGCGGGCAATGTTTAAAAAACTTTCTGCGTTTATAAACCCAATGCGTCTGTACCTTATAAGGACCATTTTTGTGAAAATGTTCAGAAACAGGGACCATTATTGTTAAAAACTGCAAACATGGACCATTATTGTTAAAAAACAACAAACATGGACCAAATTTGTCAAAAACCTGCAAACATGGACCAATTTTGTCAAAAACTGCAAACATGGACCAATTCTGTTAAAAAACTGCAAACATTGACCAATTTTTGTCAATAACCTGCAAACATGGACCAATTTTGTCAAAAAACTGCAAACATTGACCAATTCTATTAAAAAACTGCAAACATGGACCAATTTTGTCAAAAAACTGCAAACATGGACTAATTCTGTTAAAAACTACAAACATGGACGAATTCTGTTAAAAACCTGCAAACATGGACCAAATTTGTTAAAAAACTGCAAAGACAGGCCAATTATGTTAAAAACCTACAAACATGGACCAATTCTGTTAAAAAACTGCAAAAACTGACCAATTCTGTTAAAAACCTGCAAACATGGACCAATTTTGTTAAAAACTGCAAACACGGACCAACTTTGTTAAAAAAAAAACTACAAACACGGACCAATTTTGTTAAAAAAAACTACAAACACGAACCAATTTTGTTAAAAAACTGCAAACACTGACCAATTTTGTCAAAAAAAACTGTAACATACACCGATTTAGTTAAAAAAACTACAAACATGGACCAATTTTGTCAAAAAAACTGCAAACATAGACCAATTTTGTTAAAAAAAACTACAAACATAGACTAATTTTGTTAAAAAACTGCAAACATAGACCAATTTTGTTAATAAACTACAAACATGGCCATTTTTGTTAAAAATTGCAATAGACCCATTCAGGAACAATAAACCCATTACCTGACGTTTTAACCCTCAAAAAATACATGTATAGAAACACTTAAATGTAATATAATTTGGACGAAAATACCCATAATGTTGAGAGAACATTTGAAAAAAGGAACCAAAACTATTAACTAACAACCCTCACAACATCAGATACAACAATGAAAGTACACTGCTATTAACCAACATCCCTCACAAATGAAAGTACATTGCTATTAACCAACAACCCTCACAACATCAGATACAACAACAACAACAGAGATAAACGAAAGGACATTGCTATTAACCAACAACCCTCATAAATGATAGAACATTGCTATTAACCAACAACCCTCACAACATCAGATACAACAACAACAACAACAGAGATAAATGAAAGGACATTGATATGAACCAACAACCCACACAACATCAGATCCAACATAGATAAATGAAAGTACATTGCTATTAAACAACAACCCTCACAACATGAGATGCAACATAGAAAAATGAAAGTACATTGCTATTAAACAACAACCCTAAGATACAACATAACTAAATTACATTGTTATAACCACTACATAATATATAGCCTTACAACCTTCATACCGAAATACACCAATTGAAAACCAACCGATAATGAGAACAAAGACAAATGCCAATAAGCTTACAATCACTCTAACTGCATCATTTATCTTCTCCGGATTCTTGCCCTTTGATTTTAGGATAAGCTTATTCATTTCTTATTTATAGTAATCGTTCAATTTTGTATCAACCCAATCAAAATACCCACAATATTTACTTGTATTTTGAGCAGAGAGGCAGAAAGTAAGTCAAAAAAACACTTTTACAATCATAACTACAACAAACCGTAACCAGATTAAGAACATAAGTAAAATCCAATATCAATTCTAATTGTTAAACCAAAACAAACTGTAAGCAGATTAAGATCAACTGAAACTGAAACAGATGTATTCTTTAGCAGGGAGGTAGAAATTAGGTTAAAAAACTTACCCAAGTAGGGCACTTGTAAGATCGTCTTTTAGTGTTCTTAACTGTAGTTGATATCCACATTCTCGATTCGTATCCACAACTACAATAATCCTTATCTTCTTTTCGTTTCAAGTGTTTTACCAGTCTGCAACTAGCGTTTAAGGAAGATGAATAAGAAGCAGCCATTGATTCGAGGGTTATCTTGCTTCACTTCGTCGAACCCTACAATTAGAATTGATTCTGGTACAACGATTGATTCGACGATTAACCTGCTTCACAACGACAAACCTTTGAATCGGGTGCAGCGAACTGAAATGCAGTGAGAGAGAAATAAACGAGACTGATGCAGCAAAAGAGAAGTAAACGCGAGAGAGAAGGAAAGCGACTAATGGAGCGAGGGAAGGAAACGTGGAATGGGTTTTGTTTGACCGGTAAGTTATTAAACCCACTTTTTTATCTATGTCATTTTTAATTTTTTTTTAATTTCCATATCATTAAAAAAAGCAGGTTCATAGTAGAAGAAACTGGGAATTATTTGAAAGGTCAACTATAAAAAAAGGTTAATCTATAAACATATATAATTGAAGGGTTTTTGTTTTGAATATGGGATGATAAATAGTTGGGTTTTTCTGTATTTTTCCTTTAATTTTAATGTTTTACTGATTTATCATTCATTTTTTTTACCTTTTAACTATTACTTTACCATTTATCATGATTATAACACAAATGTGATATATATTTTATGACTTTAAGTAAGTTGAAGGGCTAATATGACATTTCTAAGAAGATATTAACTTTAGGGTGTTTGTAAAAAATAACAAAGTTTAGGAATAAATGAAGCAAATATACAAAGTGTGTGGGTCCCACATGAGTCCCACCGTAACAATTAAGTTGGCCCACATGGGTCTCACCAGCGAGCCCTATATAGGTCCCACCAACGGACCCTATATAGTGTTGGGTTTTTGTTCATAAATCAGTTTCTAAATCACATAAAATCATAAGATTTTTGGCAATGGAAGCAGATAAGATTCGAACAACATAAACACTTTTATAACCCACCAATGATCCAAATGTATGCATGTAAAGATTATAAACAACCATAAAGAGGTAGAAGACAACAACCTTTAAATCCTTTGGATGAAGAACTCAAATGGAGGTTGTAGTTGTAGCAACTAGGAACCAAGAAGCTTCTTTCTAGAGCAAGTCCACCAACAAGATTCGACCCAATGGTATGCTAGTACAAAATCTTATGTTATGCAAAATCTCTTAAGCTTAAAAGATAAAACAACTTTGGTATTTCAAGAGTCTCGTGCATGAACTTCTTAAGTTCCTACTATTTTTAGAAGTGTTTTTGGCTAAATGACCGAGTAAACACCTTTAATGGGTTTTCTGTCAGCAGCATATAGTGTAGCTACACCTAAGGTTAGTATCACTAACATATAGCGTCACTATCTCTAAACTCTAAAGATAGCGTCGCTGTCTATGAAATTCGTGTGGAATGCCCTTTAGAAAAAAGTACACAGAAAGGCAACCTACTTCGGATAGCGTCGTTATCCCCCTAAGAGATAGTGGCGCTATATCGCTTGTTAGGGAAAACTTGCCCAAAATTTTATATCTTTCAACCTTTTGATCTATAAACTTACACTTTGTATCTTAACCCTGTATTAAGTCATATAATGAACATTCCAATCAAAATATATCACCAATACATCACACATTCCAAGACTTGACCGATTTCTAATATTTAGCAAATGAGCTTATTTCCAAAACTTTATCATATAAGTCTAAAACTTCCTAAACATTCAAGTTATATCACAAGTAAAACTTAACATTCATACCTGATTTTGGGTTGTTACATATTTTATCACCATTGGAGATGCTCATATCTCCTGCAAAACAAAGAAACAATCTGTCGTCTCTCGATCATCTGCGGAGGCTGAATATCGTGCTATGGCTTCCACGTTAGTGAGATTTTATAGTTGCGTTGACTTTTATAAGAACTTCAACCTCGTTTTAAGGGGAGTAATGGAACCCGATAGATATATCTTATCTTCATATGGTATAACTTAGCTTCTTATTTTAAATTATGTTTATCTATATGCAAGGTCGTTCTAAACATATTTGGGGCCGGGGCGAAAAGAAAAAAAGCAGCCCCCTCAAAGTCACGAACACAAGAAAATTTCAAAAATAATATCATTTACAAAATAACTATAATATTAATTTAAAATACAAATATAGCCCTAACATTTACAAAAACAGCTACTCTAAAAAATATCAAAGCAAGCTGATTTCTGAAGCTGCAATATAAAATAAATAACAAAAACAAGTTAAAATTTTGATTGTGCAAAATCGGTAATTTTAGAACATCAAATTATTCAAGTAAGAAAAAATGAAGTCACAAAGAAACATATTACCTTATCAAAATCATAATCTATTGTTCTTTTTCAGAAATCAGAAACATGAAACAAGAACATTCAAGTTAGAGCAAAACATTCAAGTCGGGAAAAACATACATATTTGATATTACCTTATCAGAATTAGAATTTAATTATTGCAATCCATTTCAGAAATCAGAAACATGAACCTATTTGAGAATTAAATGCAAAATCAGAAATATATTTCATAAATCAGAACTATAACCAAAATAGAATCAAGTTCAATTTCAATTTTCCATAATAAGATTCTCACTTCTCAGACTCAAAACCGTGTAACAGAAACAGAAATTAAAACCGTGAAGTTGAAACTTGAAATAGAATCGTGGAATTGTGGTCCTCGCGGATTATGGACAAATAAAACAAGGGCTGAGGCGTGAATCTGTGAATGAGTCTTTTGAACTGTGATCGTGAAGGAGTCTTTCAATCTCTGAAGTTGTTGGCCTATTGATGAGTTTATCAATATTCAAGATGCATCAAGAAAGAGTGAATGAACTGAGAAGAGTCGAGAGAGTCAAAGAGATTTAGAAGGAAATGTAGTCTGATTCTGAAGTACTATTACTATAGGAATGATTGAATCAAACGTTCACAAATTGATGATTCACGCCTTCACGCTAGACGAGGTGACCATTGCAATTTTTGATGTGGAACAACTTGAGAAAAATGCACATATTTCCCGCTTCTAGCCTTCTAGAATCGGCGTGTGACTAAGGCCGGCCACAAGCCTCTTAACCTAGCTTACTATAGGAATTATTGAATCAAACGTTCATGAGTCCTAGACGGTCGTCCGGGTCGTCCACCGTTAAAACCGCGTCTGTCTATATCTAGGTTTTCTGCAATTTATATTTAAGCCAATCTTTTTTATTCTTAATCATTGGATGAGAAACACCTAACCTTAAAATATTTTTCTGATTCCTTCGATTATTAAACCACCTCGAAGCCACCACCTGCACCTCTATCACATGTTCAACATGAATGCTCAAGTTCGTTTTTATTAGTTACCACGTTTCTAAACACACCATTGTTTGTGCACTGTAATGTGGCGTTGCAAGTCTGGAAAGAAGTCCAACAATGGTGGTACTGTCTTGGAGAAATGCCTTCTACCTGTGCAGAGCTTCTGGAGAGTAAAGAGGCGTTTGTGGGGCCCTCCTGGTTGGCGGACGTCAACGAGGCGATAATCCTGACGTTCGTCTGGGTAATCTGGTCCTTCCGCAACAATGGTGTGTTTAGAAACGTGGTCAAAACGCAATTGGAATTGGCAGCTGAAATCATGATCCTCACTCATCTGTGGATTAACACAAGGAGACGGAAAGGTAGAAATCTTGATTGGAGTCGTTGGGTTAACGACCCGGTGTCCGAAATGTGCAATTCGAAAGAATGATGTTTTGTAATGTTTTGTGTTTTTGACTCCCTGTTGGGTTGAGCTACTTGCTCTCCTTTTTTTTAATAAATTTTGCTGCCGTTCGAAAAAAAACGACTAGTGAAACATAAATTGATAAGAATTTAACATTTGATATCTTATCATCACATAACATGAGGTGTCCAAGAAACACAACACACTTATTCTTCATCCAAAATTAAGTAGTCATAACCAACATTTATATTCTTTAAAACAAGAAAATTTATTTCAACAATTTTTTAAATATTGAATACAAGGGACAGTGGGACACAATCTCCCATTAAAGTGTTTACCAAAAGCTCAAAAGCTGATGAAACACGTGTCGTACTGTACAGCCACGTACAAGCGTCACTACACCGGATCCAACGGCCATTAATTGCTCCCCTTAACCGCACCTTCCATGTACACAAGCAATCTTTTTGATCCTCTCATTGGCGTACGTATCCATGATCATCACAAAGATTTCTTAAAGCTTTTTGTTGATTTTAATTTTTAAATTTAATTCAAATTTGGCCACCCACTTTCTCTCTCCACGATCAAAATTACAGAACAAGCCACACGCAGTTGATGTGTGTCTATGTGTGTGTTATATATAACGAATAATAAAAAGCATATGCCATTGATTCTGAATTGGTTTCATGGCAGACATTCTCTGATGCTCCTTGATAATCCCTCTAGTGTCTTTTCAATTTTCATCATCTTTTGACCAGCAGAGTACAATATATGCTCGTTTTCATCTTCCATTTCACATTTCTCGATTCATTAAGGTACTGATTTTCTCTTTTTTCTTCATTTTGTTGTTAATCTGTGTTTCTCGATGCGATTACTTGATTTTAAATTGGTGTGAAGTGTGCTAATGGTGTAATGTGTACGTTTTCTCGTTATTAATTCGCTTGATCTATTTTCAGGAATTTTGGTTTAACTAAACCCTAGTTTTGTCGTTACTTGTGTTCTTACTAGTTTGTTTTCTTCTGAATATGATGGCGAAATGCATGATTCCGATTTTCTGACAGCAATCGTGTTCTTTCAACTGTTATCTGGCTTCGGCAACTTAGTAGATCACACCTAAAAATGTGACATATCGGGGTAATCGACATGAATATGCGTTGGATTCCTTTTGTCATGTCTCTGTATTTTGGGATTTTATCCATTACGAGTAGGGTTTTTTTCGGTGTTCCGTGATGCAATCATTACTCTTAACTTGCAATTCAATAACGACATGCAAAAGATGCCTTCTTTATGAAACAGTGGCCTGCTCCCTTAATGGAATAATGAAAACGATAGATTATTTAATTACTCTTTTCAATCCGTGAGAATAACATTCAATCTTCATATGTTTTTTACAAACTGTTTAATTTCTAGTTTCTACTCTAATATAACACTAATCTATTGAACTGCAGTCAGTATATTCGATTGATTCTTGCCAAGAACATGAACGGACTGTGAATCAACTTTGCAATTGAAGTAAAAAGTCGAAAATGGGCACGGATAAACAGCCTGTTGGTATACTAGATACCCTCAACATGGAGACAGTTCGGACAATTTTAACACATAAATACCCCTACCCCCATGAACATTCCCGCCATGCCATTATTGCAGTAGTTGTGGGCTGTTTATTTTTCATTTCTTCAGACAACATGCACACACTTATCCAGAAGTTAGACAAGAACTTCAAATGGTGGTCAATTTACGCCTGTTTACTTGGATTTTTCTACTTCTTTTCATCTCCATTTGTTGGGAAGACAATGAAACCAAGCTATTCAAATTTCAGTAGATGGTAATTTACTCTATTTCCATATTTGTTTTCTTTAAAGTGTATTTTGATTTTTGATGTTTCCTTTTAGGTAATCGTGTTTTATGTTTTGTAGGTATATAGCATGGATATTAGTGGCAGCTTTATACCATCTTCCAAGTTTTCAGTCAATGGGAGTTGACTTAAGGATGAATCTTTCTTTATTTTTGACAATATTCATCTCTTCGGTTTTTGTTCTCCTTGTTTTTCATTTAGTATTTCTTGGCCTTTGGTATATTGGTCTTGTTTCTCGTGTGGCTGGAAGAAGACCTGCGTTCATGACAATTTTTCAAAATTGTGCTGTAAGTATCATACCTAATTCGTACGAATTAAATGCAAGAAATAGCAATGTACTTTCAGTGATTTGTTTATTATAGCATCCTACTTTCATTTCTTTCTGTTACAACATTGTACTTTGAAGAATCTACCCAAATATAGCAATGTCATCTAAATACAAAGCAATTTTCAGAAGTATAATGTACTAATAAGAAATAAAATGGAAGTACAATATTTTAATTTGGTAGATGTCTTAATTAGAAAATACTTGAAAATACAATGCTATAATAAAAAAATGGAAGTAGGATGTTCTAATACACAAATAAATGAAAGTACATTTCTATTTCTTTCATTTAGCCAATTTCTTATTTCTCCATAAATTGGTAGATCTTTTAAAGTACAATGTTTTAACGATGAAAGTACAATGTTATAATTAGGTAGATTTTACAAAGTACAACGTCTTAATAAGAAAACATAAAAAATAACTACAATAAATAAACGAAAGTACGTTGTTATTTCATGCATTTAACCCATTTTCTTATTTTGCCATTTACCATCACCAATTGTTGAAGGGTATTTTCGTAATTTCATGTACTTGGTTATCTTTTTCATGGATTTCGTATCCGTGTAGGTATTAAGTGTGGCCTGTTGTGTATTTTATAGCCACTGTGGCAATCATGCTTTGAATGAAAGACCATTTGGAAGAAAAGACTCGGGATTTTTTTCACTTTGGAATAAAGGAGAAAGAAACGCCTTGCTGGCAAAATTTCTAAAAATGTATGAATTCAAAGATGAAGTATGCAAATCTTGGTTTGCACCAGTTGGATCTGCACGCGATTATCCACTTCTCTCTAAATGGGTTATATATGGAGAAGTACGTTTCTATTTCTACTTTTACATTTTTTTTAGAGTAAATTACAGTTTTGGTCCTTGTGATTTACATCAAGTTACAGTTTTGGTCATAGTTTTGAAAATCTTGCATTAGTGGTCCCTTTGGTTTTCAAATCTTTCACTTTTGGTCTTTGTGGTTTCCAGATCTTTCATTTTTGGTCCACGTGGTTTACACAAATGGTAACAAAGGGAGGGACCAAAAGTGAAAGATTTGGAAACCATAGGGACCACAAGTGAAAGATTTAGAGACCAAAAATGTAAGATTTTCAAAACTAGGACCAAAACTTTAATTTGGTGTAAACCACAGGGACCACAAGTGAAAAATTTAGAAATCACAGGGACCAAAAATGTAAGATTCTCAAAACTAGGACCAAAACTGTAATTTGGTGTAAACGACAGGGACCACAAGTGAAAGATTTAGAAATCACAGGGACCATAAATGTAAGATTTTTAAAACTAGGACCAAAACTGTAATTTGGTGTAAACCACAGGGACCAAAACTGTAATTTACTATTTTTTTATATTTATTCTTTCTTTTTAATTCTACTCAATTTGGTATCTTTTTTTTTATTAGTTTTCTTGTAGTGGGCCATGTGAGTCATCAGATGAAATTTCTCCAATTTATTCGTTATGGGCGACTTTTATTGGTCTTTATATTGCTAATTATGTTGTGGAAAGGTCAACCGGGTAAGCGGGGTGCTTTTCAAAATATGTATTTTTCCTATTTTGCCCTTTGCCCTTTTTAATTATCGGTGTTGATTATCAGATGGGCTCTTACCCACCCTTTATCAGTCAAAGAAACCGAGAAGTTAAAGAACAAACAAATGAAGCCGAATTTCTTGGATATGGTTCCTTGGTACTCAGGGTATATTATAATATTATTATATATCCTCTCTTTTTACATTTTCTAATGATGAGGGCATTAACGTCTTTTTACATTGTGTTGTAGGACTTCAGCTGATTTATTCAAGACTGTTTTTGACCTTCTTGTTTCTGTAACTGTGTTTGTTGGACGATTCGATATGCGAATGATGCAGGTTTTAATCTTTCCATCTTTTTTGCTATTTTCTTATAATCCATTTATCTTTTTTTTTTTTGATTATTTTGGTTTATTTAATAGGCGGCAATGAGTGGTGGGCACGAAGGGGCAAAACAGGAAGATTTTCTTTATGATCATTTTAGTGAAAAAAACGACTTTTGGTTTGATTTCATGGCTGATACTGGTGATGGTGGGAACTCTTCTTATTCTGTTGCAAGACTTCTTGCTCAACCTTCACTTCGTGTTTTAGATGATGGTTGTTTGACCAAATTGCCCCGCGGGGACCTTCTTCTTATTGGAGGCGATCTTGCGTAAGTTTTGACCTTTCTCGTCATTTTTCTTTTATTAAAATTACAAATCAAATTTTAAGTTTTTGAAGAGGGACCAAATCCAGTAATTTGTAAACATGGGAGAATTTCGTTTATATCCTTACAAACCTCTATAATTACATATATGTCCGTATAAAATTTGAAATTATGTATATATCCTTACAAACCCTAAAAAAGCACATATATACCCAAACGATTAATTTAATAATAATTAATGTTTAAAAAAATAATAAATTTTTTTTAACATAAATTATACCTAAGTTACTAAAATACCCTATAGAATCTTTCTATAATCGACAACTCTTTCACGCTTAAACAACTGATTACGACAAATTCGACTATAAAAAATAGAATTAAAAATAGTTTTTAAAACTATAAAATTTTTGGGACAACCGATATGTTTGGAAAAACTTGGAACACAGGTAGTATAGTAATGTCACAATTTAATAAGCTTTTAAAACTATAAAAAATAGAGTTAAAAATAGTTTTTTGAATTTTTTAAAATGAACAATTGTTATTAAATTAATCTTTTCGATATATATGTGATTTTTTAGGATTTGTAAGGATATATACGTAATTTCAAATTTTATAAGGATATATACGTAATTATAAAAGTTTGTAAGGACGTAAACGAAAATTTTCCTATTTTTTTATTATTCAGGTACCCAAATCCGTCATCATACACTTACGAAAAGCGGTTTTTTCGTCCTTTTGAATACGCCCTTCAGCCACCTTCATGGTATAAAGAAGAACATATAGCTGTAAATAAACCGGAATTACCCTTTGGTGTATCTCAACTTAAATTGTATGATGGCCCACAATGTTTTATTATCCCTGGAAACCATGGTACGTCTTTCTTAGAAATAGCAACGTACTTTCATTTATTTGTATATTATAGCATCCTACATCCGCTTATTATATATATATATATTTATATATATATATATATATATATATATATATATATATATATATATATATATATATATATATATATAGGGTCGAGATCATGAGAGAACCTAAAAAAACCTAGGAACCTAGGAACTTTTTTTCTACACAATATTTTTAAAAAAAAATTGCATCCAATTTTTTTATTTAAAGCGTCTAAGAGATTTCTAAACCCTAAACCGTAAACCCTAAACCTAAACCCTAAACCCTAAACCCATATGAAAAAAAATAAAAAAAATGATTTTTTTGCATCCAATTTTTTTATTTAAAGTGTCTAAGAGATTTCTAAACCCTAAACCTAAACCCTAAACCCTAAAACTAAACCCTAAACCCTAAACCCTAAACCCTAAACCCATATGAAAAAAAAATTTTAAAAATGATTTTTTTTGAAATTTTTTTTTGATATCTTCTAGATGCATCATAACAAAAATTTTGGTATATATTTTTTTTTGAAAAATATTGTGTAGAAAAAAAGTTCAGAAAATGGGTTCTTAGGTTCCTAGGCTTTTTTAGGTTCTCAATTGAACTTTACTCATATGGTCGAGATCATGAGAGAACCTAAAAAAACCTAGGAACCTAGGAACTTTTTTTCTACACAATATTTTTAAAAAAAAATTGCATCCAATTTTTTTATTTAAAGCGTCTAAGAGATTTCTAAACCCTAAACCGTAAACCCTAAACCCTAAACCTAAACCCTAAACCCTAAACCCATATGAAAAAAAATAAAAAAAATGATTTTTTTGCATCCAATTTTTTTATTTAAAGTGTCTAAGAGATTTCTAAACCCTAAACCTAAACCCTAAACCCTAAAACTAAACCCTAAACCCTAAACCCTAAACCCTAAACCCATATGAAAAAAAAATTTTAAAAATGATTTTTTTTGAAATTTTTTTTTGATATCTTCTAGATGCATCATAACAAAAATTTTGGTATATTTTTTTTTTTGAAAAATATTGTGTAGAAAAAAAGTTCATAAAATGGGTTCTTAGGTTCCTAGGCTTTTTTAGGTTCTCAATTGAACTTTACTCATATGGTCGAGATCATGAGAGAACCTAAAAAAACCTAGGAACCTAGGAACTTTTTTTCTACACAATATTTTTAAAAATAAATTGCATCCAATTTTTTTATTTAAAGCGTCTAAGAGATTTCTAAACCCTAAACCGTAAACCCTAAACCCTAAACCTAAACCCTAAACCCTAAACCCATATGAAAAAAAATAAAAAAAATGATTTTTTTGCATCCAATTTTTTTATTTAAAGTGTCTAAGAGATTTCTAAACCCTAAACCTAAACCCTAAACCCTAAAACTAAACCCTAAACCCTAAACCCATATGAAAAAAAAATTTTAAAAATGATTTTTTTTGAAATTTTTTTTTGATATCTTCTAGATGCATCATAACAAAAATTTTGGTATATTTTTTTTTTTGAAAAATATTGTGTAGAAAAAAAGTTCATAAAATGGGTTCTTAGGTTCCTAGGCTTTTTTAGGTTCTCAATTGAACTTTACTCATATGGTCGAGATCATGAGAGAACCTAAAAAAACCTAGGAACCTAGGAACTTTTTTTCTACACAATATTTTTAAAAATAAATTGCATCCAATTTTTTTATTTAAAGCGTCTAAGAGATTTCTAAACCCTAAACCGTAAACCCTAAACCCTAAACCTAAACCCTAAACCCTAAACCCATATGAAAAAAAATAAAAAAAATGATTTTTTTGCATCCAATTTTTTTATTTAAAGTGTCTAAGAGATTTCTAAACCCTAAACCTAAACCCTAAACCCTAAAACTAAACCCTAAACCCTAAACCCTAAACCCATATGAAAAAAAAAGTTTAAAAATGATTTTTTTTGAAATTTTTTTTTGATATCTTCTAGATGCATCATAACAAAAATTTTGGTATATTTTTTTTTTGAAAAATATTGTGTAGAAAAAAAGTTCATAAAATGGGTTCTTAGGTTCCTAGGCTTTTTTAGGTTCTCAATTGAACTTTACTCTATATATATATATATATATATATATATATATATATATATATATATATATATATATATTTATTTGCTAATTTCGTATCTGAGGAGAAGTTACTGTTCATTTGGTTTTCCTATTTCCAGAACCAAAATTACTAAATCAAAATCATGGTATAATTGTTAAAGCATTTGATACAAAATTCAAATAAGCTTCTATTTGAAACTAGCAATTTTGATTCTAAGTTACGATTCCAGTCCCTTATTTTATTTTAAAGTTACATTTTTCGTCCCTCATATAATTTCTTTTTTTGTCGAGCTGCGTTTTTCAATATACTGGGCTTCCGCAGCATCGCGCGGACAGTCTAAAACTAGTTTATATATAACATTATACTTTGTAAGAAAGTATCTTTTTGTGTGTTTTTATTGTAATATAATGGTGTAACGAGAATACAGAAAAACGTTTAGTGACCTATTGAATACAATTAAAAGATAACTGACCTAAAGAGCAAATTATGTATTATTGGTTACCATTTTATCAATATTGACCACGTGACCGGTCAACCCGGTTTTATGATGACGTGTTACCTAGGTGTCAAAATTGAAACAAAATTGAAAACATAGTGACTTTATTGGAAAAAATTAAAAACTTAGTGACTTAATTGAAAAAAAAAAATAACATAGTGTCAAAATCGAATTTTTTTGAAAACTTAGTGTCTTTTTTGAAATTTACCCAAAGACTTTAAAGAAAGTATCCAAAAATAGCAATATCATTTAAATACAAAACATTATTCCTTTGTTTTTCAGATTGGTTTGATGGACTTCAAACATTCATGAGATACATCTGTCACAAAAGCTGGTTAGGTGGATGGTTAATCCCCCAAAAAAAAAGCTACTTTGCTCTAAAACTTCCAAAAGGCTGGTGGGTATTCGGTCTTGATTTAGCTCTTCATTCAGATATAGACACTGACCAATTCAAATTCTTCACAGAGCTAATAAACCAAAAGGTAATTTTCCATTTTACTAATTCCACATTTCTCTTACACATCAATTATAACAATTCTTTACAGGTTAAAGAAAATGATTCTGTGATTATTATGACACATGAACCGAACTGGCTTCTCGATTGGTACTGGGACGATGTGACGGGAAAAAACGTGTCGCATTTAACACGCGATTATTTGAAAGGAAGGTGTAAACTAAGAATGGCGGGTGACTTGCATCATTACATGAGACATTCGTTTGTTCCTTCTGAAAGTCGTGTGAGTGTACAACATTTGATTGTGAATGGATGTGGTGGCGCGTTTTTGCACCCGACACATGTGTTTAGTGGTTTTAAGGAGTTGTATGGGACAAAGTATGAGAATAAAGCCGCGTATCCGTCTGTTGAAGATTCTAGTCGGGTATGTTGTAATGTGTCTAATACTCTAATTTTTATGGTTATTGGCGTTTGGTTTGTTGGAATCGAATTCCATTCCAATCCTGACCGGAATCGGAACCGGAATCGGAATCGGAATCGAATTCCATTCCAATCCTGACAGGAATTGAATCCTGTTGGAATTACCAGTGAATTTTAACGTTTCAACCTAAAACCAATGGATTTCGTACTTGTTAAATATAGGGTTAAATGCAAGAAATGGCAACGTACTTTTTAATTAATAAATTACAATAATGGTCCATGTGGTTTGCAGAAACTTTCAAAAATGGTCCAACTTTTAAAAATTCACCATAATGGTCCTCATGCTTAGGATTTACTTTCAAAAATGGTCCAAAGGCCAAGTAAAAAGACCATTTTACCCTTTTTAGTTTCTTTTTCATTTTCTTTTAGTGTATAATTTATTAAAGTCATTAAAAAAAAGAAAAAAAAACTTTGGACCATTATTGAAAGGGTAAAATGGTCTTTTTACTGGCCTTTGGACCATTATTGAAAGTAGATCGTAACCACATGGACCATTTTTGAAAGTTTCTGCAAACCACATGGACCATTATTGTAATTTACTCTAATTTTTATTATAGAATCCTACTTTCTTTTTTTATTATTACAGCATTGTACTTTTTAGAATGTACAATGTCATCCAAATACAAAGCAATTTTCACTGCTATATTTGGTGAGTTTTTTTTTTTTTTTTTTATTATTATTATTTTTTGTAATCACATGGTCCTAATAATAATAAAAACAAGTAAAAGTACAATACTATAATTGGATAGATTTTTCAAACTATTGTAGTAGTATAATGTTGTAATGGAAAGAAACGAAAGTACATTGCTGTTTCTTGCATTAATCCCTTAATTTTTCTTATTTTTTTATTATTTTTGCATATGATGAAAATTGTGTTATGCAGATTGCTCTTGGTAACATATTAAAATTCCGAAAGAAAAACTGGCAGTTTGACTTCATTGGCGGCTTCATATACTTCATTTTAACCTTTTCAATGTTTCCACTCGTACGTTCTTTTCACTTTCCACTTTCTTTTTCCGAAAAAAACAAAACTCAATTTATTGTTTTTTCCCCCTATTTTCTGTCACAGTGCAATCTAGATCATATCCTACAAGACGACACTATTTCCGGCCATGTAAAGAGCTTTTTTAGCACAGTGTGGGATGTTTTTATGTACATGGTTGCCCAATCATACGTATCTTCAATCGGTTCCATATTACTATTAGTGGCAGCAATCTCATTTGTCCCTTCAAAAGTGTCGCGAAAAAAGAAAGTAGTAATTGGAGTTCTTCATGTTTCCGCTCATTTAGCTGCAGCTTTAGTTCTCATGTTGTTAATGGAGCTCGGTGTTGAAACTTGTATTCGCCATAACTTGTTGGCTACATCAGGTAAGATTATTCTCTTTTCTTTTTTTTTTTTTTTTTCTTTTTTTTTTAAAAAAATGGCCTTATTCGATGTTATTTGATTTTCAGGTTATCACTCGTTATATGAATGGTACAGATCGGTGGAGAGCGAACATTTCCCGGACCCCACGGGTCTTAGGGCCCGCTTAGAGCAATGGACCTTTGGTCTTTATCCTGCGTGTATTAAATATCTCATGTCAGCTTTTGATGTTCCAGAGGTTTGACTTTTTGACTTTTTTGTTCATTGTAGGGGGACAGGACATGACAACTTGTCCTGATGTCAGTAGGACAAAAACTGACACATTTTTTGTCCTACCAAAAAAGGTGGGACATGGACTCGCTCTTGATCTCTTGTTTGTACAAAAGACGCGAACGCCCTCGTTACGTCATCTTTATTATCGAAAATAGCCCTAGAAAGCTTGTCTAGTTCCATCCCGTCCAATCATGTCCTGTGTTATACACAGGACTGGTCAAGACAGGATGGAATTGGAAAAGCTTTCCAGGGCTATTTTTGATAATAAGGATGACGAGACAAGGGCATTCATGTCTTTTGTACAAAACAAGAGATCGAGAGCGGGTCCATGTCCCACCTTTTTTGATAGGACAAACAATCGACATATTTGTCCCATTGACATCAGTCTCAGTCCAATGCATGTCAAACGCAGTATAACATGTATTCTCCTACGTAACAAATGCATCCTGAATTATTTATTTATTTTTTAATTTTGGGAATTATCAGGTAATGGCGGTGACAAGGTCTAACATATGCAAGAACGGAATGGGTTCCCTATCTCGAGGCGGTGCAATTATATACTACGCCTCAGTTTTCCTTTACTTTTGGGTGTTTTCAACTCCCGTGGTTTCTCTAGTATTCGGAAGCTACTTGTACACGTGTATCAACTGGCTTCACTTACATTTCGACGAGGCCTTTTCCTCACTACGCATCGCCAATTACAAATCTTTCACTCGGTTTCACATCAAAGACAACGGAAGCCTCGAAGTCTTCACTCTCGCAGTCGATAAAGTAAGAAATCATTAAAATTCAAACACCATTTATTTATTTATTTATATATATTGGTTGAATAATATATATATATATATATATATATATATATATATATATATATATATATATATATATATATATATATATATATGTGATTGGTATTATATAGGTGCCGAAGGAATGGAAGGTGGATTCTGAATGGGATAACGAGTTAAAACAAATGCAACAATTAAATCACCACAGAAAATATCCAAGTAAATGGAGGGCTAATGCTTTTAATCAAGATCCGGTTAATACTGTTAGAATTGTTGACCGTTTTGTTATTCAAACATATAAAGAAGATTTAGAAGTAGAAAATGGATCTGTTTCTCATTAATAAAGTATCCTTGTATGTTTAGAAAGTAGCATCATCAAAACGTGTGTAGAAAAAAAAAAAAAAAGGAAAATAGATATAGGGAGTTATTAGAGAAATTAGGGGATATGTAAAATGTAGTAGTTATGGTTGTTGTTCCATTTAAATTCAATCTTATCTGCCCTTTAAAAAATATATATGTACAAAATACAAAATGTACAACAACCCTTTCCTTTCAAAAATAGAGAAAGGGCAACCAACACAAGGGTGTAGGATAGGTTTACTAAACTACCCCAACGACCAACAGAAATCAGAAAGGGTAAAAATGTCATTTCTGTGGTCTCTATACCTATACATCTATTCTTTAAAGAATTGATACACTGTATGTACATGGAGTATTTACATATGTACATCTATGATGTCTTTTCATGGATACGATCTCTAAGTTTGTGTAAAAGATGTAGAGTTTCACTGTAGGAAGGGTCACTTCTGCTTATAGGTTTGCAAGAATTTACATGATCTGTTGATTCTAACACCTGTACGAAAACACAAAATTATGATAATTCCGAATTTGCCCTTGTGAAAGCTAAAACTTACTTACCACAAGTTTCCCGTATCCGGGAAACGATGATTCGATTGGAACTATTTCCAATCGGAAAGCCCAACCGCCATAGCCTTCAACAATTGGAGTTACTTTTGTCTGTAGAAAGTTCATTACATAAATTAATTAACTCGAGGGTAAATCGGGTAGTTTCTAAAAAGTGATGGAACTTGTAGTAGTACCTCACAAAAACTGAGAACATCAAGGGAACCTTGCTTATGTAAACGACGAATAAAATCATTAAGCTCGATCAATCTCGGTGACCCACTTCTCAATTCTCCTATCTGAAAAAAAAAAAATTCGAATAAAATTTTTGCCAGAGAAGGGTATTTTCGACCTATGATTATTAACGTACGACATAATAGCAAAAAAAGAAAAAAGAAAAGAAAAACCACTAACCGTTGGTGCAGGACGTAATACAAAACCCATCCTCCATGGCAGATCTGCAAGCTTGCTACCAAAGTGTGGGCAGCTATAAAACACCTAAACCAGGGGCAAAAACGTCTTATTACAGAACTGATACAGGACATGACATGACATGGACTTTGATACTTAATGTATTGAGATAAAAATTATAATCTTTTGTCCCATCCAAAAAGGTGGGAAAGACATAGAAACTCGTTTGTGCAAAAAGACGTTAATGCCCTCCTGATATACTTAGAAATAGTGTTTAAAACATACCACACCAACAGTGTTACTGACTAGGCTATCTTTGTTTTCCCTCCTAGCCTGGTGCAACATCTGCTTCACAACCAAACCACCCATGCTGCAATAATAATAACAAATTATTTAAAACCATTTCCATAATAACTAATTAAAAAAAGAGAGAATTTCGTTTACGTCCTTACAAACCTCTATAATTACTTATATATCCTTATAAAATTTAAAATTATGTATATATCCTTACAAACACTAAAAAAGTACATATATACTCAAAAAGATTAATTTAATAATCATTATTAAATTAATTTTTTTGGTATATATATGATTTTTTAAGCTTTGTAATGATATATACGTAATTATAAAAGTTTGTAATTATAAAAGTTTGTAAGCACGTAAACCAAACAGACCTGTGAGTTACAAACACAACAGGTCGATTTCCAATCCCCGCAGTAATCAACTTTTCCAATAACATCGCGCTCACTTCCTGAAGCGGCAAACTGGCTCCAGACCACTGAGTAAGATTCGTCTGCAATCCAAACAAAACCATCCAAAACGGTAAAAACCGTAATCACAACAAAAAACACAACGCGGTTTTCAAAACAATCACAAACCTTATACTTCAAACTAAACAAACGCGCATGTGGAAAATCAGCCGAAAGCCATTCCGCAGGCCAAAACGTCCCTTGTTTTCCCGCCTCTTCATCAATCTTCTCCACAAGTCCCGATTTAGAAGACGACTTACACTCAGATTGCCGCCACGACTTAAACGGCCCGCCACGTAAGCCATGAACAAACACCACGTCAAGTAAAGGCTCCATGGGCCCCACTGATTTATTACTATTACTATTACTGTTACTATTACTAGTATCAGTTGTTGAAACACTACTACTTTCATTTTCAAGATCCCCATCATGAACACCCAAAAACGGATTAATCGGAGTCTTATTATTCACTATTTTTCTCTCCTCCATCGTGGATTCTTGTTTTTCTTTTACGGGATATTTCCAGTGAGGTAAATTAGGGTTAATTAAATAAATCATCTCCGTAAAATGAGGACACTTTTGTTTTTCATCATCATCGTTACAGTAAATATTCAATAACGTTGCTCTTGCATAGCTTTGAGTTTTCAAATCCTTTAATCCCGGAATTTTTCCATTTGCGCATTCTTCAAGCCAATCACACCAAGCTTTATCGTTTAAGATTATTTTTTTAACTTTTTGATGAACAGAAAGAACAGCTAAAAACCTAGCTGCGTGTCGTCGTATATGTGCGGCAAGTGGGACACGTGTACGTGTTGGATCATTAGCGTCTTGATCTTTCGATTTGGATTCGGTGTTTGTTGAGGTTTTATATGCTTCGATTCCTGCTAATTTCTCATAATCGTCTCGTAATAGAAATCGGCGAAGTAGAGAAATTACGCCGTGATCGATTATTCTGTTTTGACAAAATAAATCGTCGCTGCAAATTTCCGACATCGTTTTGATTCCTTTGAGAGTTGCGAGTGTAGAATCTTGTATGTTGAATTTTGGTATACTGTCTTTTTTCATGCTTTTAAACGGTGAAATAAATGGTTCAAGTGAGAGAAGATCTTCAAAAGCAGATGAATCGTTTTTACCGTATTCTTTTCTGATTTGATTTACTGCTAAATTAACCACCGCATTCGCTAACTTGTTTGCCGCCTGTGTTCCCGATACAATATTCGCTTGATCGATTTGAGTCTACAAGAATTAAGAACTTCGTTTTAATGATAAAAGATGGAAAAAGAGTAAAAGACTAAACTAACCTTCACTTTGTCTTTAGGCTGATAGCTTTCTTTAAGTGATGATTTTCGATGTTTTAAAACATCAGTGAGCAAAATTGCTAACCAACCTTGAGAAATAGGAATGGAAGATGGAGAATAATCCTCAAGAACATGAGAGAGAATTTTGATACCGGAAGATCGAGTGGCATCAGAAGAAGAATCACCAAAAACCCATCGAAGCAAAATGCTTGACCACTTTTGACCTTCATCTAAAGACAAATGAATGTTCCCTGTACAAAGTGATTCCAACCCTTTTGCTAATGCTTCTTGTACAGACTCATGTTTCTTCATTCTTTTAGCGGTTTCCCTCATTGAATAAAGACTTTTATCCATGACTTTCTTTTGAGCACCAGGGCATCTTTCAATTGATAACAAGAACGCAGAGAGAGCAACACGCGTTAAAGGAACATCATCACTTTTGCTTGCTTGTGAGACAGTAGAAAGAAGACTGGAACTCCAATCGGAAACAAAATCATCAGAAGGAAGGTTTTGGTCTTCTAAAAGAAATCTAGCTACTAAACTTCCATGCCATTTGACAGATCTTTCACGAGCTACTAAAGCAGTCATGATTGCATGCCCGTTATGGTCGAGTTCCTGGATATGTGACCTATTCACATCTGATGCCATTGCCCAATTTGCTAAAGCCCATGCAGCAAAAGGAACAGCAACATGTTGAGAATGAAGATCGTCCCATAAACCAGGGATAACTGTTGATGAGATTGTTCTTCGAGTTGGAGAATTATCAATCATTCTGTTTAACAAAGTTCTTTTGGAATTAGAAGATTTCACATAACCTGAAACGCCTTTGAATCTTGTTGTTCCATTTTTATCCTCACCACCTGGTGATTCATCCAAGTAGATCCCACCTTCTTCAACAACCTGAAGTGCAGCTGCAATGTCTCTCATTGTAGCTTTTGGGGATAACATAGGCTTTTGCTTGACCTTTTCTAGATTGTCACAACTGGAAGTGACAATATCCATGATTGCTGTAACAAGCATGCTTCTGCCTTTTAGAGGATCATGAAGATCGTAAGAACTATGCCTTGATTGCTGTTTTACATGAAAACGAAGTAGATAATCAATTATTTGAATGTTTCGGAAGTTTTGGATGTTTCAATGAATTGAAATCTGAAAATGATAAACGAACAGCAATAGATTTACAGAATTGAGCAAAAATTACCTGTTCCCAAGGATGAGGATGAGAGGAGAAGATGAACCTGATGAGATTGGGGATAGCACGAGGCCTTCCGAGAACCGCCTCAGAGACATTAGGGTCGGCAATCAAGTACGCCAAAGCCCTAGCTGATTCCGCCTGAGTTGCATAATTTCCCCCTCCTTTTAACGCCACCGAGTCCAACAACCAATCCACCACCACGCCACCACCGGCACCGACGATCGCAGCTCTCCGGCTCTCGTCTCCAGCTACAATGTCCGCCAACAACGCCGCAACCCTAACCTCAAACCCTGACCGAACCTCATTGTTCGCCGACGACAAAACAGAACTCAACGACTTCCAGAGAACCGCCACAGCAACGCCGGTATGCTTTATCGTGTCCAAAATTCTATTAAACGACTCGTTCGAATGGTCGATCGTTAAATCTCTAAAAGCGCGCTTCTTCTTCGCTTGCTTTTTCTCAAATTCATCGTCATTGGAGAAACTCATGCAAGAGGCGGCAACGGCTGCGGAAATCAAGCTCGCGGTGACGGCAAAGCGGGAGAGGGAATTAGGTCGGAGACGGTAGAGGACGGCGAGCGGTGATAGCGGACCTGCATTTTGCAACTTATTGAGGTTTTTGTAGAAACCGGTGGAATTGTCGTGGTTATTGCCGGAAGGGGAGGAAGAGAAGAGGCGTTTGAGAGAGAAATTTGATACATGACGGCGGCGATGATTGTTGACGGTGGTTCTAATTATAAATATACGATAAAGCATCATAATACGTATGCATATGGGAAAACGGATGCAGAAAAAACTCTATCAAAAAGTTTTTTCGGAAAATTTGTTTTAAATCTGCGAGAGCGAAAATTGGGGGGAAGAAACGGCATAAAACGGTGGTATATTCACTATTGATTGTATACCTCATTCATTTTTAAGGTTTTTATTTTTAATAATAATTTGGTTCTCAAAGTCAACGACATTAACTGACATCATATGGACCTTATATGACATTTATTTTAGTTTTTTCATCAATATAATTTCCAACAAAAAAAAAATATAATTTCCAACAAAAACGTTAACTAGTTTGCAATGTGACAAATACGGTTAACAAGGAATAAGGTCGTTTTCAAAATAAATGAATAGAAATGTATCTATGCTAATTTGTATGTCTTTTAAAAATTATTAGCTATAAAAAATATTTATAAGTAGTTATATTACGAAATATCATTAGAATGTAAATGTTGAACTATATAACAAAAGGTTAAACAATTGAAGAACGATTGTTTTTCCTATCAAACCATAAAAAGCCCGAATAAGGTTTCCAAAAAAGATCAACATTTTTCTATTAAATTTTCTTATAACTTACATGTGTTATAAGTTATATATACAATGATAAAAAGAGGACTGTTATTCAAAGTGCAATGTATTAATAAGGAAAAGATCAAAGTTACAATGCTATAAATGAGTAGAGATTCAAAGTAAAATGTGTTAATAAGAAAAAAAATTGAAAGTACATTGGTGTAATTCGATGGATTTGTTAAATGAAAATGGTTTAATAAGAAATAGATGAAAGTACGGTGGTATAGTATACAAATAAATCAAAGTACGTTGTTATTCTTGTTTATAGTCTTATACCATAATTTGTACGTTGTAAATCCACGTATGATATATGCTTATTATACAAAACTCGTCTAAAAAGTTAAAGCAATTGTTAAAGCATTGTGATATGTTTTTTAAAAATGATTTTTATTTGAAAATTAGTTTTTGTTGTAAAAATGTAAAAGTTATAAAAAAGAACTAATTTTGTAAAGCATGTATACTTTTTTTTTTTAAAACAAGTTGTGGAAATTTTGTAAAAATAAGTTCGAGAATGGGGTTTTATCGTAAAAAAAGTTCTAAAGTTGCAACAACATATATATAAACAAAATTTTAAAAAAAGTTGTGGAAACTTTATAAAAAATAAGTTTGGGAATACGGGTTTATTGTAAAAAAATATAGTAAAAAGTTGTAAATATGTATATAAACAAAATTATAAAAGAAATTGTGGGAACTTTACAAAATAAGTTTGGGAAGATGAGTTTATTGTAAAAGTATTTGTAAAACTTGTAAAAATATTATATTTGTAAAAACTATAACTTTATATAAACATAAAATATAAAAGAAGTTATAAAAATATAATTTTGTAAGACGAAACCTAAGTTTTAAAAAATATATAAAAAATAGTTGGGAAATATTTGTTAAAAATTTGGGCAAATTTTGTTAAAAAAAATTTAAAACCTATGTAAAAATTGCAAAAAGGAAAATATGTTGTTTGGACTAAAAATAATAATAATACATATGTAAAAATGTAAAAAAGAAAAGTTGGATCAACATCTTGGTTACTGTTCACGTATTGGTAATTGTCACCAACTGCAACTTTGGTTAAAACTTGTGAAACAATGCTTATATCAATTACCAATGCGGTTACTGTTCACGTATAGGTAATTGTTAGTAATTAGAGAATTACTATAAACACAACCAGAATATTATTTTATACATTTTAGAAAAAAAAAATGCAAATTTGGTCTGCATGGTATGCGATTATAACATCTTCGTATTCATCCGCATCGCCTAGTTGTTCTAGGTTTTCAAAATCCCATCATCATTTGAGTCTTCTGATCCATGAAACTCTTTTGATGAGGTATATTTGAATGGTGACCAATCTTCATCGACCTCAACAACCCAAATTTTATAGGATTCTGTAACTTCCTCATTAATCCAAATTTTGGAGGCGACATGATCGATGCAGATATTTCGGTGGGAAAAGTCATTACTATTCCAAGTACCATCGATTATGGAAAAACATTTTGTCAAAAGAATCATCAATTTTATCGAATTTGTCGAAATCCCATACGTGTAGCAGTAAACCAACAATTTTTATCGATATAACCCTTTCAAACTGGAGTTCCCCATGGTCTTCGTGACACAACCATTTGAACCATTTCTTCTAGCTACCTTCGTTGGCAAGGAACCTGTTTGTGTCCACTAAGTAATCAAAATCTAATAAAATATGAAGTCCCCCCCCCCCCACGTACTTAGGCTTAACGCCTGTAATACCTGCTTGGATAAGGGTTGGGATCCGGTAGAGGAAGTCGATCTTCCCCAATAATGCTTTCATGACTTCAAATTGTTCTCGTTTTAACCTGCTCTTGGAACATGTCCTCAAGCTGGTTAATTTTGTCAAAAGCACCAAGACCCCATAAATCTTCTTTGAAGCTCGAGAATCATAGTGTCTAACATGAGACGAGCAACCTTATTCGAATTATTTAGACGTCTAAGATGACCGTCTATTTCAGCACTAGTGGATATGGTTGGATGATCCTTAGGAATTCGTTCCTCAATCATATAAAGTTTTCCCTCGAAATTGAGTACTCTTCTCAAGTTCTGGAACCAACACGCATAATCTATGTCGTTGAACTTACTTTGATCGAGGAAGCCAAACAGTAAAAAAAAAACTTGTAACATTCAAACTTTCTTTAGTTGACATCTAAAATAGAGTTTAGTTAGTTTTATTAACCCTTAATAAATTAATTAACCATAAAGTTATTTTATTATGGCTAGAATCCATATTTCGCTTCTGGTGATGAAGAGGTATGTCGTAGTCACCCCCAAAAGTTATTTAGGTAGGCAATACTCTTTACCAACTCCAATCTCTATAAGACTTCTAGATTTTTTGGGATTCATTGAATCTTATCAATGACATGTTTAATCCCATCATGCATATCCTCTCTCCCGTGATGGGTATGTCGCGGATCACGGGTTTGGATGGTAAATCGACCACGAAGGACCCACGTGACACCCAGCTCATGATTCGTGAGTTATTGCGAGTATCACATCATTTTGGCCGAGTCCAATCCGACGTGTTGGCTATGGCACTTCCCACACGGGAAGGGCCCGGTTAAATGTGTGGTTCTTTGTGGGTAGCATGAGATTTATATTTTCATAAAACAAGATTTCGTTTCGTTTAGTTAAAACATTTTTATCCTTTAATTGGCATAAGGGTCAATTAAACTTTTAAAACCGGTTTGAAATGCAAAATTTACTTTTGAAAAATCCTATTAACTTTTAACAATTTTTACTTCTGTATTTTCAATAATACTTTTATCTTGAAACATTGTCTTATCAAACCCTTTCGGTATCTCCACTCAATAAAATACGGCAGCCGGTGAGGGTGGTAAGCAATGAATGCTATTTAAAAACCGACTTCATTAGGAATCAAAGAGACCTCCTTAAACCTTCCAAACACATTTAAAGTGGGCGAGTCTAGTCATGGTTGACCAATGTTTTTAATTTTAAGTTATATATATAGATACAATTCTAATATATATATATATATATATATATATATATATATATATATATATATATATATATATATATATATATATATATATATATATATATATATATATATAAATTTTGAAGCTTTTTAAACTTTTATGTTTAGCTATTAATTCTATTGAACATGCAATGATGCAATGTTAATCTAAACAATTATCCATATAATTAAATTTTGAAGCATTTTAAACTTTACGTTTAGCTATTAATCTTATGGAACATGCAAGCATTCAATGTTAATCATTAATCTAAACAACTATATAATACTAAAATTCACCATTTTGCATATCAAGAATCACGATTTCAAAAAGACGTTATGACCATCGCGACATGGTAAGCGAATGCCAGTGTCGCGCAGTAACCAACAAAACACGATCACGACGGGCACAACGCGGTGCAGAACTCTAGGAATCGTGACGCGGCGAAAACCCTAATGTTCGTAAATTTTTATGAAGATCGCGGTGCGACCGTTCAAAGACCGCGGCACAGACTTCAAATAGATTCGATAATTTAAACGAAAAAACCGATTTTTAACAGTAAACAATGAATCTAATCGAATCTAAACAGTACAAAATCATGATAAAGTGGCTCTGATACCACTGTTAGAATACGATATCATAAAACAACGCAGCGGAAACAAAACTTAGAAATCGTATTCAACCAGGATCATAGAATCACGCACACTTTTGTAACTGTAAACGAAAGAGGGATCAAGATATGCCTTTTAAATACAGATATGATCTTGCTAGGATGTATAGAGTTCAAAGTAGAACTCCTTTAATAGAATCGTATCCAAGACAACGATCCAACACCCGTTGATGAAGTATAAACCTTTGCTTGAAGTTTTAGCACGTAATACTTTGGGTTTATGAAGAAAGCGTCTGTATACCAAGGCTGGGAAGGAGAGTGACGAATTTTAGGGTTCTAGGATCAATTACAACTTAGATCTAGGATTGTATTTGTGACAATTGTAAATTTTGGTCAACGAAAGTCAACTATAGTCAAACAAAGCATAGGATAATCCATATGTTGAAAAGTAATTTTTCCATAATTTTACGAAGGATTATTAGATATTATAATACTACGTACGCTAATTCAAAACAATTATCGAGTAAACGCTGAAAATACGTATAATAAGCTACTGTAGCGTAAAAATTCGATAATCGTACAATTATTATTTTGAGAATAATAATATTCATAAAACGATGTATTCGTAAATACGAACCTGTGGATATATAGAACGTTGAAAACGGAGTTCGTATGTGAAAGTTACAACAGTTAAACCGCTGTGAACGGATAAATGTACACAGGGTTTGGACCTAAAATACAAAATGAGGTGCCTTAAACATCAAAAATGGGATAACAAATCATATATTATGAAGCGTAATACTATCTAGTATTTAATTTCATAGCTAAATATATTTTCCGGTAAAATGCTGAAAATCGCGTAATCGGAAGAATACTGCGCTTAAACGCGTATTTCATCGTCTAACGAGTCATGATTCAATCTAAATAAATGTTTAGCAATGTTTTTATACATAATATTTATTTAGAAGATCATTTCTCCAAAAACTCATAGAATTACGCTAAAACGTTTTACGATTTTATAAAAACTACTTATTTTTATATAAAAGAGTGACATCTTTATAAAAACCAACCCACCCCACCCCCTACCCCCCCCATTGGCTGAATCCCTCAAAGATCACTAAGATCTTTGAATACTATTTCAAATCTAGGCTTGGGGCTAAGAAATGACTTCTTTTTATTAAACAATTATAATAAAATCTAGGAAAAATCATATAAATTGAACTTAAATCCTCACAATTGACCACCAAAGCTCCCAACATTCTCTCCTTCTCTCTCTCCCTCCCTATAATCCGGCCATCTCCACCACCAACTTGAACCACCGTCGGCCACCACCTTCCACCACCGCCGTTCTTCTTTTTCAAGAGTTTTTCAAATCTTTTTGGTAAGTTAGCTTCCTTTAGTGATTTTAAACCTTACTACACCACTTTTATCTCATTTACACACACTAACATCTACGTAAACCCGTTGGATATTAGCTTTGTCCAAGGGTCATTCGAGCTCCGAAGCTTAGATCTTGTCTTCTACCGTAAATCCCGTAAGAACAACCTTGTTTTTAAGTAAAGCACGCTTCAAGGGTGAGTTCATACCCCTCATTTTTATATTTTCAAACCTTTTTGGGGGAGAATACAAATTCATTTACTATAAATGTTGTTTTATACAAGTTTATATGTGTTTAAATGCTATAAGTGATGTTTTACACAAGTTTATAAAACTAGTTGTTGTGTAAAAATATTCTTGACATGAAATATGGATAGATCCATGTATTATAAACACTATGATATATTAAGTTGTGTAAAAGTTACAAAACTATAAATAAAGTGTACAAAAATACTAGATCTTGGATAAAAACGTTATAAAAACGAAAACTAGTAAAAACTACATTTTTATAAACAAAAGTACTATTTTCTAGCAAAAATGGTTATAACCAAGTTATTACACCATTTTTGTGAGAGATATCTTAAAAGATGATATTTATAATCATTTGAATAAGTTACTTCGTTATTATTCACAAAAATATGATTATTACGACGGAATACTAAAAATGGACTATTATTGAAATAGTTTATTAACACAAGGTTATTATGACGTTTGAACATGACAAAAATAATTATATAAAGTTATATTATTTTTAAACATTACCATATTATCATGGGAAATGACATTTTTACAAGGAAATTGACATTTTAAACAAAAATGACCATTTGGAAAGATTACCATCATTTTGACAAAATCACAAGATTTAAAATGTTGCCATCACTTATGTAAGATGACTAAAATAAATTTATTTGCCATGACATGTTGATAAACTTTAAATCTATCTTATTAGTATATTTAGTGCCTTAGATGTAAGAAATTATAATTTTTCAACTCATTGACATCTTTTAGGCTTAAATACGTTAACACAACGAAAACATTTATATAAATTATAATGGGTATAATTTATGGAACGAACGACAAAGATACGACATAAATACGAAAGATAATTATATAATTATATAATTATTACATACTATAATTATCATGGACAATTTGATAATTACAAACGTAAATGAGTTTTCAGTATATTTACATACTATAATTATCGTGGACAATTTGATAATTACGAATACAAAGGGTTTTCACTACATTTACAAGCAAATGATTTAAACTATAATTATCATGAATACATTTTGATAATTACAAATACAAAAGGGTTTTCATTTCAGTACGAACTAGGATAAAACATCACGTTGGGTGGTTATGTGAGACATTTCTTCACAGTACTGAAAGATGTACACAATAAGTCCTGTATTATAACCTTATCATTCATGAGCGAGATACTTGTGTATAGATATATACGGGACTGACAATCCCGCACCTAAGCTGCTAGCTACAGCTAGACCGGCAGGTCTGGGGTGACAAATGTCTTAACATTGCGACGCCTGAAGAACGTCGTGGCAGGCCTACATACTAGTCACAGCAAGGTTATAATAACTCACATGAACGACAACGAATATCCTTAGTTTGGGGAAAAACATTCTTCAAATGGTTTTATATAAATATAAAACTACATGTTGCTCTACACTAAATATAAGTATGGCTTTTACTTATACATACGGGTTTTATGGGATTAAAACCATATTTTATCAAGATACAAATATAAGTATGGTTTTACTTATACATACAAGTTTTATAGAAATTAAAACTATCTTTTATCAAGATACAAACATAAGTACAGTTTTGCTTATACATACGAGTTTTATGGTATTAAAACTACACTCGAACAAGTTATAAATATAAGTATGGTTTTCCTTATACATACAAGTTTTATGGAAATTAAAACTACATTTTATCAAGATATAAATAAGAGTACGATTTTACCTACGTAAAGGTTTTACGGAATTTAGATCTACAATTAATCTACGAATAAACATGTATTTACATGGTTTCATACAAGAATAAGACTACGTAATACTAATTTCAAGTACAGAACACTTATACATTTTTCGGTCTTTGGGTTTTAAGACTACGACTCATTTATAAGAAAATATTGGATTTTCTGGTTTCAAACATTATCTCTTTACAAGGAAAAACGATTATGGATTTCCTCATACAAAAATCTTATGAACTCACCAACGTAATGTTGACACTCTTTCAAATTACTTGTATTCTCAGGTAACAATTAGTCAGGTCCGACTAACCTTTTGGAATGGGACGCGAAGACGTCTCTTTTACTTATTTCATTATCATATTGTAATTGGGTTGAAACAATACCGTTTGAACAATGTAACTTTCCAATTATAATGTATGATGGTTGTTATCTACTTATGTTTCAATGTATGCAATGGTTGTGATGATATGTCCCATTCCGCCCTCAGACGATTCCGCCATCGTGGTTTGGGGGTGTGACAGATTGGTATCAGAGCATTGTTTATAGTGAACTAAGTATATCAATTCATTTAAGATATACAACTATAAATACAATGGGACTAAAACTCTCTAAAACTATTCGTACAAGTATACTTTTAAAATACAATGATATTTATATAAAAGTATACACATACAAACAAAGATAGTATCACAATACAACAATTACAAGAACATTAGAGTTTAAGTTGGACATTACGTTTAGACTTAGTATAATATGTTATCAAACCATGGGGAAACGTAGCCTGATCAACTACGTTTGACTAGGGTTTGACCGACATATAACTAAGTGTGAGCATAATGGGCAACGGAGTAAAAACTCGAGAGTCCTACAACACTTAGTAACCACGTCAACACTTAACATAAATACTTTGATAGTATTGGTTATTATTAAAAGACACTATTGACAATCCTAAGTCGACACTAATATCAATATTATCTCGATACCTCTTATTCGTTTGCGTACCTGAGTTACGACTAAGAAAAACAGTTCTAATGCCGACAAGGGCGACAACAGGAGCTTCGCATTAAGACACAGTTAAGTCGCCATGAGTAGTCACGACTTGAAAACCATTGGTGAGTATCTCCGTTATGACTCACGAGAAGACACAGAAGATTAACCCATAGTTGACCGATACGTGAGACTTTCCTTTTTGTGCTACGATTTTAGCTTTAGGATCGTTTCCATCTTTAGCTTAAGACTTAAGCTAGGATATCTTTTGATTCTAGGCCTCCCTTTTTGGGAATGCTTACCCGACCATCTTTACTTCGTATATCGTAATTCAATGCACAAACCATTTCCCCTTATATCAAAATTTTCTAAGTTTTAATTCAAGGATCTCCGATAGACGAGTGATGTTCTCAAGTGTACCATCATGTTATACTTTCCAAATTACTCACATGTTTCTAGAACAATCATCGACCTTACGCTGCTCATTCCTAGCTCAACCTCGCACTTCTTCAACACATGGACATTTTATATAACTTTGAGTCATCTTTCGACCCATATCGTTTCATACATTCGTTTGAGTCCTCCTGGCATTATTAGCATTCTTATTGTTATCAAGGATCAATCACCTTACGCCATACGTCAAACCTATAGCTTAACCGCTGACCCCATAAAATGTACAGGACTGCATTCACACCATGAAGGGTTGTGCAAACAATTTGCCAGGTCCTCTATTTTGAAGAGAGAAAAGTTAAAAGTTACGATTCTTGATACACTAAAGGATTACCTTCCTAGAATCACTAAATTGAGAATGTACTCATTCTCGATGGTCAATACTTTTACGCCTTCCTTCGAAGTAGCATTCTACCTTTACAATTTCAAATAAGTTCGTAACTCCTAAACTCAATTTTTTTTCTGACTCCTTGTAAATTTGAAATTGGCGTGACTTAAACAGTTGGATAATTCATCAAATAGAAATCAAAATAGTTCTATACGAGTTCCTCATCGACGACCTAGACCTTTATCATAAGGAATTTCTTCATTCTCTTACTACCTCGTTTGGTTGCCACACGAGCGTCTTCATTCACCCAGAGTTGTAACGTACTTTGATAACAGTGAAGTTACTTATCGTTCTAAACCTTCCAACATCACCTAGATCATGTGGTTTAATCTATCATGATCTTTCACGGCCCCCGTTAGAGACAATGACTCCCTAAACATATTCTTCGAATATGGTTCTATTGTAAGAAGAGTGCTCGCAACAGAAATTGTGGCTCCAAGAATCCTCAATCATTTCATAACTTGCTTTGTAGACGACGCTTGAACAGTCATTACATTTGAGACATATCAAAACTTTGCTGCCTATCCTTAGTACGTACCTTTAGGAAATTTATCGAAACAGTATTCCGGGAATCTCCCAAAGCACATCAAATGCCATTTCCATCATACCGGTGCCTGCAGAGAGATGACCTACTATGACTGCAAGCAGAAGGGACATACAACCCGTTTCTGTAGGGTTCCGGCACTCGGAACCCATCAAGCATCCAACTCGACTGTCAGACGTGCTTGTTTTGGGTATGACGAAGCCGAACACTTCAAGAGAGACTACTCGAAGGCAAAGGGGTCCAGTCAGATGTGATCAAGGAAGGAAATCACTGACATACCAGAAGACTGTGACGTTCCTGACTTGTTTCCAGAAGATCTTCCGGGGATACCCCCAACATGACAAGTCGAGTTCAGAATCGACGTGATCCCGGGAGCTACTACCTAGAAAAGTCTCCATACAGACTAGCCCCAGCAGAGATGCAGGGGATATCTAGTCAACTACACGAACTACTAGAAAGGGGATCCATTAGACTGAGCTTCTCGCATTGGGGAGCACCGGTGTTAATTATGAAAACGAAGGATGGATCCTTTGGAATGTGTATTGACTATAGAGAACTGAACAAGTTGACTATCAAGAACAGATACCCACTTTCCAAAATCGATGACCTGTTCGACCAGTTATAGGGATTCAATTACTTTTCAAAGATCGATTTGAGAGTTGGGTACCATCAACTTAGAGTTCAGGAGGAGGACGCTCCAAGAACATCATTTAGGACTCAGTATGGCCACTGCAAAATTGGTCACGATACCTATTGGGTTGACCAATGCCCCGGCAATGTTTCATGGACTGAATCCAGACACCAAAGTTCGGTGGCTTCAGGGAGCTAGTACTGGACGAGACTCGCAAGACAAAGTATACTGGTGGCCAAACATGAAAGCAGAGATTGCTACTTATGGACAAGTATTTGACTTGTGCCAGGGTCAATGTAGAATATCAAAAGCCCTCGGGTTTACTACAACAACCAGAAATACCCAAGTGGAAGTGGAAACGGATAACCAAGGGCTTCATAAGTAAGTTACCTATGGCAACTGGTGAGCTGGACACCATATGGGTAATTGTCGATAGGTTAACTGTAACACCCGACTTATTAACAAAACACCCCAAAATTTTTTTTTTTAAAACCAAATATCTTACAAACAAACCGAAAGTAGGGGGTATTAGTTAATACAATACGAGTACAAGAGTATCACGAAGTACAATACATAATATTATACATTCTTCAAGCTGAGTCGTTACTTCAAATACTAAGTCCTCAGTCACGGACTTTATCCTTTCCTTTCGCGGGATCACGCTCACCTGCAGGGACATATCAAATAAACGGTGAACTATAAAGCCCAATGAGTAATCAAATCAACATAACATGTTTAAGAATAAAATTCTCTATACAAAGTCAAATATATATTATCATGCAATACAAAATCAAATATGGGTCACGGGTTAGCCCGCTGTTGCCTTGGCTCACGGGTTAGCCTGCTGTTGCCTAGACTCACGGGTTAGCCCGCTGTTGTCTATATAACAGTTTGCATAGATATATTGACTCACAGTTCCGTTCTTGTCTATAACAGACTCACGGCTTATCTGGTCTTGTCGTATATCAAATCATATAATCTGTCAAAATTTGTCCCCAAAATCATTTCCATCTGCAGCTGCTCTTTTAGCCAATATCACAACGGATAACAGTGAGATTACTCACCTGAAAGCTTGCTACTACTAGCTTTTGTTGTTCCTTGGCTCAAAATGAAATCCGTAGGATTTTGTCCCGTACCTATAATTCCATTCATTTCAAAATGATTATAGGTTAATTTACCGTTTCAGTTGGTTCTAGTGCACAAGAGTCTAATATAAGACAATTTCCAATCATTAACCATTGGTATAAAAATTTAATACACTTCCCGAAATACGCATATGCTGCTACAGTACTTTCGGGAGGTCGTATTCGTATTCCGATAATTTTCCATGAAGTTTCACAACATATTAGACCTATGTTTAAAATTTCAGGTCAATCGGATAAGCCTAGCATTAAAATCCAACTTGAAAAATTCACCAAAATTTAACAGAGGCAAAACTGCATTTCAGCCGCGAGGTCGGGTCGCGATCGACCCCTGGGTCGGGTCGCGATCCCTGCGATTCCAGGCAGTTTGGTCCGTTTTTGGTGCTAAAAACCCCATTTTCCTCTTGTTAAGCACTTAATGCTCGACTTAATCAAAAGGAAATGTTCCAAGACCAACACCTTTGATTAATAACAAGTTTTAAACCCTAAAATGATCAAATTCAAACCATTTATAAAATTTCCCGTTTTTGCATTTTTGCTCCAAAAACGAAATTGTTGAGTTCTACTTGCTTCTAATGATTTCTTTCAGTCATTATAGCCTCTAGAACTCCTTTTAATCCATTAGAAACATGTTTATCACAAGAACTCATCATCTAGGGTTCTTGATCAAAATCCCAATTCTTGAATTATAGCAACCTACTTCCATTTCCTTGAATTAAGTCTTTAGTAGCATGATGATATCGCGTAAATTATACATATTTTCCGCACGATATCAGTGTGATTTTAGTTTAATTTTATACATGTTATGAACTAAAAGATACCTAATATGCTTAAATATTCGTTTTGAAGCTAAAGAACGAATTACACAAACATTTGAGCTTAAAAAGAAGCAATGTGCAAAACTGCCAGCCGCTGGGCGCACCCCGCCCACTTCCAGGCGCACTGCGCCCAAGGATAGATCCAGATCCCGCTTTTCGTCAGACTTTTGATTAAAATAATCGAGCGTGCGTTTATCCAATGATTCAACCGACCTGCCACGCATGTGCAAGGGCGCACCCCGCCTACTTTTTGGGCGCACCGCGCCTCAGATCCAACATTAAAGCTGCAAACCACGTGCTCCCTCGTGCGACAGTTGGCGAACGTGCAGAGATCCCCTTTAGGCGCACCGCGCCCCATATTAGGCGCACCGCGCCCGGCGACTGATCCGACTATAAATACAAGCCATTCAGCTCTCATTTTGACAACACACAACACTTACACCACCTTCAGACCTCCACACCTCAAAACTCGGCCAGGAAGCTTGTAGAATCAAAGGGGAAACTATGGAATCGAGAGCTTGAAGAATGTTCGGCCGGGACTTCATTCGGTTTGCTTTATATATATTTAGCATTCTATTATGATTTCCTAAGCCGTATTCTTCAGATTATGTTATCTGTATTATTTATTACTTAGATTTGATTACTGTTTGGTTATGATTTGATTGTTATTTATCGGATATTGAACGTTTTATATTTTATCTCGCATAATTTATTTGAAACTAATTTGATTATCATGACCATTGAGATCAAAAGATCGAATGAACATTGTACGATACGAACCAATACATGATTATTTGGAATATATAATCGCATGACCATTGCCATTAATGACCTTATAATCATAGGATTAGGTAGTTGGACCAAAACATCTAATCACTTTAGAAATCGGTATTTAACGTTCAATATCCATTGCACTAATAGCATATCAAACATAACTAGATGGTTCAATCGAATCTAAGTAATGTTTACTTTTATGTTTTGTATTTTATATTTCCCGTAACTTTTGCCTAGGTGATGTTGATTCATTAATATAATATGTGTTGATCTAGTTCTTGATTCGAGTTTAATATCGGTTAGGATATATAACTTGCATGCTATACATATTAAATGTGGTTACGGTTTGTATTCTTGATTGCCATCTTCATATGATTAAGTTTAAATGGCCATTTAAACGTATTGATCACATGAACCGTCATGATGTATAATTGACAACTATATATCATCGGACTAGTTATTGACCATTTAACTAGGAAGGTTATCTAAGTTATAAACTCGATTAGTGAAATAAGACTTATATCACATTTAGTTGCAACTCATGACCATTGATTGTATGAACATATCACTTTGACCATTAGGATATGGGCTATGTTTGCATGCTAGATTGTATTAATACTTGATGATTATAAGTTAATTAGTCACATGACCATTGTGCTATTTTAACTTATTAGTCATAGAATTGGTGACTTGACCATACGATCCTACAACTTAATGCAACTTATTTAAACTCATTGCACATAATCAAAACTATTCAACATAGGTTTATATGAATCAACAGATCCTAGACGAAAGTTTCCCTTGTTATTTTTGTTATGATCATTTATTATTTCGTCATTTATTTTATAATCAAAGTTTTACGAGTTTTCATTAAAACTCGCCCCTGAGTATTTTCTTGAATAATTATTAATTGATAATTGATTTTCTTAACTTAAAGATAGCCGTTTTCCCTTGGGTCGACAACCCGGATTTACCATTACTATACTACAATCGACTAGGTACACTTGCCTAATTGTGTTGTTCTATTCATACATGGTATTTCCCTGTTCATAAATGTAAAACTAATGTGAAATCATTTTCGAAAATCTTATAAACGCTAATAACACATCAAGTTTCTTGGTGACGTTTTTGGGTGTTTTATATGTATGTCAGAATGCACAACACATGACTTAATGGAAGTATTGAGCTACTTATCACATAATTTCATAACTGAAATTGCACATTTCAGTTTCTATGAAAATCCCTCAAGAACAAACTAGATTAGAGCTTGAAATACTAACCTTTAACACTTCCAACTCTTCAATCCAAGGCCAAATATGAAATTCCAAGCTTCAACCTTCAAGATTGCTCCAAATTTCTTCAACGATCGCTCAAGAACCCTCTCCCGTGAACTCTAGAATTCTGCACATGTGGGAGAGCTTGTCCCACTATTTATACTTCCAGAAATTGCAGTTTAGTCCCTAGAGTTGTAATTCTTGAACTTTTGCCACATTTTACACATTTTTATGACAAGAACTAGTTTTTATAACATTTGAAGTCCTAAACTCAAAATATTATTACAAACTTAATCCTTTTCTGTCCAAAAACCAAATTACCCTTCTAAGATAAAATGACCATTTTACCCTTTTTATATAATTACATATTAAACATGTTTTTGGCGTTACAAATTCTCCCCTCCTTTAAGAGATTTCGTCCCCGAAATCATACAAAAAGTTGAGGGTATTTCTCCCTCATTTCACTTTCGGTCTCCCATGTCATGTCGGAACCTTTGTGATGACGCCAAAGGACTTTCACCATGCTGATCTTCTTATTTCGCAGCTGTCTTATCTTGCGGTCTAACACCCGCTTGGGTTGTTCCGGGTATCTCAACTTTTCATCCACCTCGATTTCAGCAAGAGGTACTTGTTGAGACTTGTCAAACAAAGTTTTCCTCAAATGGGACACATGGAATACATCATGTATACCATGAAGTTCATTAGGTAACTCCAATCTATACGCCACGGCTCCAACCCTTTGGGATATACGGAAAGGTCCAATGAAACGAGGACTCAACTTTCCTTTCTTCCCAAAACGAATTAAGCCTTTCCAAGGGGACACTTTGAGCATAACCATATCTCCTACTTGGAATTCTATCGGTTTCACCCGTTTGTACGCATACTGTTTCTGCCGATTCTGAGCTACCTTCAAGTTTTCGCGTATCAGTTTGATCTTTTCTTCAGTCTGTGCTACAATTTCGGGTCCAGCCAACGGCTTTTCCCCAACTTCAGTCCAGCAGGTCGGAGTACGGCACGGTGCTCCATACAAGGCTTCATACGGGGCCATCTGAATGCTGGAATGATAGCTGTTATTGTACGCGAATTCTACCAAAGGCAAGTGATCTTCCCAGCTTCCACCGAAGTCTATGACACAAGTCCTCAACATATCTTCCAAAGTATGGATTGTTCTTTCACTTTGGCCATCAGTCTGTGGGTGGTATGCGGTACTCATAAGTACTTTTGTACCCAATTGCTTTTGAAGACTTTGCCAAAAATGGGAAGTAAATCTTCTGTCTCGGTCCGATACAATCGATGCTGGTAATCCATGTCGACAAATCACCTCATCAATGTAGATTTTTGCCAGTTGATCTACTCTGTACTTTTCTTTATATGGTATAAATTGTGCCGATTTGGTCAATCGATCCACAATTACCCATATAGAATCATAACCTCGCGGTGTCCGCGGTAACTTCGTCACAAAATCCATGGTAATATGGTCCCATTTCTTCTCTGGAACCGGCAATGGTTGTATTTTCCCGTACGGTTTCTGATGATTTGACTTAACTTGCAGACAAGTCAAACATCTTTCCACATATCTTCCAATGTCCCTCTTCATTCCAGGCCACCAATACATCGGTTTTAACGTCCGATACATCTTAGTACTGCCCGGATGAACTGTATATCGGCTATAATGGGCATCTTCTAGAAGCAAATTCCGCGCTTCTCCTTGTTTTGGGACCCATATTCGACCTCTGAAGGTCTTCAATTTCTGAGCATTTTCTTCCAGATGCTTCAAGTATCCAACCATTCTTTCGCTTTTTACATGCTCAGGCTTGCACACCTCTTTCTGTGCTGAACGGATCAATTCTGGTAACCGACTTGCTACACCCAAACACGCGGATGTAACTTTCAAAGGAGCTTCTTTTCTACTTAGAGCATCTGCCACCACGTTCGCCTTGCCAGGGTGGTACTGCATTTCACAATCAAAGTCTTTAAGTAGGTCCATCCACCTTTGCTGTCTCATGTTAAGCTCTTTCTGGTCGAAGAGGTACTTCAGGCTCTTGTGATCCGTATAAATAACAAATTTCACACCGTATAAATAGTGTCTCCACAACTTCAATGCTAGGACCACCGCAGCTAATTCCAGGTCATGAACTGGATACTTCTTCTCGGCATCTTTTAATTGACGGGACGCATAGGCTATGACCCGACCTTTCTGCATTAGCACACACCCAAGACCAATTCTAGAAGCATCGCTGTAGATCACATACTCTTCTCCGCTTTGTGGTAAAGCCAACACCGGTGCTTCACATAAAGCTTGTTTCAACTTCTGAAATGCTTCTTGCTGCTTTTCGGCCCATGTGAACTTTTCACCTTTCTTAGTTAACTTGGTCAACGGAGCAGCTATCGAGGAGAAATTCTCGACAAATCTTCTATAATAGCCTGCTAAACCAAGGAAACTTCGTATTTCAGTTGGACTCCGGGGCGGTTCCCACTTCATCACGGCGTCAACCTTTGTTGGATCTACTTTCACCCCTTCGGCATTGATTACATGGCCAAGAAATTGAACTTCTCTTAGCCAGAAATCACACTTGGAGAATTTCGCATACAGCTTTTCTCGGCGAAGCAACTCCAACACTTGTCGCAGGTGTACTTCATGTTCGGCTTGGCTTCGCGAATACACCAAGATGTCATCAATAAACACTATCACCGAGGTATCAAGGAACGGACGACACACTCGGTTCATGAGATCCATGAATACGGCTGGAGCATTGGTTAACCCAAAAGTCATCACCAAAAACTCATAATGCCCGTATCTCGTACGAAAGGCTGTCTTCGGAATGTCAGTTTCTCTTATCTTCAGCTGGTGATAACCCGACCTCAGGTCAATCTTGGAAAAATATGACGCGCCTTGCAGCTGGTCAAACAAATCGTCTATTCTGGGTAGCGGGTACTTGTTCTTCACCGTGATCTTGTTTAACTCCCGATAGTCAATACATATGCGCATTGACCCGTCTTTCTTCTTAACAAACAGGATAGGGCTCCCCAAGGCGATGTACTCGGTCTGATGAAACCCCTGTCTAACAATTCTTCCAGTTGCTTTCGCAGTTCCACCATCTCTGAAGGTGCTAATCGATATGGAGCTCGGGCAACAGGTGCAGCTCCCGGAATTAGTTCAATCGTGAACTCAACCTGTCGATCTGGTGGCAACCCTGGAAGTTCGTCTGGAAACACATCTGGGAATTCGTTAACCACATTCACATTCGCTACCCCCACTTTAATCGGTTGAGCCACCGATACATAAGCTAAATAAGACATCCCTCCTTTACTGATACAGCTTCGAGCTTGAGCAAAGGAGATGACTGGCATTCGCAATCGAGGTCGTTCACCCTGAATCTTTATCCATTCTCCATCCGGCGATAATACTGTGATATTTTTATTTCTGCAATCCATATTAGCATAGTTCGTTGCTAACCAATCCATCCCCACAATCACACCAAATTCATTGGTAGTCATCGGCTTCAAATCTATAGGGAAAACGGTCCCGTAGATTTTAAGTTGACAACCTTCCAGATGTTCAGAAACCCAAACATATCGGCCGTCCGCTATAGCCACTTCCAAGCTTTCATCCATTGGGGTTAACGGTACATTCAGGCGAGGCAACAAAGACTCCGATACAAAACAGTGTGTTGCTCCTGGATCAAATATAACATATACAGGTATGGTATTGAGAGTAAAGATACCTGTAACCACATCCGTCTTCTCACAGGCTTCTTCCACGGTCATCTGGAAAGCTCGTGAGGCCACCGGTCGTCCCCTGTTCTTCGGCTCTTCTTTCTTTCCCACTTGATCATCTCTGGGTCTTTCACTGTATACACCAGATTTCAGTTGGGGACAGTTCAGGCGAATATGATCCGTAGCCCCGCATTGGAAACATCTACGGTCCGCCCGACAGTCCCGTGTAGGATGACCCGTTTTTCCACAATTTCGGCAGCTAACTGACCCGGTATCACTGCGACAACTGCCCGTGTGCCTTTTTCTGCATTTTTCACACCACTTTCCTTCATCTTTATGGCCTTTTCCCCTAGACCCGGATTGTTGCGACTTTTTCTGAGGCGTCCAACCTTGGTCTTCCGCCTTTCGTTTCGTTTCAACAGCTTTCTTTTCGTTTTCTTGTCGCTTTAATTCTGTTTCTCTTTCTGTGGCCCGATCCACCACTTGCCGGAAAGTAGGTAATTTCAACGGTTGAACGATTTCCCTGATTCGGGTCGTCAACCCCCAAACATATTTATCAATCTTCCTCTTTTCAGTATAGATGTGGTGTTCCGCAAACCTAGCTTTCTACAGAAAGCTAAGAGTATATTCCTGAACAGATCGGGAACCCTGTTCCAGGTGTAGGAATTCATCCTCCAATTGCTTTATCGCTACTTCAGAATAGTATTCTTCATTGAACTTATTCTTGAACTGTTCCCACGGTACTGACTCGGTTGGATCAAGATTCAAAGACTTGTAGTAAATCTGCCACCAGTGTAGTGCACCGCTGGTGAGTTGGTTCGTGGCAAATTCTACTTTATCGTCATCCGCACATTTGCTTACTCGGAACACCTTCTCGATATGCATGATCCATTCCATAGCTTTGACTGGATCATCTGTCCCCGAGAATTCCTTTGGTTTACAACCAAGGAAGGATTTATACGTACACCCAACTTTCTTTATCGAGGCTTCCCCACCTTGAGTTTCTTTTACTGCCCGGGCACGACTTTCTCCCTGGATTTCATCGTCTGGCTGCCTGTCATGAACACTTTTTGCAGCCTCTTCAGTAGGATCAGGATTGGCACTCGGATTAGGATTGCCACTCGGGTTGGGGTTATTCGTTAATGCAGGCATCATTTGCCTAACCACTTCTTCCACTATCGTCCGAATATCGGGTGGATTTTGTCCCACCGGTTCCCGTGCTGGTGCTCTTCGCCCAACAGAGCCGCGTGACCTAGCTGGTCCACTTCTTGCAGTTCCACGCGAATTCGCACCAGTAGGATTACTTCGTGTATTTCTCATACTTCAAAATTTCAGCAAACCGTTAGATTACATATGTAATAACAAACTTATATATATCTAACAGTCCGTTTATCTGTTCTTCTCTCAAGGTTTAAGTCCAGGAATCTAATCTAAGACACCTAGTTCACTTAAACCACGGCTCTGATACCAACTTGTAACACCCGACTTATTAACAAAACACCCCAATTTTTTTTTTAAAACCAAATATCTTACAAACAAACCAAAAGTAGGGGGTATTAGTTAATACAATACGAGTACAAGAGTATCACGAAGTACAATACATAATATTATACATTCTTCAAGCCGGGTCGTTACTTCAAATACTAAGTCCTCAGTCACGGACTTTATCCTTTCCTTTCGCGGGATCACGCTCACCTGTAGGGACATATCAAATAAACGGTGAGCTATAAAGCCCAATGAGTAATCAAATCAACATAACATGTTTAAGAATAAAATTCTCTATACAAAGTCAAATATATATTATCATGCAATACAAAATCAAATATGGCTCACGGGTTAGCCCGATGTTGCCTTGGCTCACGGGTTAGCCCGCTGTTGCCTAGACTCACGGCTTATCCGGTCTTGTCTATGTAAATCTGACTCATCAAAATAAACTGTGGCTCACGGGTTAGCCCGCTGTTGCCTAGACTCACGGGTTAGCCCGCTGTTGTCTATATAACAGTTTACATAGATATATTGACTCACAGTTCCGTTCTTGTCTATAACAGACTCACGGCTTATCTGGTCTTGTCGTATATCAAATCATATAATCTGTCAAAATTTGTCCCCAAAATCATTTCCATCTGCAGCTGCTCTTTTAGCCAATATCACAACGGATAACAGTGAGATTACTCACCTGAAAGCTTGCTACTACTAGCTTTTGTTGTTCCTTGGCTCGAAATGAAATCCGTAGGATTTTGTCCCGTACCTATAATTCCATTCATTTCAAAATGATTATAGGTTAATTTACCGTTTCAGTTGGTTCTAGTGCACAAGAGTCTAATATAAGACAATTTCCAAGCATTAACCATTGGTATAAAAAATTTAATACACTTCCCGAAATACGCGTATTCTGCTACAGTACTTTCGGGAGGTCGTATTCGTATTCCGATAATTTTCCATGAAGTTTCACAACATATTAGACCTATGTTTAAAATTTCAGGTCAATCGGATAAGCCTAACATTAAAATCCAACTTGAAAAATTCACCAAAATTTAACAGAGGCAAAACTGCATTTCAGCCGCGAGGTCGGGTCGCGATCCCTGCGATTCCAGGCAGTTTGGTCCGTTTTTGGTGCTAAAAACCCCATTTTCCTCTTGTTAAGCACTTAATGCTCGACTTAATCAAAAGGAAATGTTCCAAGACCAACACCTTTGATTAATAACAAGTTTTAAACCCTAAAATGATCAAATTCAAACCATTTATAAAATTTCCCGTTTTTGCATTTTTGCTCCAAAAACGAAATTGTTGAGTTCTACTTGCTTCTAATGATTTCTATCGGTCATTATAGCCTCTAGAACTCCTTTTAATCCATTAGAAACATGTTTATCACAAGAACTCATCATCTAGGGTTCTTGATCAAAATCCCAATTCTTGAATTATAGCAACCTACTTCCATTTCCTCGAATTAAGTCTTTACTAGCATGACTTAATGGAAGTATTGAGCTACTTATCACATAATTTCATAACTGAAATTGCACATTTCAGTTTCTATGAAAATCCCTCAAGAACAAACTAGATTAGAGCTTGAAATACTAACCTTTAACACTTCCAACTCTTCAATCCAAGGCCAAATATGAAATTCCAAGCTTCAACCTTCAAGATTGCTCCAAATTTCTTCAACGATCGCTTAAGAACCCTCTCCCGTGAACTCTAGAATTCTGCACGTGTGGGAGAGCTTGTCCCACTATTTATACTTCCAGAAATTGCAGTTTAGTCCCTAGAGTTGTAATTCTTGAACTTTTGCCACATTTTACACATTTTTATGACAAGAACTAGTTTTTATAACATTTTAAGTCCTAAACTCAAAAAATTATTACAAACTTAATCCTTTTCTGTCCAAAAGACCAAATTACCCTTCTAAGGTAAAATGACCATTTTACCCTTTTTATATAATTACATATTAAACATGTTTTTGGCGTTACATTAACCAAGTCCGCACACTTCCTACCAATAAATGAGACAGGAAAAATGGAGAAACTGACAAGGACGTACATCGAATAGACTGTACGATTGCATGATGCGCCAATATCCATTATCTCAGATAGATATAGATGATTTACGTCTTGGCAATCATTGCAAAAGACCTTGGGTACCAGGCTCAACAGGAGTATAGCTTACCATCCACAACCGACGGGGCAAAGCGAGAGAACAATCCAAATGCCGGAAGATATGTTGAGAGCTGGCGTGATAGACTTCGGTAAGTCGTGGGACACCCACTTACCGCTCATCGAACTTTCATACAACAATAGTTATCACACGAGCATTAAGGTTGCTCCATTTGAAGCTTTATACGGACGCAAGTACAGATCCCCTCTATGCTGGGCTAAGGTGAGTGATACTCAGTTAGCCAGAGGTCAAGTACCTAACAGCACTCTCACCGGTCCTGAGATCATATGAGAGACAACAGAGAAAATAGTTCAAATTCATGAACGATTGAAAGCATCCCGTGACCGATAAAAGAACTACTCGAACAAACGACGCAAGCCCTTAGAATTCCAGGTTGGCGACCGTGCTTTATTGAAGGTCTCATCCTGGAAGGGAATGATACGCTTGAGAAGCATGGAAAACTGAATCCAAGGTACATCGGGCCATTCGAGATCCTTGCTAGGATCGGCCCGGTAGCCTACAGACTCCAACTACCACAAGAATATCGACAATGTACACCCCCACCTTCCACGTGTCAAACCTAAAGTCATGTCGGTCCGATAAGACTCTCGTCATTTCGCTTGACGAGATTGAAGTAAACAAAAATCTCCACTTCGTTGAAGAAATTGTAGAGATCATGAATAGGGAAGTCAAAAGGACGAAACAAAGCCGCATACCGATAGTAAAGGTCCGCTGGAACGCCAAGCGTAGACCTGAATCTACTTGTGAACGTAAGGACCAAATTAAACAAATACCCACATCTTTTCCCAAACCCTTGGGGATCTACTCGAGTGCTAAATTTCGGGACGAAATTCTTTCTAACGGGTAGATGATGTGACAATTGTAAATTTGGTCAACGAAAGTCAACTATAGTCAAACAAAGCATAGGATAATCCATATGTTGAAAAGTAATTTTTCCATAATTTTACGAAGGATTATTAGATATTATAATACTACGTACGCTAATTCAAAACAATTATCGAGTAAACGCTGAAAATACGTATAATAAGCTACTGTAGCGTAAAAATTCGATAATCGTACAATTATTATTTTGAGAATAATAATATTCATAAAACGATGTATTCGTAAATACGAACCTGTGGATATATAGAACGTCGAAAACGGAGTTCGTATGTGAAAGTTACAACAGTTAAACCGCTGTGAACGGATAAATGTACACAGGGTTTGGACCTAAAATACAAAATGAGGTGCCTTAAACATCAAAAATGGGATAACAAATCATATATTATGAAGCGTAATACTATCTAGTATTTAATTTCATAGCTAAATATATTTTCCGGTAAAATGCTGAAAATCGCGTAATCGGAAGAATACTGCGCTTAAACGCGTATTTCATCGTCTAACGAGTCATGATTCAATCTAAATAAATGTTTAGCAATGTTTTTATACATAATATTTATTTAGAAGATCATTTCTCCAAAAACTCATAGAATTACGCTAAAACGTTTTACGATTTTATAAAAACTACTTATTTTTATATAAAAGAGTGACATCTTTATAAAAACCAACCCACCCCACCCCCTACCCCCCCATTGGCTGAATCCCTCAAAGATCACTAAGATCTTTGAATACTATTTCAAATCTAGGCTTGGGGCTAAGAAAGGACTTCTTTTTATTAAACAATTATAATAAAATCTAGGAAAAATCATATAAATTGAACTTAAATCCTCACAATTGACCACCAAAGCTCCCAACATTCTCTCCTTCTCTCTCTCTCCCTCCCTAAAATCCGGCCATCTCCACCACCACCTTGAACCACCGTCGGTAACAATTAATTAGGTCCGACTAATGTTGACACTCTTTCAAATTACTTGTATTCTTAGGTAACAATTAATTAGGTCCGACTAACCTTTTGGAATGGGGCGCGAAGACGTCTCTTTTACTTATTTCATTATCATATTGTAATTGGGTTGAAACAATACCGTTTGAACAATGTAACTTTCCAATTATAATGTATGATGGTTGTTATCTACTTATGTTTCAATGTATGCAATGGTTGTGATGCTATGTCCCGTTCCGCCCTCAGACGATTCCGCCATCGTGGTTTGGGGGTGTGACAGTATTTATAGTGCATCTCATCTCAATCTCCTCCCTTGTGGATAATGACTATTTGAAATTCAAACTGTTGATAATTTCACTTTAGTCGTTTATCCCTTTTAGTTTCTAATTAATATACCTGTACTTTGGTATATTAATAAAGTTAACCCCTCAAGTTTATTTTTCGATCTTTTCTAGCTAAATCGTCTCTTGCGTGTAACCCAAAAAGACCCTACCATTTATAGTAATATTACCAACTTGTTATAACGATGATATATAACCAACAGAAAATTGGTTGTAGGGTTTTTGCATTGGCATTTGTTAGTATGTATATTGTTGGTATTGTGAAAAATAAGGCTTTGAGGTTTGGGGAATAGCTGAACCGCCTTTACATTAGTGGTTTCTTCCTTGAAAACAACCCATTTTTTGGATTGCCCTGGTATGAATCTATTTGATTTTGAGAGAATATAAAGATGAAATATAGAGAGAATATGAAAGAAGAGTGAAAAATTATAGTGTGATTTTTAAGTGGTGGATGATTGTATTTATAAGGATAGGGTAAAACATTTTTTTAAGAAAAAAAGCCACAAAGGCATGGGTTCATGAATCGCCCCCCTTTTTTATCTAGGCAAAATTACACTGTAGCCCAACCAAGTATTGTTTGTTGGTTTAAAAGGTCTTAAAGTATTTTTCTTGCTTTCTAGGGGCATGAACTTGATTTTTACCTGCTTTCTTGGACACCTTAACCTTTGTAACCGGTTTTAGTGTTCCTTATGCCACCTCATGTCCTACATGTACAATGAGAAGGATAATTAAGTCATATATGTAAGCCTATGTGGTCGATTATTCAACAAATAGCGTCAATACTTCCTGCCAACATTTCATCTCTAGCTTGTAACCAGTAATCATCATCTCTTTGAAATGTCTGCAAATTTCTCATACGCAACTCTTCCTTTCCATTCGATTCCCTCAACCCATACGAAATTCAGCCGCATTTTGCTACTAAATTACAGATTCATTTATCAATTTCATCATAAGAAACCTACTAGAGACACCGTCATCTGCGGTTCAACAATATTCTAGATAGAGTGAGAACGGAAAGAGTAAGCACCTTTCTTGACCAGCAGTATCCCAAATCTGAGGCTTGACGAACTTGTGATCGATGGCCATAATCTTCGTCTGGAAGTTTCCATACTTAGTTGCAGCAGGAAGATCGATTGAAGGCGAATTGTCATCGATCTTTTGATCTTTATTTGTTAGAGAATTACTGGTGGAGCCCTCGATCACCTCTACTCCAAACAGCCTATGAGTAACAGCAGATTCCGCCATAGACTGGTCGCCATGAGCTAAGCTCATGAGATCCCCCATCGCTTCCATTAAAACTTCATCATCATCACCTGCCTTTAACGCCCGACGGCCTCTCCGCTCAGTCACCGACCATCCCCATAAAAACTTAGTCAAATCAACCACCTGGTCACCTTGATCATCGCCGATGTTGCTGGCTTCTTCATTAATACTTAATCGGTTTTCAAATGAAGACGAAGAAGGTGAAGACGCAAAAGAGTTGGGTTTGTTTCCAACAAGTCTACGGCGGCCTACGGCGACGGTAGGGTGTTAGGTGGTGGTAGAATGCCCCGCCGAACTCGTTCAGGGGTGACACCACATATGACCAACCAGTGATTTCATTGATGGGAAAGTTTTTCCACAAAGAGAACATGTGGGTTTGCCGTCATCATTCACGCAGCTCATATAATAGGGTTTTCTTTGTTGTTGCTGTTAGGTTTAATGAGAAGAAAAATGTGATGATGTGGCATTTCAATTTGATGATTAGGCAGGGTAACCAGATTACCCCTTAAATTTCAATTTAGGGACTATTTAAACATACAAAACATAAGTTTATTCCTTTAGAAAGCAAAGAAAAAAAAAATAGTTTAGGGACCTTTTAAACCAACAACCAATAGTTTGATGAGCTACAGTGTAATTTTGCCTTTTATCTATAGCGAACTCGCCAACCAAGAAGGCAAGAAGTGATAACACCGGCGGTCTCGACGATAACAACCCCTATCTTTCACCATATTTCCTATAAAAAGTAGAAAAAAATTGATTTCTTTTTTCCTTCTTTTGAAAATGCGAATGCAGCAAAACTTTGCTCGCTAACATGTGATAAGCCCATTTGCTCTTTAAATTGTTTTGTCTCTTTTTCCAACTTTTGTAGTTATCTAATTTTTCCTCTATTTTGTTTTTCTTAACTTTTTATATTGCTTTTTTACTATACTAGGTTAGAAACCCGTGTAATACACGGGTTGATTAAAAAATATATAAAATAATATGGAAAATATAAATATTGCAGACGATAAAATTGTCACATTTTTGTTTATTTTGATATTTTATATGATAAGATACATTTTGCTGGTTTTAGTTAGGAATTACGATTGCTATGTTCAAATAAAATATGATTTAAAATTAAGAATAAGTATCAAAAGTAATAAATGAATAATACTGAAAATGAAAGACGTAACAATAATCAGATAAAATAACTTAGATAATAAATAGTTAGGAAAGCATTAGAATCTCATGATAAAGTAATGCAAGAATTAGCAACATACATTAACTTATTATTATTATTATAATTATAGCATTGTACTTTATCATTTTATCTTTCTGCAAAGTTCAATGCTATTTTTTTTCCAAAAAAAAATGTCTTATTAATAAGCTCTAATGTACAAAATGAAACTTTTCCGGATCATATAAAAAAAATCTGAAGAAGTCATTCTCAAAGTACGATGCTATTGATGATTTTTTAGCAAAGTTCAATGGTAAAAACATATTCTTTTTCCAGAAAACTATCATATTAATGACCTTCAATGTTCTAAACTATAAGTTTTTTACAGATTCATGTAAAAAGAATCCAAAAGAGTCATTCTTTCAAAGTATGTTGATATTAATGAACTATTTTGCAAAGTTCAATGCTAAAAACAGAAGCATTTATTTATTTGAAAGATACATGGTTTTTGGTTACCTTTCTGTTGTACCACAGTAAAGAAGAACTTTGATGAGAGATCTAGTTCCTCAATCTAAAGCCTTTTGGCACAAGGTCTTCAATGATTCCTTTCCAAATCTGCTTCCCTCATAAAAGAAGTACTAATGTCTGTTTTTAATATAGCAAAAGATTAAATTATTTGTTAATGCAAAGAAACTGAAGATAAAGAATGAAATTGTCAATGTCATAATTATTGTACCCCATTGTCAAACTTAGCATCCCTATCAAAAGATCATACATTGTAGCATTGGAACTTCACACGATTCTAGCTGTAAAAATCTACTTAGTGTCGGGTGACGTGATAAAATATAATTGAGTAGTCAAACAATTGTGTCAGATCTTGATTCCTTCCACACTGAGCGCCATATCACCACCAATCTTCAACAACAACAAATGACAACATAAACAATCCCTAAGCCCCAAGAATTGTTACAAAAAAATATAGAATGATGAAGAAAATGTGTTGAGAGCGTGGAGAAGTTATCTACCTGGGAGCTTTCACAATTTTTTGCTTAACATAAAAGGCTCTGATATAAATTTAATTGAAATTTGTATAGCAAGGGTAGAAGATGGTAAACCCACAGTTTGTTTATAAAGTTCTTTTTCTTTCTGATATTATTGTTTCTTGATGAGTGTAGATATGAAATATGATGATATTCAAGTTCAAATGTATAAAAAAAATACGAAATAAAGAACAGTAATTAACCTGGGATTCTTTTACGCCATCTGGACAACCACCATATAGCTTGTTAGGAGCTAAACGTAAATCATCATCGAGCCAAGATTTTTACATGCATCCAAATCCACCAACGCCTACTACCTCTAACATATCAATAATGATCAGTAGAAATCTTAGTATGTAGTATATTCGGTACATAAGTTTACTGTAAAGACTTCACACACTATATAACCATGACAGTTCAATAAAAAGGCACGATGATAGTTGTGAGTGTTTGATGACACTACAACTCAGTAAACCAAAAAATCAATTTGGATGGAAAATCAAAAGCAAAATAATCCATGAAAAGAAGCTTACAGGCTGAGTATCTGTTCTTCATTTGGCGGTGTGGCTGGTGGTTGATGTCGGTGGTTGGTTGTTTAGATATATGGTTTGTCGAGGGACGACAAAGATAGGGTTTCTTGGATTTCATATTCCAGTTTTGTATGACATCGGTGGGTTTGCTGTAATGATGGTGTGTAGTGGTGCGACAGATGGTTGAAAGTAGAGACATAAGTCGTTTAGGATTACAAAGATGGAGGAGATGGTGAGGCTGGTGGTGTGTGGTCGTGAAGAGGATCCAACTTTCAATATTCATCTTCTAGAATTTTTGATCAGGTGAAAGTAAGTTTATCCCATTATACCCTTATTCATCTGTGAAGTAAAGTATAACACAGCTTGTCCTTACGTGTCAACATTGATCAAACCAATTAAATACAAAATGTTCAAGACCACTCCATAGTTTTTCTACAGTTACAGTAAGTTTATCCCATTATAGGCAAAATGACTTAACTTATAATGATAAAATAAAGATGGAACTGTCAAACCTGTAAGTTCCTCGTTTGCACCTTTTGGGGTTTTGTTTGGGATTTTAAACCTGTTCGGTTTAACACGACCTACAAGTGCACAGGATCGTACAAGTAATAATAGTCAGTGAAGACCAGATATCGTACCCACAGAGAAAGGATTAATTTGAATCGTAATCTTAATATATTGCTTTTGATTTTAAAAATTGATTTTGTTTATTTTTTTTTGTATTTTGAACTTCAACATAAACTAAAGTATTTTATCAAATGATAATTAAAAATCAACCACGCAATAATTCAACAAACAATCACAAGTTTTAACAAATATCAATACGAATAAGACTTTGGTTGGAAACTGATTCAATAATAATCTAAACAATTATTTTGGGATTATTTATTGCTATGAAATTTATACGGTAAGTTAAACCAATTAAAAATATTACCATTTCACACATAATAAATACTTAGTAAAAACACATCACAACCTATAATTTATCAATAATATTAGGGGCCTTGTCGCAATCAAAAAAACTGACCAATCTATATTTTAATTATTCGGCTCTAAATTATCTAATTTAACTTATCTAAAACTAATTTAATTCTAATAGCCAAATAACTAAATTACAAATTAAGGGCCTTGTCGCTAATTTGAAAACTGACCAATATTATCGGTAAACCAAGTTGTGTCCCCGCGTGCCTAAGAATTACTATGCATAAAAATGATCTTATTAAACACTAGCTAGCACTGGGAAATACTGGGAGCCTTGTCGTGTTTAACAGTTTTGACAAATCGTTGGTTTTGTTTTTTTTTTATAAAAAAATAAATAAATTTTAGAAAATAAGCACAATGTTTAATGAAATCTCCAAAAGTTGTTTCGATTAAGAAATCCAATTGGTAAATTAATTATCATATCAATATTTAACAATAATAACATTTTAATCCACAGGTTGTCAATTCTATGGTAGTAATAAATATTATTACAGTAAATATTAACGTGACATTATAAAACTCATTAAACATTTTTTTAACCTTGAAATGCAAATATTCAGTTTATTAATTTTATAAATAATATCATATTAGGTAATTTAAAAAAAACAGGATTTATTTTAATTTCCCTTTAATATATGAAATTTATAAAATACAATAAACTTATTTATGTTTACAAGATTAATAAATATCAACCTATTATTGAAAATTAAAATTGATCAGATTTTAAATACATTAACAGATTAATATTTCTATTTCATGAAGCTCATCTAATTTACATTTCAGTTTATAAAAATCATATTTACAACAAATAAATCCCAATAAAATTACTAGACTGTCATTTAATCGTTCACAACCAAAACCTTATATTAAACTACTCACACATAATTATTACAACTAACAAAATTATAACAACAATTATTCTACAAATCATAACTAACAAATTAAATAAAATTACAGAAAATAACAAAATGAACAAAAATCATACCTTTGAAGACTTTGATTAAATTCAAGCATGTAAATCTTCAACTTTCAACTCATCACACGAATTATACAAACCAGTTCACTCCAAACTTAATAAATACATCAAAAACGAAAATTACAACTTAATGACTTAATGGATGACTTAATGACTTCAAACTATCAAGAACACTCAAGAAACCTCACTGGAATTTTATGAAACTCGAAATTTTAGCTTGAGAGAAAAATAGATATAGATCTAAAACTAAAACTAATCTAAGAGAATTCTGACTCGGTATCCTCTCTTTTCCACTCTCCTTTTTCTAAGAACTGAAACTTCACGTATTTATATCATTACCTTCGAATTTTTTATGGCTTTACCAGCTCCACCATGTGTTTCTTTTGATTTGTTAACTTCTTTGATGGAAATGTGAGTTGGATACAACACTCGATCACATCCTTCTATCATAACCGAACCCACACTTATTTCTTTTGCATTGTTTATGTCTTGACACCAAATCACATATGCATGAACCGATTCCTTTTTCTTACTTAAATCTTGATGTGGATTTGTTACCTGGAAAGCATAAGAACACCACCTTCTCTTTTTCTTCTTCTTTTGATCGGCCGAAAATAAACACACACATAAAATATATGTATTTTTTTTCTTGGTTCTTCTTTGGTCTTGCTCCTCTCTCGGTTGGAATTAGCAACAGCAGCAAGAGCCTTGCTTTTTTTTTTCTCTTCTTGATCGGCTTGAACACAGCACACACATACAAAAAAAATTATCTGTTGTTGCTTCCGTATTCTTTTTATTCTCTTTGTTGGTTATTCACGACACACATGCACACTTGCACTTTTTTATATTTTTTTTCTTTCTTTTGGTGGAACATAAAGACAGCAACACATCTTTTTTTTAATTTCTCTCGTTTCTCTTTTGTCGAACGCATCAACTCACAAACATATAATATATATATTTATATTTATTTATTTATTCTTCTTTCTTGTTGCTTTTGAGAGAAACACCACACATGTTTTGTAAGCACTCCACACACAATTCAAGAATATGCTTGTTGTCCCCCATGCTTTTCTTTTTATTATTTTTTTAATTTTTTATATATTTTTTATCATTTTAAAATTAAATCCGAATTTCTTTGTATTTTTTATTAATTTTCGGAATTAAAAAAAATGATAATATATGCATATTTTAAATTTATGAGATAAAAATATAAAATGGTTGAAAAATGCTTAAAATGGGTTTTAATAAAATAAAAGGCTAAAATTAAAATAAAATAAAAGTTTATAATTAATATAAACAAAGAAAGCTAAAAATAAATTTCATAAAAATATAAAAGTTACAAACAATTATCAAAATAATAATAAAAAATAAACCTAAAACTAATAAAATAAAATGCCAAAACAAAACTAAATTCGTTTTAATAAAAATAAAATGATAAAAATGTTTTTTTCTAAAAAAAACTAATGTTGAAAATAATAAAGACTAAAATTCTAAAATAAAAAATAATTGGTTTAAAAAAAATATAATCTAAAAAAATAGAATATCCCATAAATTAAAATACACACATATATATTTCTTCCGTTAAGCCCTGCAAACAAGAACACACAAATTTAGTTCATTTTTCGACGTAAAATGATGAAATACGTTAAAAACAGAATTTTTATTTTTTTAGCACGCATTAACGCAAATCATAGATTTTAAGCTCGAAAATATTGTAAAGTCTTAGGTTTAAGGATAAATTTTATCATTAAAGCTCAAAAAGAGATCGCAAAATGATCTCTAAACATCCCCAAACTTTAAGCATTGCTCGTCCCGAGCAATAAGAAAAATTAGACTTTACAATATTTGAAAAATGAAATTAAAGTATGGGAAATTTTTTTTTTCAACAAATACAAACTTATTATTATTTTATTTCTTTTTGTGTTTTTTTTTAACAACGAATCATAGATCCTACAATATTATCTGTCCATTTTCAAAACTCTAGTACACTAGCTTAATTTATCTGCTAAATTATAATTATGCCTTATAGTTACGCACACAAAAATAGCTAATTCTAAAAACTCGCATGTTAACGTTTTATCCATATTATCCGAATATATTAACCATATATCAAAAGGTCTTGCAAAGGCTCAAAATATATATCTGGTACCCACCCTGCAATCTCACTTGGTAAAGGGAAAGTTTTAGGCTTTTCTCCGTCCATTGATAAACAAGACTTACACTTAGCATTTATATCATTAGAGCCTGAAGTGAAATTAAACTAAAATGCACCATAAATCCTATAAATATGAAATAGCACACTTTATTTCCTATCTGACCTAGATATAACACACTACCAAAAGCGTCAAGAATATATATACAAATTTGTCTTGACTAAAAATAAGCAGATAAAAATCCAACTGTATGTACAAAATTGATCAAAATATTTTTTAAATTGATTTTTTTTAAATATTTACAGAAAATAAGAAAACCACATCAAACTACATCATTCTCTTTTCTTTTCTTTTCTTTTTTTTGTTTTTTTTGTTTTTGTTTTTTTTTGTATTTTTTTTTGTATTTTTTTTAGAGAACAGATGTAACACACAAAACTTACAAAATTTATAAAATACAGATTTCTATAAAATAAAATCTTTTTGTGTATCTTTTTTTTTAACTCACCATAAAATTTGATTTTTTTACTGGTGAGTATAACTGAAATAAACTCATACTAAAAGCAATCTTCAAAGAAATATTGAAAATATTCAAATGAAATAAAATAATAAAACAAACGATATCTACAATGGAAACAAACAAAACGAAATATACTACAACTGACGAAAATAAGCAAATAAAATAGAAAACTAGTGCATTTTAGTTTAGGTTGGAGAATCCACTATGACTCTAATTACAAAAGGCATCGTGCAAGCTCGACTCCATGCATCCCCAAACTCCGCGCCCAAAACACTCAAATTGCATAAAATGTGCAATTATCCTCACTCAAGAAACGATACCCTTAATCATTTATATGGTTAACTGCCCGTTTAATGTGGATAGTGTTTTAAAATGCAAGTCCTAGGATTAACTAATCCATTTCCATTATAAAATCTAGGCATAACTACAATTTAATATACAAATTAAACTATTGCCTATTAATCTTAAAAATAAACAACTAATATGCATAATCTATAATGTCATTAAATTTGTTTTCTTTTTTTTGTTTTTTTTAAATCAGTTTGTACTTATTTAAAAAAAAATCCCCAAACTTTAATGGTCAAACAAGCATTTACACACACATTTTATTCACAATCATCATCATCAAAGAATTTTAAATGATATATCAAAAAGATTAAGGAATAGAACTCCCTGATGATGGTTCCTTCACGAAATTCTCCGTTTCAGCTCGTCAGTGATCCGAGTATCCTAAGTCATCTCTTTATTTGCAACTGCAATCACACACAAAATTAAATTACTGAAATGTAAACAAATTAAGCACACAACACAAAAGTAAAGAGTCCTCCCTGATGATGTTAACAAACTCCTGCTCTATCAAAGGCCTTTACCTTCACCAGGACAAGTACCTTCAGGTGCTCCTTGGCTTGAATGATGGCATTATGAATTCCACAGGATGCCCTTTTGAGCACTTCATGATATTCTTCTAGAGCAACCTTCAAAAAATAACTTCCAAACTTATTGGAAGGTTGGTCAAGAACATTCTTTCCTAAAACTTGTGCCTCCTCTTTTGGTTCCGACTCTCTAAACTCCTCTATGATTTTAGACTCAAAAGTCTCGTTAAGCTCAAGTTCCGTCCTATACGAGTCCTCCTGAATATCACAATTACTCAAAGAAGTGCTATCATCACAATAGTCATAATATGCATTAGTATTTGGATCGGTAGAAGAAGATGACTCGGGCTCTTGTGAAGTTAATGCCTTAGTCATTTCTTCTACTTGGTTTTGCAAATTATCTAATCGTGTATTATTATCTTTTATATAATCTATTAACATCTTCTCAAACTGTGTTTGTTCAGTAACAGGTTCTGGCTCGTAAGAACTTTCAAAATAAGGCTGGAAATTATCAGAATAAAATTGATGCTTTGTATGATAATTGTTTTCAGGAAAAGGATTATAGTTATCAAAGTAAGAGTTTTGTTCCTCATACAAATGATTTTGTTGATGCTGACTATCCCAAGGAAAGTCGTGATGCTGCAGACATCTCGTCTCTTCATATTGAAAACTAGGATAGTTTTCATATTGATAACTGGGATTGTATTCATTAGAAATTCTACTTTGTTCACTAAATCCTTGAAAACTCTTATTAAAATTAGGCATCTGATCAACCTCATTATAAAACTGGATATTATTATACATAGAAAAATAGAGAGTGTTTTTTTAAGTTTTTTATTGTTTTTAAAACAAATTTAAAAACTTTTGATTTTTTTTTTTGATTTTTTTTCTTAAATTGAATTAAAAATTTTTTTTAAAAAAAACAAACACAATATATTAATTTTACATTCAATTAAATTGCCTTTCCCCGGCAACGGCGCCAAAAACTTGTTTGGGATTTTAAACCTGTTCGGTTTAACACGACCTGCAAGTGCACAGGATCGTACAAGTAATAATAGTCGGTGAAGACCAGATATCGTACCCACAGAGAAAGGATTAATTTGAATCGTAATCTTAATATATTGCTTTTGATTTTAAAAATTGATTTTGTTTATTTTTTTTTGTATTTTGAACTTCAACATAAACTAAAGTATTTTATCAAATGATAATTAAAAATCAACCACGCAATAATTCAACAAACAATCACAAGTTTTAACAAATATCAATACGAATAAGACTTTGGTTGGAAACTGATTCAATAATAATCTAAACAATTATTTTGGGATTATTTATTGCTATGAAATTTATACGGTAAGTTAAACCAATTAAAAATATTACCATTTCACACATAATAAATACTTAGTAAAAACACATCACAACCTATAATTTATCAATAATATTAGGGGCCTTGTCGCAATCAAAAAAACTGACCAATCTATATTTTAATTATTCGGCTCTAAATTATCTAATTTAACTTATCTAAAACTAATTTAATTCTAATAGCCAAATAACTAAATTACAAATTAAGGGCCTTGTCGCTAATTTGAAAACTGACCAATATTATCGGTAAACCAAGTTGTGTCCCCGCGTGCCTAAGAATTACTATGCATAAAAATGATCTTATTAAACACTAGCTAGCACTGGGAAATACTGGGAGCCTTGTCGTGTTTAACAGTTTTGACAAATCGTTGGTTTTGTTTTTTTTTTATAAAAAAATAAATAAATTTTAGAAAATAAGCACAATGTTTAATGAAATCTCCAAAAGTTGTTTCGATTAAGAAATCCAATTGGTAAATTAATTATCATATCAATATTTAACAATAATAACATTTTAATCCACATGTTGTCAATTCTATGGTAGTAATAAATATTATTACAGTAAATATTAACGTGACATTATAAAACTCATTAAACATTTTTTTAACCTTGAAATGCAAATATTCAGTTTATTAATTTTATAAATAATATCATATTAGGTAATTTAAAAAAAACAGGATTTATTTTAATTTCCCTTTAATATATGAAATTTATAAAATACAATAAACTTATTTATGTTTACAAGATTAATAAATATCAACCTATTATTGAAAATTAAAATTGATCAGATTTTAAATACATTAACAGATTAATATTTCTATTTCATGAAGCTCATCTAATTTACATTTCAGTTTATAAAAATCATATTTACAACAAATAAATCCCAATAAAATTACTAGACTATCATTTAATCGTTCACAACCAAAACCTTATATTAAACTACTCACACATAATTATTACAACTAACAAAATTATAACAACAATTATTCTACAAATCATAACTAACAAATTAAATAAAATTACAGAAAATAACAAAATGAACAAAAATCATACCTTTGAAGACTTTGATTAAATTCAAGCATGTAAATCTTCAACTTTCAACTCATCACACGAATTATACAAACCAGTTCACTCCAAACTTAATAAATACATCAAAAACGAAAATTACAACTTAATGACTTAATGGATGACTTAATGACTTCAAACTATCAAGAACACTCAAGAAACCTCACTGGAATTTTATGAAACTCGAAATTTTAGCTTGAGAGAAAAATAGATATAGATCTAAAACTAAAACTAATCTAAGAGAATTCTGACTCGGTATCCTCTCTTTTCCACTCTCCTTTTTCTAAGAACTGAAACTTCACGTATTTATATCATTACCTTCGAATTTTTTATGGCTTTACCAGCTCCACCATGTGTTTCTTTTGATTTGTTAACTTCTTTGATGGAAATGTGAGTTGGATACAACACTCGATCACATCCTTCTATCATAACCGAACCCACACTTATTTCTTTTGCATTGTTTATGTCTTGACACCAAATCACATATGCATGAACCGATTCCTTTTTCTTACTTAAATCTTGATGTGGATTTGTTACCTGGAAAGCATAAGAACACCACCTTCTCTTTTTCTTCTTCTTTTGATCGGCCGAAAATAAACACACACATAAAATATATGTATTTTTTTTCTTGGTTCTTCTTTGGTCTTGCTCCTCTCTCGGTTGGAATTAGCAACAGCAGCAAGAGCCTTGCTTTTTTTTTTCTCTTCTTGATCGGCTTGAACACAGCACACACATACAAAAAAAATTATCTGTTGTTGCTTCCGTATTCTTTTTATTCTCTTTGTTGGTTATTCACGACACACATGCACACTTGCACTTTTTTATATTTTTTTTCTTTCTTTTGGTGGAACATAAAGACAGCAACACATCTTTTTTTTAATTTCTCTCGTTTCTCTTTTGTCGAACGCATCAACTCACAAACATATAATATATATATTTATATTTATTTATTTATTCTTCTTTCTTGTTGCTTTTGAGAGAAACACCACACATGTTTTGTAAGCACTCCACACACAATTCAAGAATATGCTTGTTGTCCCCCATGCTTTTCTTTTTATTATTTTTTTAATTTTTTATATATTTTTTATCATTTTAAAATTAAATCCGAATTTCTTTGTATTTTTTATTAATTTTCGGAATTAAAAAAAATGATAATATATGCATATTTTAAATTTATGAGATAAAAATATAAAATGGTTGAAAAATGCTTAAAATGGGTTTTAATAAAATAAAAGGCTAAAATTAAAATAAAAGAAAAGTTTATAATTAATATAAACAAAGAAAGCTAAAAATAAATTTCATAAAAATATAAAAGTTACAAACAATTATCAAAATAATAATAAAAAATAAACCTAAAACTAATAAAATAAAATGCCAAAACAAAACTAAATTCGTTTTAATAAAAATAAAATGATAAAAATGTTTTTTTCTAAAAAAAAACTAATGTTGAAAATAATAAAGACTAAAATTCTAAAATAAAAAATAATTGGTTTAAAAAAAATATAATCTAAAAAAAATAGAATATCCCATAAATTAAAATACACACATATATATTTCTTCCGTTAAGCCCTGCAAACAAGAACACACAAATTTAGTTCATTTTTCGACGTAAAATGATGAAATACGTTAAAAACAGAATTTTTATTTTTTTAGCACGCATTAACGCAAATCATAGTTTTTAAGCTCGAAAATATTGTAAAGTCTTAGGTTTAAGGATAAATTTTATCATTAAAGCTCAAAAAGAGATCGCAAAATGATCTCTAAACAGGTTTCACTGCAAAAATAAAAACCAAAAAAAAGTATCATCAAACTCACATGCTCTCCAGCTAAGAAACACTTCAATAGGAAGTGCATGTATCGAGCCACCAAAGCCAAGGAATCCAATATTCGCTCATATACAGGCTGGATCTGATGGCTAAAAGTAGCGTCCATCCTCTACTTCCTCCACATGTAATTTGAGGAAAAAAGAAATTCATTAGAAGATCGACTAAAACAGCCTTTTTATTAGGAGAAATGATAAAGGTAAGGAGTTGCTAAATCATTCTTACATGTGCTTGTGTTGTTTCGATTCAATGTCAAACAAATGGAAGGAACCGTTGTAGCAGGGCATCTACGATAAAAAATTTGTACATCATTATAGATCAAGACGAATGTACATCTGCGTCTCACATTGTCTTTATCATTAACACAGAAGTTCAACTTGTTCATCTGCAAAAATGAAATCCGTTCAACATGATGATCTTGGATTGTAGAAATGAAAGGAGGCCGAGCCATTTGGGTCTACACAAAATCGACGTTAGGGTTCTAGAAAAGGAGAAACAATCGCTTACAATAGAATCCAAATTAAAAAAGCGTGACCGGGGAATGAACGCTTTACCGAACCAACTTGTTTAGCCCTAATAATCCATCATTAATGTTCTTTAGATTGCAATCGAATTGCAATACCCATCGATTTGTCCGGTTATCAGGAATCAATTTTGAATGATACAAGGAAAAAACAACAATGAAAAAATTATGTGAGCTCCATTTGATATTGAGATCTTGAAGACGATGAAACATTCCAAAAGAAAGTGATAAAAGGGGAATGTATTAATAGCAGGAGACTAAGGCGAGAAAGGAACGGAAGTAGAAGTGAAGGCTGAGGCAATGGAGGTGAATGACAGGATTCATGGAAGGCTGTTTCAAATTTCAATTTTGAATCGAAAATCTTACTCCTTGATTTTAGGCATCATTCAATTGAATCAGTTAAGGGAATGACGGATTACATGAGATTAATGGGAAAAAGAAAATATGAAATGAAGGAGAAAAAGACACGTGTACTAAGTAGCTTTAGAAGATGACACGTGGCAAAAGTTATTTTCATTTATTAGGTATAGTAGATTTAAAATTATACTTTAATTTGCAAGCTCAACCATAAGAGTATTTATAAAAGAAGTTTTTTGAGAGCTTTTAAATAAAATGCTTTTATAATTTTAACAAGCTATAGTGGAAGTGTTTTTTAAAACCAAGTTTTTTCATAGAGGTTGCTAATTAGCAAGCTTTATATGGTTAAATTTTTTTCATAAAATAATAATACTATTATATTGATATATCTATTGTATTTATGTATATTGTCTATGAAAAACTATGTGAAAAAACTTTTCTATAGTAGTTATTTATAAAAAAAAAAATTAATGGTTTGTGATTTAACAATACATTACAAAAAAAACACCAAAAAACTTTGTGAAAAAACTTTATTATCGTGAATATCTAATCGGTATTATATCGCAAAAAAAAAATGAAAATATACACCGATAATTGTTTTTGTGATTTAACGTGCTCACTTAAAATTGTGAAAAAGGTGATAATCCGTAAATTATGCCTCTTTTATTTTTTGGAAACGGCGCGGGAGTCGAACACCTTGTGACGGGTTTTCAACCGTCCCTCATTGTTTGACACTCCAAAGTGTCAACCCCCACCTCACCTGGGAAAATCCCCCACAGGGGCTTGGAACTGGAATCGAACCCGAAACCCCCCCCCCCCCCCCCCCCCCCACACACACACATGCCTCTTTTATTTTTCAGCATTTATTAAAATCACAAACCAGGAACAGTAATCAAGAGACAACCTGTTCTACATTATCATATATCCAAGCGTTAACTCCTTTATAATTCTCTATTATATTTCCATGTGCTAACCCTTTCTATAATCCAACATTACAAATTGATATATTTTACAGAAAAGGCTAAATACATGGCGTTCTTTAGTTTATAAGTTTTACTTTAAGTAGTAATCACAGTTTGGTGCGAAGTCACATTTACCGTCACTTAAGATTGAAGTGAAAACTTGAAACAACTACAAACCACTAAGCATAGTAGAAGCACAAAAATTCACAAACCAAAAATATTGAGAGACAACCTGTTGCCGTCGATTTGGTATCTGATACTTGTCAAAGTATCGTATGATGAATTTAAAGATTCAAATTATCTTAAAGGCTCTTTACTTTGTCTTCAACCCAAAGGATGATGAAAATAACCCCTAACTTTCTAATCAGCTACTACTACATCCAAATTTTATTACTAATACCGGTATAAATACTTGTCGTGTAAACGATACATGCTTTTCATTCAACCATGAGCTTGTTTCATCATGAAGAACCACCCAACCCCTCCAAGAGATGCAAGTTCATTAAGGACGCCCTTGCAACATGCCATACCTTCTGCCGAAAGCTTTCTTCTGAAACCCTAGAACACGAACAAGAAGATGATGACGCCAGCAATTATGACGATCAACAGGAAGTAATATACTGTACCTCCTCGCATTTGAATGATATGTATTTTCTCTTCGCTGCATTTGTATGTATTATGCTTACATGCTTATGGTGTTTCCCTCAGGTTTTTGTTTCTGCAGTTATAAGTAAATACATGGAAGCAAAGTCGAAGAGGAAGGTCGGACTTACAGTGGATAGCTTCATTTGGGGTTTCTCACCGACTGAATTACTTCCAGCTAGAAATGAAACACTGCATGCATATGCAGGTGATGTTGAAGGCAACGATGAATTCTACTCCACTTGTAGTCATCTTTCTCGAAGTTCTAGCTCTACGACTGCACAAGCATTCATGTCTGTAAAGACCAATCTTTCTCGATGTTCCAGCATGAGTAGTATCGAGTTCCCAATCGTTAGAAGAAGGCGATCTATTATGCGAGAGCTTTGTCATTGTGAGGGCTGGCCCTTTGGTCTGTGTAGGAAGGCTCTTCTTGTCCCACCACTGCCCAAATCACCATCAGAATCTTGGATGTGGCGTAAAAGCACCAGACTTATCAAGATATATTGAATCTTTAGATGCTGTACACTTTGTCATCTCTATCACCACTTATTAGGTTTTTCCATTTACTGATGTTATGTTGATGAAAGTGAGAATTGAACAAAAGTCAAGCCAATTAACATTGGTTAAAGCAATTCAAACAGCACTAGTGTTTTTTCTGGAATGATGGCTGTACCTCCCATAAAATTTACTAATAAAAAGAACAAATGCAATAGCACGCTATGACTCCCCACGTATGGAAAAAGAAACTCACTGGGACAATCCCCAAGGGTTAACTGAACTAAGCTAGGGATACCACAACATGCTATGGACCTAAAAAACAAATAACAACTTAAATGGAAACAATATGCATTAAAAACATATTATATAAAGTATTCATACCACAAAGTAAGAATAGAACAAACCTTAGATTAGTTAGTAGGTGTTATCATTTTCATTCTTAAGCTGAAACTACCACACTTCCATAGCTTTGGATAGGTTTAGAAAAAACTTCATCTTCAAACTCACGAGTCGATATTTGACATTATCTTCAAGAGCCTTGACCACCTCAATCCAGTGTCTTCTCTTGTTCATGAAGATTCTGTTGTTTCTTTTGATCCAGATATTGTAAAATTTACCTGCCAGCACTAATCTACGGATGATAGACCAGCACATCTTACTTCACTTCATCTAGCTTTGGTTCATTCTCTTCAACTGAGGACATGAATATTAAGTTACATCCAACATACTCCATGTTTAACCTTCGATTTGTTCGCAATTTTAGTCATCTAGCATTTTTCAATCCATTTGGGTGAAATAATAGTCCCAAATTTAAACTTTCGTAAACATTATGGACGCGATGTCCGGTCGGGTAAAGGTCAAGTATTGAAGTGCACCAGCCAAGCTGCGGTACAGGGAACCATCAGGTAGAGGATTTCCAGCTGTGGCGCTGAGTTTGGAGTTGGTATCAATGGGTGTTACACATGGTTTGCAATCTTGCATATTTGCACGCTGGAGGATATCATGGACATGTTGTTCTTGGGTAAGAAAGAGACCTCCTTTTTGGTGTTGTACTTGAATACCGAGAAAGTGATGGAGCGGCCCAAGGTCGGACATTGCAAACTCTTTGGAAAGAAGACTAATGATGTGGCTAAGTGTTGCGGTGTCGGATGCGGTCAAAATAATGTCGTCCACGTAGAGGAGTAAATAAGCAATGTTGTGCCTTTGTGGAAAACAAACAGAGATGTGTCACTAGTGGCGCTTTTGAAACCGCATGACTGAATGTAGTTGGCAAAACGTTGATACCATGCACGCGGGGCCTGTTTCAGACCATAAAGAGATTTTCGCAACCGACATACATGTTTTGGATTGTTGTTATCCACGAATCCCGGTAGTTGGAACATATATATCGTCTCATTAAGTTCGCCGTGTAGAAATGCGTTTTTCACGTCTAGCTGGTGAATAGGCCATGAGCGAGATACAACTAGACTACGAACCGTACGGATCGTGGTAGGTTTCACGACTGGGCTAAAAGTCTCGTCACAGTCAACCCCAACCTATTGGCATTTGCCATTGATGACGAGACGTGCTTTGTATCGGGCTAGAGTCCCATTAGCGTGAAATTTGTGCCGGTATAGCCACATGCAATGAATAATGTGAGCATCAGGAGGGCGTGGCACAAGTTCCCAAGTGTTATTGTCCATTAAAGCATTGTATTCATCAGTCATAGCATAGTTCCAGTTAGGATCAGACAGGGCATGGTTGTGGGACTTTGGGAGGGGGGATATATCGGGGGATGTGGTAGTGGTATTTAGGTTAAATTACGGTTTTGGTTTTGTGATGCCGGCACGAAGGCGGGTTGTCATAGGTGAAGGGTTTTCTAGCAAACAATGAACACAAAATAATCCTATGGTTCACATGCAACCCTAATAAGATCTATGTTTTCTTCTATGAAGATAATAAACTAATATCTAAAGGCCAACAATTATTTCTGAAGTTTAAATCAGAAGAACCAACCTTTGAATCTTGTTCTTGAAGCTAGCAGCAAAAGTATCCTGCCTCAGATGCAAGTCATACCCACAACAATGGAGAAGACAGTCCAGCAGAGTTTGTCTGGTGAAAGTGGCGCAGGTTTTAGGGTGGCCAGGTGCCTCCTTTTATAGCCTCCAAGGGTTACAACTGAAACCCTAAGGAGCCTCCTTAATGGGCAAGCCTGTTAACCATTTGGACAAGGCTTTCCATAACCCTAATTAGGGTTTCGAAATATGAGTGTATCCACTCATAATTTCGCCAACTTAGGCCCCTGGCTACTGGCTTGCCAGTAATTCAACTATTGAATAAATACAAACCGGTCCCTGCACTTTTAATTAATTAATTTAATCACTGAATTAAATCCAATTAATTCTAGATTAAATCTTAATTAATTATTATAGTTTCTAATTAATATATTAACACTTAAATATATTAATAAACCATTTAATTAATTCTATTGATTTATTAAGCAATTAATAAATCAACCTTTTACTCTACCGAACTCTATCCTGACCTCCGGCTATGAGGGCAACCCAAATGGACTTTGCTTCAATTAACAAGATAAATATAGTTGTAAAGTCATGGCTTAGACACCTAATCCAACAATAGGATGGGTAGAGTTCGAGGGAGGGGTGGGGGTAGGTGCAGATTTCGGCGATGGTAGGTGATGGGGTACGAGGTGGGAGCAGGGTGTGGAGTGGAGTGGGGCTGTTCGGGAGGTGTTGGGGGAGGAGGAGCGGAAGAAGGTGGGTCGGAAGGTTGTGTAGCGGGTGGGGTGGTGGGTGGTGTGACGGGTTGGTGGAGGGGAGGTGGTTCGGTGTTGGTTGGTTGAAATACGAGAGGGGTGGGATCGAAATCAGGTGGTGGCAGAGATTTTTGGTTGGTGGCGAAGGGAAATGAGGTTTCGTCAAAAGTTACGTGAGGGGATAGTATGACTTTTCTCGTGGTGAGGTCAAGACACCGGTAGCCACGGTATTGTGGCGGGTAACCGAGAAAGACACAAGCTTTGGATCGGGGTGCAAGTTTGTGGGGACGAGTGGTGCTTAGATTAGGATAGCAAGCACACCCAAAGACTCGAAGATGGTCATAGGTAGGATTTTTGAGGTAAAGGACGGAGGTAGGGGTGCGATTTTGAAGTATTCGGGTGGGAAGGATGTTATGAAGGTAGGTGGCGGTGTGAATGGCATCAACCCAATAAGAAGATGGTAAGGATGCGTGGGTGAGAAGTGAAAGCATGAGGTCATTAAGACGACGAATCATGCGTTCAGCGGTTCCATTTTGTTGGGAAGTATGGGGCATGAGAACCGGATTTGAAGACCAATGGAGGAAGCAAAGTTCTGAAAGGCTATGTTTTCGAATTCACCGCCTTTGTCACATTGAAACGTTTTGAGGGTGGTATTAAACTGGGTTTGGACAAGCGTATGAAAATGTTTGATTTTCTTGAAGGTTTCGGATTTGTATTTGAGTGGAAAGACCCATGTGTAGTGAGAAAAAACATCTATAACAATTAGGTAATATTTGAAGCCGGTATTACTTGGGATGGGTGAGGTCCACAAGTCGGCATGAACAAGATCAAATGGGTGTAATGTGTTGGATGTCGAGTCTTTGAAAGGTAGGCGTTTGTGTTAAGCAATTTGACAGGAATGACAAATAACATATGTATCAACTTTATTGCAAGAAATATGTTTATTAATGCGAAGAAAATCCATTACATGATGTCCCGGATGACCTAGTCTAGAATGCTAAAAAGGAGAACTAGATAAAATACAAAACGATTGAGCTGGAGCTTTGTCTTGAGGAATGAACGGGTAGAGGTCACCATCGCTATTGTGCCTCGTTAGGTGCTTCTGAGTCTTGAAATCCTTAACAGAGAAACCAAAGGGGTCAAATTCAACTGAAAAGAAATTATCACGACAGAATTTACGAACGGATACAAGGTTTTTGACAACACTAGGAGTGTGTAGGACATTTTTAAGTTGCACGGGTCGAGTTGGGTGGGGTAGGGTGAGGTTGCCTGATCCAAGAACTGGTACCTGATTACCATTACCAACAAACACGGACTTAATGGATGAAACAAACGGGTTAGTGATTTTACCTGAATCCAGAGTAAGATGCGCAGTAGCACCAGTATCCATGTACCATTGATCATCATTTTGTTCAATGGTCATGGCAGAGAAAGCGGATTGCGGTTCGGTCGGCTCCAGGGGATTAACCTCAGTGAGATGCACTTGAGGTTGGTTGTGTTGCGACGAGGCCGAAGGAGAATCCCATGGGGCGGCCCAGCCGCCTTAAGTTGGATACGGGCAAGGAGGAGGAGAGGCCCACCAGGGAGGAGGAGCAGCCCAATACGGAGGGTACATGGGCCAAGATGGTCGCTGCTGACCAGAAGCAGGGGCATGACGAGCATTTTGGTTGTTGACCCGGGGAGGCTGCGGATTTGAGGGCCTGTTTTGAGATCCGGAGGAGTTGGGCCGTCGATTAGGATTTCGTTGTTGCTGCTGATTTGAACGACCACGGTTAGATGGGGCATCCCTCCTAGACGACTGATTAGAGGGTGGTTCGTGATCAACAGTGGCTGCCACTTCGGTTGGGGAATGAGTGTCGCGAGCTCATTGGCGCTAGAGTTCGAGTTGGAGCATGGAACAAGCCGTATCCAATGTGGGAAGAGTTTGGTTTATTAAGGCGGCAGTGGTGTCAAACTCGGATGGGAGACCGCGAAGTAGTTGCAAGACGAGACGGTTGGTGGCAACGGGACACTCAACATCCGCTAGTTGGCTAGCGAGATCCTTCAGGCGCTGGTAGTAGGCCTCGAGGGAAGGCATGGCACGAAGGGTGAGGTTATTGAATTCGTGCTCTAGGGCAGCAGCACGAGAACCTTTGTTGTTAAGGAAAATATCCTTAACTTTGTTCCATGCATCAAGAGCGGTGTTTTGATCAAGAACCCGGACGACGATATCATCAGACAGAGTTCCAAAAATCCATTGAAGGACAATGGCATCGATCTCGGACCAAGCTTCGTAGCCTGGATCAGTAGTGGCTGGTGCCGCGGTACCATCAATGTGGTCGAGGACTTTATATCCGCGGGCATGAAGCTTGAATAAACGAACCCAAGACGAATAAGTGACTTTGGTGCCATCGAGAGTGCGCACCTTGTGCTGGATATTCGTGACGGTATACGCCGGGTGAAGGGATTTGGTGGTGGGGGCTTCCGATTTGTCAGTCATGATGATCTAGGGAAGACGACAGAGAGGGAGGCGACACAGCCGTGGCTGCGGATGAGAGAAAAAAATCGGTAATGAACCTTGGCTCTGATACCATGTAATTTCTGAGAACTCAATGCCTCTCTCATTCAATAGAACGAAATATATACAATGTCATACAACAAGGAAAGACGAAAACCCTAACAAACAAGGAGCTAAATATGGTACAGATATGACTAATAAACAATAATAAAATACAATATATAGAACCGATATATATGTAAAATATATTCGGTTAATATCAATCACACCTTTGATTCGAAATGATTTTTCTTTGTACATCCAACAAGTTGCAGACAATCTAAAATAGGCATAAGATCTGTTTATTCTTCTTTCCACATCTTGCGACAGTTCTAGTATTGTCACACTTCTCAAAGTAAACCTGATAACTATTTGACACTACATAGTTTGTGATGCAAAATTTGAGTTGCAGAAGGGACTAAAAATGTCACGAATTATTGGTTTCATCTTGTTCCTTTTGGTGGTTGGATCATGAATATTATATTTGGTCCTTATTTTCTGTTCATTATTTTCTTCACTTTGTCAATCACTAGCATGGTAAACTTGAGCTCTAATTTAATCACCATACTCTCAAAAGTATTACATAAATTATCACCACTCAATAAATTATATAAAATGTGTCTTTACACTTATCTAGCGTTGTAACAAATTCTCCCTCTGATTCATGGTCCATGTAAATGCTATGCTTCAACTCCACTTCGCTCAATAAAAAATAAAGGTTTATATAAACTAACAAATAGGTCATTGAAGTCGTCCTCTAACGAAGCCATTTCTAGCACCTACAAGATTACACCACAATTGTGTCAATAAACGTAAATTCTCCGTTTAAGATACGAAAACCGAAGAAAAACAACTGAAATTACATCCACATGGATTCATACACACTTACTCTATGCAGTTATATCTTCATCCAAATTCTTCAAATTCCCAAACGACTTTCTGATTCTGGAAACTAAAGCACGACTCTAACCCTTCATTTCCTGTTAAACCCTTTTTTGCATGATGATTACTTTCAAGTACCCAAGATACCCAACTCGATCAAGTACGTAAAAGTGACGTGCTTAAATTGTTTTGCTTTCTTGAGACGTAACAATTATAAACAGAAGGTGTCTAATGGTGTTAAGGGTTTAACGACCATGTTTGAAGCCACATTAGCAGAGTAACCGACTAAAACAAGGGTTACTAGATAAATGCCGAAGTATGACAAAACGTTTGCAAGTTTAGAGCTTTTACACAAAAAAAAATTGATATTGGGGTAATTTTGTCATAAAAATGACCAACTTGAGAGAATTTGTGGAATTTCCCCTTGTTTGTGTATTATTCATGTTTTGTTTTCGATTTTTTTTCCACGCCGACAAGAACAGTTAAGGGCCGAAAGGAAATATGAAAAACGCTAGGGACGAAATTTGAAAATCTCTTTTGCACATTTATCAAGCATCCATCAGGCCGGAGAAAAAACCCTTTCAAGTTTTGGAGATCTTGGCTTGTTACCAAAGAAATTCAACTCTCTTCATCGGAAGCTAACACATAATGTCAGGAATGGAACGGCTACAAAGGATGTTCGCCGGCGCAGGAGGCGCGTTAGGTCATCCACCGCCGGACTCCCCGACTCTCGATACATCGGAACAAGTTTACATCTCCTCCCTAGCCCTCCTCAAGATGCTTAAACACGGTAAATACCAGTCCACAGCTTTATTTGTTTTTGTCATACGCTCTTGCACCTTTGCCAATTTTACTGTTTATGATCGATTAGGGCTTCAAATTGAGTTTGCTATGTTTTGTAGGGAGAGCGGGAGTTCCTATGGAAGTTATGGGATTGATGCTCGGGGAATTCGTGGATGAATACACGGTTCGTGTGGTGGACGTCTTCGCTATGCCGCAGAGTGGTACTGGTGTTAGTGTCGAAGCTGTCGACCATGTTTTCCAAACCAACATGCTTGATATGCTTAAACAAACTGGCAGGTGATTCAATAATTCTCTATATCTGAACTGTTTGGGCCTATTCAATTTGAACTATTCGTAGTTGGAAGTTGTAAATCTATGATGTTAGAACTACGATTTGAATTGTTTCTTTTGTTTGTTGATACAGACCAGAGATGGTGGTTGGGTGGTACCATTCACATCCCGGATTTGGTTGCTGGTTATCTGGAGTTGACATCAACACACAACAGGTTCTCTACTAATTTCGTTCAACATCACTATCCAACAAGAAATTAACCATAAATCTTAATTCATATTAACGATTAATAAATTGCAGAGTTTTGAAGCTCTGAATCAAAGAGCTGTTGCAGTTGTGGTGGATCCAATTCAAAGTGTGAAAGGGAAAGTTGTAATCGATGCATTCCGCCTAATTAATCCCCAAACCATGATGCTTGGACAAGAACCACGCCAAACAACATCCAATCTTGGCCATCTGAATAAACCATCCATCCAAGTGAGTGATTTAACAGAGAAAGTCAGAGAAATGCAGTTTTTCCTATTAATTCTAACTTTCTATAAATTTGCTATCATCCAATTTTCCTTCCATTTTCTGATTTTTTTTGTAATCGTTTTTTTTTGGTAGGCATTGATCCATGGATTGAACAGGCATTACTACTCAATTGCCATTAATTACAGGAAAAATAAACTTGAGGAGAAGATGCTATTGAACCTCCATAAGAAAAAATGGACCGATGGATTGACACTTGAAAGATTTGATACCCATTCAAAAACCAATGAACAGACTGTTGAGGTGAGAATCTTTACATAATCCATACATTATAAAGTTTCGTATATACATAATGCCTAAAATGAGTTGATACAAAAAGTTGCTAACAAAAAGAAAATTTCCCATTTCTTGAATATAATTTATCGTTGATGTGTGCAGGAGATGTTAGGGTTAGCAGTGAAATATAACAAAGCGGTTGAAGAAGAAGACAAATTGTCTCCAGAAAAGCTGGCAATTGCAAATGTGGGAAGACAGGATGCAAAGAAACATCTAGAAGAACATGTCTCAAATCTCATGTCATCAAATATCATTCAGACACTCGGTACCATGCTTGACACGGTTGTCTTCTAGAATGTTGGGAAATTAATGTAATGGTTTGTTGGATTGAATGAAATGAACTAAATTTTTCTATAAGAGAATGTAATGAAATGAACTTGTATTTTTAAGTAAACATCAAGGTCACTCCCTTTATGGAATCTTTTATAAAAGTGGTCATGATTGATTGGCATGTTAGGTTCTAACTTTGGGCGTTTCATCAAACTCATTTGAGAAAATTGCAAATTTGGTGTGTTCGTAAAAAAAATTGGGGTTCGAGTCCATAGAAAATTTCAGTTTTATATAGATTGTTTTTATGAATATGTTTTGTTGCGAGTTTGGTTGTTGATTTGAACCTGTGTTAAAATGTAGCCGTTAGCGAGCAATTTGGCTTTTTTTACCTCTCATTTCTCTCCTATTTTAGATATAGGAAAATTTTAAGAAAAACCAGTATATTTTCAATATTTTGTTTGAAAAATTATTGTTTTTTTTTTCTTTCAAATCATCCATCTACATCAACATCTATAGATGTTTTCAAAAAAATTATTTTTTTGCTATAATACATTACCAAGTTATTGATAAATTTCAACGTTATTATTTTACTAAACTACTCAATTCTGCATCTATCTTTAACAAATTTACTAAATTTTGTATTTGGTTTTGGAAAAAACATTGTCATTAAAAAGTATTATTACCATCGTATAATTTATTACTATTGTTATTAATTATTATTATTGTTATTATTATGCGGTAATACTCCTACCATGACTACCTTCCCAGACGGACACTCCGTCCAGCCGTATACAGCTAAGTTGCCGCACAACAAGGTTGCCACGTGGCAGCTAGGCCGAACCTTAGTGGACACGATAACCAGGTCAGTCTGTCGAAGACAATTGTGGTGACTGTTCTATTACCTCTTGACCAGTCTGCAAGGCAATCAACGACCAGATTGGAAAAAGGAACCTGGCAAACTAATAGAGAACACCATGTAGAAAAGGTACCGATCCATGGTCCCCACGAGAGAACCTCGTACCATCTTACTATAAAGGGCCCAACAACCCTAACGATAAAACATATGTTCTCCTCTTGCATTCAACATAAACTTGCCTTACTATTACTATACCTTATTATTACTAACTTAAGCATAGAACGTTCTCCTAGGAACCCCACTCGGAAGACGACGACTGACGTTCTTCTTTTATGGTTCTTTGGAGTTTGGACATAAGACACTTAGAAGCATTTGGGCTTAGCTTCTTTATTGAGTCCATGTGTCTATTAAAATCATCTTCCACAAAACTCATGGCAAAAGCCCAAAAAAGGTTTCTTAGGCCAAACCTTAGCTGAGACGATACCTAGGTCACTCTGTCGAGGACAATTGTGGTGACTGTTCTATTACCTCCTGACCAGTCTGCAAGGCAATCAACGTCCAGATTGGAAAAAGGAACTTGTCAAACTAATAGAGAACACCATGTAGAAAAGGTACCGATCCATGGTCCCCATGAGAGAACCTCGTACCACCTTACTATAAAGGGACCAACAACCCTAATGATGAAACGTATGTTCTCCTCTTGCATTCACCATACACTTACCTTACTATTACTATACCTTACTATTACTAACTTAAGCGTCAGAGCGTTCTCCTAGGAACCCCACTCGGAGGACGACTGGCGTTCTTCTTTTATGGTTCTTTGGAGTTTGGACATAAGACACTTAGAAGCATTTGGGCTTAAGTTCTTTATTAAGTCCATGTGTCTATTAAAATCATCTTCCACAAAACTCATGGTAAAAGCCCAAAAAAGGTTTCTTATATCTAAACATGTGTAAGCTTTCCTAAAGTTTGCATGAATATGTCTAACACAGTGCTGATGCTCTATATGGGAAAAATGTCTTTAACTAATTAAAGCAACGCCTAACTAAATGTGTAATATGGTTAATATTTATAAGTATAATATGTATAAAAATTTAAAAAATCATTACTTTGTGGTGCTGTGAGATCACAACCAATCTCCTTCCCTTATCTATGCAAAGATCTTCATTTAGGATCTTTAAGAACCTGGTCTAGCTGGGCTTGATTTCTATGTTAACAACAACCCAAGTTATTGGGTAAACCTAGTTATTTGCATCTCTCCTTATTGTTGTTAACAATTCTCACATGAGAAAACAGCCATCCAAACCTATGATTCTCCTACAAAACCAACCTTACATGTTTTATCTTAGCACCTTATGAGTAGAGTCTTAAATATTTTCATATTGGTTACTTATCTTACCTTAAATTAACTATTTTTCCCACTTTGACACTACGACATAACCATATGGACACAACACATTTGATTTTTTTGCTTGATATCAACTAACATCCCCCTTAGTTTAACCTTCGACTTGTTCGCAATTTCAGTCATATGTTATTTGTCAATCCACTTAGGTGAAATAATAGTCCCAAATTTATTCATTTGTAAACATTTATGTGTATCAGTCATACCTTTGATTTGAAATGATATTTCTTTGTACATCCAAGTTGCAGACAATCTAAAATGCGCATAAATTCTCTTTATTCTTCTTTCCACATCTTGCAAGAATTGTTACACTTCTCAAAGTAAACCTGATAACCGTTTGACACTACATAGTTCGTGATGCAAAATTTAAGTTGCACAAAGGACTAACAAAATGTAAGCAATCATTTGTTTCATCTTGTTCCATTTGGTGGTTGGATCATGAATATTGTATTTGGTACTTATTTTCTGCTCATTCTTTTCTTCACTTTGTCAATCACTAGCATGGTAAACTTTAGCTCTAATTTAATCACCATACTCTCAAAAGGATTACATAATTTATCACCACTCAATAAAATAAAAAGAAAGATGTCCTTACACTTAGCGTTGTAATGAATTCTTCATCTGATTCATGATCCATGTAAATGCCATGAAGCTCCAATTCCACTTCGCTCATTCAAAAATAAAGAATTATATAAACCAACAGTCGTTCAAGTCGTCCTCTGATGAAGCCATTTCTAGCACCTACACAAGATTACACCAAAATCTTGTCAATAAACGTAAATTCTCCTTTTAAGAAACGAAAATTGAAAAAACAATTGAAATTATATCCACATGGATTCATACACACTTACTCTATGTAGTTACAGCTTCACCCAAATTCTTTAAATATCCAAAATATTTCTTTTGTTTTGGAAACTAAAGCACAACTCTAACCCTTCGTTTCCTCTTAAACCCTTTTTGCATGATGATTGCTTTTAAATACCCAAAATACCCAGCTTGATCAAGTACACAAAAGTGATGTGCTTATATGATTTTTCCTCCTCAAGGCGTAACAGTTGTAAACAAAAGGTGTGTAACGATATTAAGGGTTTAATGGTCGCGTTTGAAGCCACATCACTAAGACAAATGTTACCTGATAAATGCCAAGTACGAAAAAACATTTGTAAGTTTAGATCTTTTACTTAAGAAAATTGATGTTGGGGTAATTTTGTCAAAAAATGACAAACTTAAAGTTTTTGTGATGTTTATTATTATTATTATTATTTTTTATTATGCATGTTTTGGATTTTTTGCACATACATGAAGAGTTAGGTGTAGAATGGAAATTTGAGAAAAACTAGGGGACGAATTTTGAAAATCTCTTTTGCATATTTATCAAGCATCCATCAGTCCAGAGAAAAAAAACATTTTCAATTTGGGGAGATCTTGGCTTGTTACCAAAGAAACTCAAATCTCTTCATCGGAAGCTAACACACAATGTCAGGAATGGAACGGCTACAAAGGATGTTCGCCGGAGCAGGAGGCGCGTTAGGTCACCCACCGCCGGACTCTCCGACTCTCGATACATCGGAACAAGTTTACATCTCCTCCCTAGCCCTCCTCAAGATGCTTAAACACGGTAAATACCAGTCCACAGCTTTATTTGTTTTTGTCATACGCTCTTACACCTTTGCCAATTTTACTGTTTATGACCGATTAGGGCTTCAAATTGAGTTTGTTATGTTTTATAGGGAGAGCGGGAGTTCCTATGGAAGTTATGGGATTGATGCTCGGGGAATTCGTGGATGAATATACAGTTCGTGTGGTGGACGTCTTCGCTATGCCGCAGAGTGGTACTGGTGTTAGCGTCGAAGCTGTAGACCATGTTTTCCAAACCAACATGCTTGATATGCTTAAACAAACCGGCAGGTGATTCAATGAATTCTCTATATCTGAACTGTTTCTACCTATTCAATTTGAACTATTCGTGGTTGGAAGCTGTAAATTCGGGTTGAAAGTGTTTATTATGGTTAGAACTACAATACGAATTGTTTCTTTTGTTTGTTGATACAGACCAGAGATGGTGGTTGGGTGGTACCATTCACATCCCGGATTTGGCTGTTGGTTATCTGGAGTTGACATCAACACACAACAGGTTCTCTACTAATTTTGCTCAATATCACTACTCAACCACCAAATATCGCCATTTTTTCTGTTCGAAACACTCATTGTTTTAATCGTACTCAATGATTAATAAACTACAGAGCTTTGAAGCTCTAAATCAAAGAGCTGTTGCAGTGGTGGTGGATCCAATTCAAAGTGTGAAAGGGAAAGTTGTAATCGATGCATTCCGCCTAATTAATCCCCAAACCATGATGCTTGGCCAAGAACCACGCCAAACAACATCCAATCTTGGCCATCTAAATAAACCATCCATCCAAGTGAGTGACTTATATCAGTGTTTTGTTTTGACTTAATACAGTTAGAAGTAGAAAACTAGAAATGATGTTTTTGTGAACTTTTTTTTTTTGTTTTTTTGGTAGGCATTGATCCATGGATTGAACAGGCATTACTATTCAATTGCCATTAATTACAGGAAGAATAAACTTGAGGAGAAGATGCTATTGAACCTCCATAAGAAAAAATGGACCGATGGATTGACACTTGAAAGATTTGATACACATTCAAAAACCAATGAGCAAACTGTTGAGGTGAGAGTATTTACATAATCCATACATTATAAAGTCTTGTATACATAATGCATAAAATCACTTGCTAACAAAAAGAAAATTTCCCATTTCTTAAATATAATTTATCGTTGATGTGTGCAGGAGATGTTAGGGTTAGCAGTGAAATATAACAAAGCGGTTGAGGAAGAAGACAAATTGTCTCCAGAAAAGCTGGCGATTGCAAATGTGGGAAGACAGGATGCGAAGAAACATCTAGAAGAACATGTCTCGAATCTCATGTCATCAAATATCATTCAGACACTCGGTACCATGCTTGACACTGTTGTCTTCTAGAATGTTTGGGAAATTGATGTAATGGTTTGTTGGATTGAATGAAATGTACTAAATTGTTCCATAAGAGTTTGTTTTTTCTATTTTGTAGTGGGGATGTTTTTTTTTCAATGTCATGTTGGAGTTGATTGAAATATTGTTAAAAGAACGTGATTTTATATGAAATCGTTCGTACTTTCATAAATTACAGTTTAACCACTATATTTTTTTTTGTTCCATAAAAACCACTCATACTTTCAAAAAGTTTTATATTTACCACTATTTGTTTTATTTAATAACTTTTATGAATTGTTTTCATCGAAAGATTATATGAAAAGTTTCATATCGACATTTGAAACAAATATTGAAACTCCAAATCAAACATAAACTAAGATAAACCAAACCAAGTTTTAACCTAAGATTGCTTACTGAAATCAGAAACAAAGCTCAGAATCCAGAAACAAACACACAAACCAATTGCATTCAACAAGCATTCAAACACAATAAATACCGAAAAATGTAACAAAAACATAAACTGAATGATTACTTGTATTAAAACTAAATCCAGAAGATCCCAAGTACTGAAATACGAAAATAATAACTCTAACCTACTGCTATTGGTTGAAACAATCCAGAAACACTAAGCTAAAAGCTAATCCAACTAAACTAATAAAGAAATTAAAGTGAAAACATAAGAAATACCAAAAGAGGTTGCTGAAATCCGAAACTTGGAGTCAAAGAAGCCTTAAGTCCACCTTAGGGGTCGTTCCTTGCATGCTGATTTTGACCTAATAACATCTATTTATACTTGTGGAATTTAAGAATCCGCGGCGCGTAAAGCCTCTAGCCGCGTCGCGCGTACTGCCTTATCCCCGTTTTTTCGCTATTTGAATTTCTCTTCACCGCCTCAACCTTGACGTGGCGAGTCGCGCATGCTTTATTCCCCGCGGCGCGCGTATTCATTCGACTGTTTTGGCCTTATCTTCAAAACTTCTTCCATTTGTCCGCATTTAGTCCCTGATTGTAACATTTTCTTGCATACAAGCACAAAAAGTGAGAAATACCAATGTATATATGATATAATTTCACCAAGAATCAAGGTTCTAAATGGCGTGAGGCTTGACGTGGCGGCAATGTCAAGCCTCAAGTTTTACGAGCCTTGGCGAGTAATGACGTTTTTCAAGGCGTGATGTAAGGCGGCAATTTTATATGAATAATATAACTATATTATATATAAATATAGATTTATATCAAACATATGAGGTTTTAGAAGTGTTTTATCAATAATTAATAACAAAAAGTTAACAAAAACTGAAATGTTTTATGCCCAATCAAGAAATGTAAGAGAAAGAAGAAAAAACGGGTCGCAAATACTAAAAACTCGCGCCATGACTCGCCTTTTCACGCTCCATGCCTAGCCACGCCGCCATGAGGGTTTTCGAGATGGCGGAGTCGCGCCTCACGCCATGGCACGCCTTGACGCACGCCATGGCGCGTCTTTTAGAACACTGCCAAGAATAGGGCCTAAAAACGACTAAAATACTTGATATTACTAGGCGTTGTCATAGAGTTTTCTTGAACTTAGACATAGAAAAGTTTTCAAATAAACCAATATATTTTTAATATTTTATTTGAAAAACCGTTATTATATTTTTTTTTTGCAAATAAACCACCTATACCGACATTTATAGATGTTTTCAAAAAAATTATTCTATATTATAATACATTAACAAGTCGTTGATAAATGTCGAATATTATTATTTTACTAAACTAGTCGGTTCTACATCTATTTTTAACAAAAACTACTAGGTTTTGTATTTTTTTAGAAAAAAACATTTTCATTAAAAAGTATTATTAACATTGTTATAATTTATTATATTATTATTTTATTACTATTATCATTGGTGATTGTTTTTTTCTAGTTTCGGTATATTTGATTTTTTTAAAGGTTCCATTTTCTAGCTATAAATTTTCATTTTTAAACATGACTTGGTTTTTTGGTTTTTAAAAGTATTCATTATTCAGTTTTTATTATAAAATAGTTGTGCTTTTTTAACAGTGGCATGACATCTGTTTCATTAAAGCAACTAAAACACATCACAACATTTGTCCATGACTTTATTTACTATGGATGTGTTTGGCAAAATTAGCTGGAAGCTGGTAGCGAGTAGCTAGTAGCCAGAAGCGGGTAGCAGATAGCAGTTAGCTGATAGCAGTTAGCTGATAGCTGGAAGCTATGACTTTTAGTTTGTATATAACTGTTCGGCAAAAGTAGCTGTAAGCTTTTAAAATATGTAAAATTACATAAAAAGACATCTGCGTAACTATTTGTTATAATTTTAAGGGTATTCTAGTAATTAATGATATAATTGGTAGAGCTTTTTGTTAAACGCTACTCCAACTAGCTTTTAAAATAATAACGTTTAGTTTAAGATAAAAGCTTCAAGCTCGTGTCGCCGAACGAAGATTTTGGTTTTTATTAGAGCTATTTCATAAATACTAGAAGCTAGAAGCTCTCAAACGCTCCCAAAAGCTCCGTGCCAAACACGCCCTATATGTGTTCTATATCAACCAGATGGCGAGGAGTTGCTTTAATTAATAAGCGACATGTCGTTAATGAAAAACATTCACAATTAAAAATATAAAAAAGAGTAAATTACAGTTTTGGTCCTTGTGGTTTACATGATTTTTCAGTTTTGGTTGAACTTTTTTTTTCCATATTTGTGGTCAGTAAAAACACCAATTTACAATTTCGTATTCATTTTTCCTTTATCCTATTCTTTATTTGGTAATTAAAAAAACAATCTCATTACCCCTCACCCACTCTTTCTCAGACGCACACACAAAATGAAGTCACATTTTTCCGACCACCATTGAATCCAAAGCGAGGGTTTCAGGAAAAAAAATTCACCGTCGTTCTCCTTCTCTTCTTCCTCTTCGCCGCACCTAACACAACGGAGATATCTCTCTATCTCTCTCCATCCCCTGCCTGAGCCTCCTTCTGGTCTGCTCGCTCTTCATCAACAAATTCGACGGCGCTCTGGGATTTGGGAGATGATTTAGCAAAGGTTGAAAACATGACAAACGACAAGAGAATAAAGGGTCGTAAATCAAGGATCCACAAGTTGATAATGAAATTAGTACATCTATAATGGAGACCCGTCATGTACACTCAACCCATGAGGGAAATTAGGGTTCTTGATGCTTGATGCTAGAATTTTCGATATGACTTTGTAGATACTACCGATGAGACTAATCGGCCTGGTATTGGCTCCACTTTTGCATACGCTCCGCCCAAGCAGGCGTCGGACCCTGGTGAGATTCATTTATCAGTAACGGGCGTTGGACGGGTAGCAATCTCTTACAAGGAGTTCGCATCCATAAAGGGCCGTTGGGTTGACGGTATACCTCAAAACTTGGTGCTGGTGGCGGTATATGCATGTTGCGGGCAAGGTAACGGGGGTTGACGATCTCTGGTTCGCCGTCAGATTCTTCTTCATCTTCCTCTCCCCGCTGATCTTCCCCTTCAGACATTTCCTCCGGTTCTTCTTCCGGAACTTCTTCCGGAACCTCTTCCGGGTCCTCTTATGGTTCTTCGTTAATCCATCCGTTGTTTGCTCCGTCTTCTAGGAAGTAAGGATCTCCAGGTAGGTGGAATCCGGCCATGGCGTCTGTACAAGAAAAGGGGGTATAAGAAGTACATAATGAAGTGCTAGGTATATAACATTATAGTATTTACAAAATACTCCTATAATATTTTAACTTTTAGCGTTTGATGATTTAATTATTGATAAGTGTCTGGACTCGTTCTTACCACGACTACCCCTATGTTTCCGTTAGTCATATCTTAGACCGATACAATTGATCAGGCTCTACCTATCTTAGACATGACTACCTAAACTCTTAGGTCTACTCATAGTGTTCAGTTTGTCCTAACACCTTTGTATGCTTTTCGTTATAATATCGTTCTAATATGTATGTATCTATACTTTTATAACATTTTATCGTTGTAATTTTAAAAGTATTTTCGTGCGAACATATTTTGAGAGTCTTAGTCCCATTGTATTTATAGTTGTATATCTTTTTAAATGGGTGGATATACTGAATTCACTATAAACAATGCTCTGATACCAATCTGTCACACCCCCAAACCGTAATGACGGAAAAGTTCGAGGGTGGGTGACTTCATGTACGATATCATAACAACGTTGAATATTAATAATGAATCCAAACAAATCACGACCATCATAATATAATTGTAAAGGTTACATAAGTTCAATGTTGTTGTTTCCATTACAATTACATAAGATTCAAAAACACATAATTTATGACGTCATAGCGTCCCGTCATCATTTCTTGCGAACCTGTTTACTGGTTACCTGATAATACAAGTATTTTGAAAAGCGTCAACAATAAAGTTCGTGAGTTCATAAGTGTTTTGTTTTGTAACACCCGGCTTTCAAAACAAAACACCCCTGAAAATTTTTCATTTAAATTAAAGGTTTCAGTACTTAAAACCAGTACAAAGGGGTATATTTTAATAAAATCGGGTACAAGCGTATCAAGGAGAGTATATAATACCCATATCTCATTTGAAGCCGGGCTGCTACTGACAGCATCTACAAGTCCACTTCTTGAGTCACGGACTTTATCCTTACCCTTATCAGGGTATTGCTAACCTGCAGGGACATTTAACAAACGGTATGAGCTACAAAGCTCAGTGAGTAATCGTATCTGCAAATAACATGTATCAAAATACAATCATAAAACTGTCTGGATATCGAATCCAAAATCCTAGCCTTACTGGCTGACCATATGTATCTTAGGATTTCATATCCTACTGCATAGCCTTACCGGCCTAATCGTGAGATCATGTGATTTTCAAATCACATCAGATTATTGTACACTTCATCACATCCAGTCTGTTATTTGCATACCTTTCAAATCATTTATGTCCCATCTTTCTTAGTCATACCTGACTATACCATATCTCATGACTATATAAGTCGTATCATTTGTCATGGTTATACAAGCCGTACCAAAATATTTCCAGCGTATGAATCATAGCCCGAGGGCCGCACCAGTTTATCATAGCCCGAAGGCCGCACCAGAATATCATAGCCATATAGGCCGCACCATTTGGATATAACATCCAATATCATAGCCTTATAGGCCGCACCATCTGTTAATAGCTTGTTTCACGATCAAATATGGCTCACGGGTTAGCCCGCTGTTGCATTGGCTCACGGGTTAGCCCGCTGTTGCCTAGACTCATGGCTTATCCGGTCTTGTCTATATAAGTTTGACTCATCAAAATAAACCATGGCTCACGGGTTAGCCCGCTGTTTCCTAGACTCACAGCTTATCCGGTCTTGTCTTATATGGGTTCGACTCACAGTTCCGTTCTTGTCTATTAAAGACTCACGGCTTATCTGGTCTTGTCAATATTGACTGACTCACAGTTCCATTCTTGTCTATATTAGACTCACGGCTTATCTGGTCTTGTCTTGTCATTATTATTGACTCACAGTTCCATTCTTGTCTATATTAGACTCACGGCTTATCTGATCTTGTCTTTTCGAATGTATCTTTGAGCCATCAATTTCGTCACACAAATCAGTTTCAACCTGTAACAATTCAACCATCATATATCATATATGATATCAGTGAGATTACTCACCTGGATGCTAGCTGCATTTACATTCCGGTTGTTTCTTGCCTTTACGTGCACCACAACCATTTTGTCCCATACCTATTTATCCATTTCATATCAAATGATAATAGGTTAATAATCATTTCAATTAACTCTAATACAATAGAGTTCAATACAATATCATTATAAACAATGCCTAGTTAATAAACTTTCCGTTTACTAACTTTTATGAATTTTACTATTCACCGAGACATTCGAATCGATCTACAGTGCCCCCCGAGGGGTCGAAAACTCAATATAAAAATTTTCCCAAACTTTTCAGACCATAACGAGCCTACGGTTCAAGTTTGAGCTAAATCGGACAAGCCAAACAAAAGATAGCATTTCTGATTCCTTGCCAGGAGGGCGCACCGCGCCAGGGGAAGGGCGCACTGCGCCTGGGCGCACCCCGCCCTGGTCCTGGGCGCACTGCGCCTTGCGCCTGGGCAGGCTCTTGATCAGTCGCGATTTGTGCACTGTAGCACGCAGTTTTGGCCCATTAAGTCCTTAATCCAGTTCTTAATCACATGGGGTTTATTTCTAGGCTAAAACCCTTCATTAATACAAGGTTTTAATCCAAAGAAACAACCTCAATCAATCAAAATGAAGAATTAGGGTTCTTAGTTCCAAAACCCCAAAACTTCAAATTCATCACAAATAGCAATCTACTTCCATTTTTTTGAATTAAGTCCTTTTAGCATGACTTAATGGAAGCATTAAACCATTTAAACTACATAATCATAACTGAAATTTACAAATTTCAGTTTCTATAAAACCAAATCAAGAACACTTGAAGAACTTGGTTAAAATCAAGTTTACTAACCTTGATTAACATAGGAATCACCAATTCCAAGCTATGATTCCAATTCCTTACTTCAATTCCATGATTTCCTGCAGAAATCACATCTTCCTTGCTCCTCCCGTTGCTGCACAAATGGCTAGTCAATGAGAGAGTCAACTCTCTTATTTATACATCCAATTTTTACATTTTTAGTCCTAAAGTTCATTTTCTTGAACTTTGACCACAACAATCAAGTTTTATGACAATAAAACTTTCATTTCTTACATTTTTGCTACAACCAACAATATTTTACGGAATTGGTCCTTTACATGGTCAAATGACCAAAATACCCTTTTGTGATCAAACGACCAAAATCAGTTTTTATAACATTTTAAGTCCACCACTCAAAATATTATTTCAAACTAAATTCTTTTCTGTCCAAATGACCAAATTACCCTTCCAAGGTAAAATGACCATTTTACCCCTTTTTATATATTTACATAAAAAGAGTGTCTTGGCGTTACAAATTCTCCCCTCCTTCAAAAGATTTCGTCCCCGAAATCATACAAGGAGTTGAGGTTATGTCTCCCTCATTTCGCTTTCGGTCATCCACATCATGTCGGAAACTATATGGTATTGCCTACGCACCTAACCATACTAGTCTTCTTATCTCGTGGTTATATCACCACTTGCATATCATTCCTCCGGTTGTCCCGGGCACCTTTATCACTTATCCACCTCATTCAACATGAGGGATTCGTTGGAATTCATCAATTCATATTCTTCTGCAACATTTAGGATATACGTAGAGATCCATTAAACAAGGACCTAACTTTCTTTTCTTCCAAAACAAATCTTTTAACCTTGCCAAAGGATTACTTTCATACAACCATATTCCTTTACCTGGAATTTCAAAGGTTTATATTCAGTGATCCACATACCATTTTTGCGGATTCTTAACCATTCTTCAAATTTGTTCGTACCCATCAAGTCTTTTCTTCAGTTTATGCAAGAGTCAAGGATTTAGCCAACGACTTTACTTCATCTTCAATCCAATAAATTGGAGGGTAATACGGTATTCCATACCATAATTCATGTGAATCATCAAACTACTAGCATGTAGGCTGCTATTTCTTACAAATTCTATCCAAGATAGACAATCGTCTCATCTTCCATTAGGGTCTGCTGTGCAATTTTCAAGCACATCTTCTAAAATCTGCATCATTTGGTCACTTTGTCCATCAATATACGGTACTTGCAAAGACTTTATTGCAAAGTCTATAACAATGTTGTCCCATTTTCTTCTCTGGGCCAACCACGGTTAAATTCTTCGCACGATTCTAACGGTTTGACTTTACTTTGCGTACAAGTCAAATACTTTTCATGTGTCTTTCAATATCTTTCTTCTGTCCCGGCCACCAACACATAGGTTTTTATCGCCCTATTTAAACTGGTATTGCTCCGGGTATACTGCATATCCAGTACAAAATGCATCTTTTCAAGATAATTTTCATGTTTCGTTTGACTTTGGAACTCACATACATAACTCCAAGGGTTTTCAATTGTCGTGAGTTTCTAGCTAACTTCTTTCAATAGCTAATCATTCATTCATTTTTTTCACATTTTCAGACTTGCACACATCCTTCTGTGCTACCCGAATCAACTCAGGTAATCAATTTGTCACACTCATACATGTGGATGTAACCTTCAAAAGTTACTCTTTTCAATTCAAGGCATCTATAATCACATCTGCCTTTCCGAGATGGTACAAGATTTCATACCTGAAATCTCTAAGTAACACATCTATCTTAATTATCTCATATCTAGCTTCTTTTTGATCAATTAAGTACTTCAAACTTTTATGATCCTTACAAACAATAAGCTTTACACCATATAGATAGTGTTTCCAAAGCTTCATACCAAAATCATAGTTGCTACTGCAACATCATGCATCTATAGTCAAATCTGGATGCATTTATTTAATCCAATTTATCTTCTCCGCTTAGCATCAATGCTAACGTCAGAGTTTCACACAAGGTTTATTCCAAACCTTTAAAAGATACTTGTGGTCTTTCTACCACTCAGACTTTTCACTTTTCTTAGTCAACCTTATTCAACTGAACAGCAACCAAGGAGTAGTTTACTATAACTCTCATATAATAACCCGCCAATCCAAGGAAACTACTGATTTCAGTCAGATTCCAAGGCGGTTCCCATTTTTATCACAGTATCATTTCCACTGGATCTACTTTATCATCTCTGGCATTATTAACATGCCCAAAGAATATGAAACTTCTTTTTGCCAAATTTTCATACTTGGAGAATTTTACATATCACTTAACACAGTGAAGTAACTCCAATATCTGGTACAAATGTACCTCATTTTCGATCTGGTCTCGAGAATATCAAATTCTCAATAGTCAATGCACACATGCATCAACTTGTCTTTCTTCTTTTCAAACAAGGTAGGGCTACATACGATGACACATACGGTCATAAGAGACCCTAATACAAAAATTCCTTCTAGTTATTTTCCAACTCTGCCATCTCTACAGATGCAAATCAATACGGAGCCCGTATACCAAAAACGGCTCCCAAAATTAGTTTAATCATAAACTCTTCTTGCCAATCTGGCAGAAATCTTGGAAGTTCTTTTCAAAAGAAACATCCGAGAACTTACTTAAAGTAGTACACTACTATCACTGCTTTATTTATCTTGGCCAATACCATGTATGCCAATTTCAACATCATTCTTTTACTAACTCTTATCCGAGTTTAAGCAAAGGAAATAACCGGTATTCTCAACAACGGTCATTTACCATGTATTCCCATCCATTTAATTTCTGTTTTAAGAACCATACTGTTCTTATTTCTACAATTCATGGTAGCATAATTCATTGCTAACCAATTCATAAGCATAATTGCTTCAGATTCAATGGTAGTCATCGGCTTCAGATTTATAGGGAAAAATGGTCCCGTAAATCCTCGGCAGACTACTTTCCAGGTGTTCAATATCTAGAACATACTTGCTATCTGCTATAGCTGTTTCCAAAATTTCATCTAAAATCGTTGATGAAATTTTCAAGCAAGACATCAGTGTCACCGATCCAAAGCATAGCTTCCTGGATCAATTATAACATACACGAGTTATATTTTGAACAATTTTATCGGAGATCATATCAGTCTCCTCACGAGCTTCTTCCACAATCTGCTGGAATGCTCAAGGTACCACTGGTCCTTTTTAACCATTCATTTCTTCTTTCTTTCTTGGGTTCATCACCCGTTACTCCACATTTAGCATGTGAGTATTTCATAAAGAAGTGATCTATAGTTCCATGCTGGAACCACTTCCGTCCCATACAACAAACACGAGCAATATGCTCTCCTTTTCTGTAATTTCAGCATGTCAACGATAGAGTCTCAACTCTAAAATGTTCTGAGTGCTTTTCCTGCACTTCTTACATTACATCATCTTTTCGTTCTGGTCCCTTCCCTTTAAGGCTAGACCTAATTCGTTTTAACTTCTTCTGAGAAGTCCACTATTATTTTCTGCTTTTCTTGTAGTCTCGGCTACTTTTCTTTCACCTTGAATATCAGTCAAGGTGAGCACCCAATTCCTGTTTCTGACCACATCAGCTACTAATGCTCATCATGTGGATTTTCTGCTATTCGTCCCCTTTTTGACTCTCATACAATGGAGTCTTGAGAAAGGGCTGATCCATTTCCTTGAGCTTCGCGCCCTAAATGTCTTCCAAGAAGATTCACAGTTCATACTTCTTGTACGTCAGAAGTCGGCAACAGTTAGGTTATATATGTATAATAACAACTATATACACCTAACTATGCATCATGTCTACTATCTCAGGGTTTAAGTCCAGGAATCTACTCTATAGACACCTAGGTCACTTAAACCACCGCTCTGATACCAACTTGTAACACCCGGCTTTTAAAACAAAACACCCCTGAAAATTTTTCATTTAAATTAAAGGTTTCAGTACTTAAAACTAGTACAAAGGGGTATATTTTAATAAAATCGGGTACAAGCGTATCAAGTAGAGTATATAATACCCATATCTCCTTTGAAGCCGGGCTGCTACTGACAGCATCTACAAGTCTACTTCTTGAGTCACGGACTTTATCCTTACCCTTATCAGGGTATTGCTAACCTGCAGGGACATTTAACAAACGGTATGAGCTACAAAGCTCAGTGAGTAATCGTATCTGCAAATAACATGTATCAAAATACAATCATAAAACTGTCTGGATATCGAATCCAAAATCCTAGCCTTACTGGCTGACCATATGTATCTTAGGATTTCATATCCTACTGCATAGCCTTACCGGCCTAATCGTGAGATCATGTGATTTTCAAATCACATCAGATTATTGTACACTTCATCACATCCAGTCTGTTATTTGCATACCTTTCAAATCATTTCTGTATCATTTCTGTCCCATCTTTCTTAGTCATACCTGACTATACCATATCTCATGACTATATAAGTCGTATCATTTGTCATGGTTATACAAGCCGTACCAAAACATTTCCAGCGTATGAATCGTAGCCCGAGGGCCGCACCAGTTTATCATAGCCCGAAGGCCGCACCAGAATATCATAGCCATATATGCCGCACCGTTTGGATATAACATCCAATATCATAGCCTTATAGGCCGCACCATATGTTAATAGCTTGTTTCACGATCAATTATGGCTCACGGGTTAGCCCGTTGTTGCCTTGGCTCACGGGTTAGCCCGCTATTGCCTAGACTCACGACTTATCCGGTCTTGTCTATATAAGTTTGACTCATCAAAATAAACCATGGCTAACGGGTTAGCCCGCTGTTGCCTAGACTCACGACTTATCCGGTCTTGTCTTATATGGGTTCGACTCACAGTTCCGTTCTTGTCTATTAAAGACTCACGGCTTATCTGGTCTTGTCAATATTGACTGACTCACAGTTCCGTTCTTGTCTATATTAGACTCACGGCTTATCTGGTCTTGTCTTGTCATTATTATTGACTCACAGTTCCGTTCTTGTCTATATTAGACTCACGACTTATCTGATCTTGTCTTTTCGAATGTATCTTTGAGCCATCAATTTCGTCCCACAAATCAGTTTCAACCTGTAACAATTCAACCATCATATATCATATATGATATCAGTGAGATTACTCACCTGGATGCTAGCTGCATTTACATTCCGGTTGTTTCTTGCCTTTGCGTGCACCACAACCATTTTGTCCCATACCTATTTATCCATTTCATATCAAATGATAATAGGTTAATAATCATTTCAATTAACTCAAATACAATATAGTTCAATACAATATCATTATAAACAATGCCTAGTTAATAAACTTTCCGTTTACTAACTTTTATGAATTTTACTATTCACCGAGACATTCGAATCGATCTACAGTGCCCCCCGAGGGGTCGAAAACTCAATATAAAAATGTTCCCAAACTTTTCAGACCATAACGAGCCTACGGTTCAAGTTTGAGCTAAATCGGACAAGCCAAACAAAAGATAGCATTTCTGATCCCCTGCCAGGAGGGCGCACCGCGCCAGGGGAAGGGCGCACTGCGCCTGGGCGCACCCCGCCCTGGTCCTGGGCGCACTGCGCCTTGCGCCTGGGCAGGCTCCTGATCAGTCGCGATTTGTGCACTGTAGCACGCAGTTTTGGCCCATTAAGTCCTTAATCCAGTTCTTAATCACATGGGGTTTATTTCTAGGCTAAAACCCTTCATTAATACAAGGTTTTAATCCAAAGAAACAACCTCAATCAATCAAAATGAAGAATTAGGGTTCTTAGTTCCAAAACCCCAAAACTTCAAATTCATCACAAATAGCAATCTACTTCCATTTTTTTGAATTAAGTCCTTTTAGCATGACTTAATGGAAGCATTAAACCATTTAAACTACATAATCATAACTGAAATTTACAAATTTCAGTTTCTATAAAACCAAATCAAGAACACTTCAAGAACTTGGTTAAAATCAAGTTTACTAACCTTGATTAACATAGGAATCACCAATTCCAAGCTATGATTCCAATTCCTTACTTCAATTCCATGATTTCCTGCAGAAATCGCATCTTCCTTGCTCCTCCCGTTGCTGCACAAATGGCTAGTCAATGAGAGAGTCAACTCTCTTATTTATACATCCAATTTTTACATTTTTAGCCCTAAAGTTCATTTTCTTGAACTTTGACCACAACAATCAAGTTTTATGACAATAAAACTTTCATTTCTTACATTTTTGCTACAACCAACAATATTTTACGGAATTGGTCCTTCACATGGTCAAATGACCAAAATACCCTTTTGTGATCAAACGACCAAAATCAGTTTTTATAACATTTTAAGTCCACCACTCAAAATATTATTTCAAACTAAATTCTTTTCTATCCAAATGACCAAATTACCCTTCCAAGGTAAAATGACCATTTTACCCCTTTTTATATATTTACATAAAAAGAGTGTCTTTGCGTTACATGTTTAGAAATCCCTTTGTGATAAATTTGTAGGTTTGAGAACTCAAGAAAATCCAATATTTTACTATATTCAGAAGTGTTGTTTGTCTGAAAAATACAAAGTTTATATCATTGTGTGGGTCATAAAGTAGCACTTATAATGTGTAGGTTTTGACGTAAACATTCATTAAAGGGTGAATCGTTTTTCCGTAGTGAGACGTCCTATAACCATACTGTAGACTAGTTGGCCTGCTGCGACGTTCTTCAGGCGTCAGAAATGTTATGACAGTTGTCACCTCAGACCTGCCGGTCTAGCTGTAGCTAATAGCTTAGGTACGGGGTTGTTAATCCCGTATAGATCTATACACAATGTCACGCTCTCTTACTGAGATTCTGGTTATAAATTTCAGGACTTATAGTGTAAGTACAAAAGTACTGTGAAGACCCGTCTCACAAAATGTATGTATTATCGACCCGTTTACGTTTTGTAGTTAAGAAAACCCTTTAGTCTTTCTGTTGTTATTTTATTTCCAAAATAACGTGGGCTGTAGCTAATTTATATAATGTTCCTTTATAAATGAACCGGTGCCGTTTTAATGTAGTGAAAGTCTGTGTATCCATAAACCAATCCATAAACGCTGTTTGTTGTAGTGTGTAAGTTCTTGTGTTTGTGGTATCTTAGTTTATTCTAGAATCATTGACTCTGCGAAATGGAACTACAAGTCGTACCCTTCGCTTATCAGGAATATTTATATATAAATACGTGCGAGGCATGTTCGGATAAAGGTCCGTAATTCAGTGGTATTCTCGCATAAAGTAATCATTTTATCTTGTATAAATATTTGTTATCGGAGTCCGAACATAGTCCGAAATCAGAATGATTTTCATGCAAGACAGTGATTTTAACTTGTATAAAACGTTTGCGTAAAAATGTAAACACTTTTGAACATGTGTAAAAGCGATATTTGTAGTATTAGGACTTGTATTCTCTCCCTAAAATTACTGAAAAAGTGAAAAGGAGGGATATGAAGCTCACCCTTGAAGCGTGAATTGTCGAGAAAGGGTGCTGGTTTCAAAAGTTCGTCGACAAGAACCAAGACTTGGGCCCTTCGGATAAAACTATTATCCGATGGTTCTACGAAATGTTAGTGCCTGTAAATGAAATATAAGCTGTGTATTATCATCTAGAATCATCAAGGGAAACTAACTTACCAAGGATATGAGGTTTTACACCGGGAAAAATGGCGAAGGATGGTTGTTCACGGTGGTGCTGTTGAGGCAGTGAGTAGAGAGAAAGGTGGCGAAAGTTTGAGAGTTGAGAGAAAATTGAGGAAAAGTTGGGAGGAAATCTGGTGAGTTCGTGGGTTTATAGTGTAAAGGGGTATGGGGAACTGATTAGGAGAGGGGTTAGTTATGCTTTATGTCAAATCACTTAGTCCTAGGTGTACTTAGTAGCAGTTGACCTTGTGATCTGATTGATATTTGCATTGGAACTTGTTATTTAGTAGGTGCTGGAAATAAGGGTTAGGAAGATGGTCTCCTATTAGGAAGTGGACGTCGCATGAGAGGGGTAAGTTTTGGAGTCATGGAGTCCGAAAATGACGCCTTCGGAACTTGTGCAGCAAGGATTCAATATTAAATCTCTCAATGTTCTGATCTCTGAAGGTTGGGTTTTCGGAGAATAATTTTCCGAATATCACTCGGAACCCTGAGTGTTCTCAGAGTGTCATTTCTGAATCGAGTGGTGAATTTTCGGAGTATGGGGTTTCGAAAGTCAGCCTTGAGGATTTCAGAAATTTAGAGGGTCTGAAAGTCGTATCTGGGGCCGGAGGTTTCAGAGGTAGTTCAGAGGTCAGGGACCTTCCGAGTGAGTCTCTGAATGAGGATTGAGTGTAACACCCCTTTCTCAAACCGTATTCAAATACAGTTTATATTACAAAAATATTTTACAACTCGTGAGTGGTGGGATTGATCGCCCCGTCTAATGTTTCAGCTTTCTTTACTTCTAGCTCATAATTCCATGGCAAACCCCGGACATAGCGGTTAATTCGGGACCGCTCACTGGGGTAGGATTCCCCCACAAAAGGCAGCATGTCACAAAACTTCTTCGTATATTCGTCCACTGTCAAGTCTCCTTTCTTTATCGTTAAGAAATCTTCATTCATTTTCTCCAAATCTCTTATGGGACAGAATTTATCTTTGAGACACGAGACAAACTCCGCCCATGACCAGCCATACACAACGTCTTTCCCCAAAGTCTCGTATTTGGTATTCTACCACACTAAAGCATCATCTTTCAACTGCCGGGAGGCATAGTTGACTTGGTCTTTTTCGTCACATTTGCTTGCTTGCATCACTTGTTCGATTTCTCGGACCCATCTCATTGTCACCTTTGGCTCAAAACTGCCATGGTACTCGGGCGGTTTACAAGCCATGAAGGACTTAAAGGAACAGCCCTTCTCCTTCCTTCTGTTTTCTCCGCTAGCTTCTTCCTCGGTCGTCTTTTTAGAGACTTCTTGTGAAGAATGGGCACTAGGTTCACCCATTCGGCTATCGATTATGTTATTCACATCCTGCTTCAGCTCATTTCGTAAGTTATTGATCAAATACTGGATAGCTTCCATAGTGACAGGTTGTGGTGGTGGGTTTGGCTCAGCACCATCATTTCGAATAACATGTCCGGGTCCACTTCCTCTTGAAGAAGTGTGACTGCCCTCACCCCTGTCAGTTTGTCTTTCGCCTTCCATTACTATATAGATAAACAAAATGTCTGTTTAATACGCAATTCTATATAGTATTTTGTAAGCAGTAGCATATTATCTCCTTATCTTGACTGCACTTTTATAGCAGTCATACTCACTCTATAACTTCTATAAGTCTAAGTGTACCTCTACATTGCTAAGGCACCTTTCTACTACTCTTGCTAGTTTAAGCCTAGGATGGTATTCCAACCTAATTCGCTTAAACTATGGCTCTGATACCAAAACTGTAACACCCCTTTCTCAAACCGTATTCAAATACAGTTTATATTACAAAAATATTTTACAACTCGTGACTATGAAGTAGTCACTAAATTTTTTTTTTACAAACTTTATTCTGAAAGGGTATTACAGACTCAATACAGAAAACCATAATTTAAACTTACTGTATTTTACACTGGTCCCAATTTCAACTCCCGCTCCTTTCACCTAAGTACATAGCATTTTAAAAATATAATACGTGAGACATAAAGCCTCGTGAGTAATATGGGTTTTAGACCCAAAACTTTTCTGCTCAAAACATGAAATATAAACAAGTAAACTGCTTAGAATTTATTTTCATAATAAATCTCAAATCTCTTTACTTTTCTCTTTTCAAAACTCAAAAACACTTTCTTTCTCAAAAACTGCTTCTTACTTTAAAACTGTTTTATTCTATAAAACTGCTTTCTTTCTCATGTACTTGTGACCAACTGAAACTCATGAATTAGTTTATTTTAATTCATTCTACTAGCTCCCCTCGCGGGACAGAACAGATCCGCCCACTAGGTTATGCTGATTCTGTCTCCCCTTTGTGACTTGGAACGGATTCAAGCACAAGGGTATACTAAGCTAGACAACTACTTCGCGACGGGAGGTACCATCCCAGTAGTGTCTTCTGATCCCCCGATTATGTGGGTGATCCTAGTCCGGATAACTGGCTCTTATTTCTTTCTTTCTTTAAAACTTATCTCATTACATATCAAATTGGTCAAAATGGGACACGATTTACAAATAACTCATACTCATACACTTTATAACTCTTTACTGAAAATACTTTCAAAACTGATTTCGACATCTTAGTTCACATAAGGAACTTCTTTCAAAATACTTTGCAAACTATACTTCTTAAAAATCTGCTTGAAACACTTAGCCCATGTATATAGCTACTTTAAAAACTATTTTCCAAACTTTAGTATTTACAAACATTTGGAAATCTTATTTTTCTGAAAATATCATTTTGCTATGTACTAGAGAAATCCTCATAAAACTCACCTTGGTGTAACTACGGTTCACTAAGCTTCTCGTACACCCTTCCCTTTTCCGTGCTCAACAACGTTTGAAGCACCACCTATACAAGTATCACGTATATAAATACATAATATAATTAACTCTATAGTTCTAAAGTCTCATATGACACAACTCCAGGTTATAACAAATGTATAACCACTAATAAACTCTTTTATAATTTTCTCCGAAATATGCGTATTTTGCTACAGTACCCCCGAGGGTCGTATTTCAGTTCCGACACTTTTGCATGAAATCTTAGGCCATATTAGACTTGTGTTTCAAATTTGAAGTCAATTGGACAAGTCTAGCTCAAGTTCCAAAAATCAAGTTTTAACATAAACTTCATATTTGGCCACTGCCGCTACAGTGGTTTTTCCGCAAGGTCGGATTACGAGTTTTAAAATTTCCTATATGTTTTCATACCATTTTAAGGCTATGGTAAAAATTTCAGACCAAACGGACATGCCTAGCTATGGTTTCTAACTTTTGAAGTCCCCTGTCTGGAGGGCGCACTGCGCCAGGAACTGGGCGCACCGCGCCTGGAGCCTGGGCGCACTGCGCCTAGCACCTGGGCAGGGTTCCGGATCAGTCGCGATTTGGCACTGTAGCATGCAGTTTTGACATTTTAAGTCCTTAATCCAGGTCTTAATCATATGGGGTTTGTTCCCTGACTAAAACCCTCCATTAAAACAAGGTTTTAATCCATTAAAATCGATTCAATCAATCAAATGCAGGAATTAAAGTTCTTGATCAAAATTGCAAATTCTCAAGAATAGCAATCTACTTCCATGTTCTTGAGTTATGTTCTTAACTAATGACTTATTGGAAGCATTAGCCACTTAAACCACATGATTGGTAACTGAAATTTCAGTTTCAATTCAACCCAAGAACCAATTCAAGAATACACCCAAAACTTAGGTTAAAACTTTCTTACTAACCTTGTTTAACTTAGGAATCACCAATTCCAAGGTTGATTCTTTGATTCCTTTGCTGAATTTCCTTGAATTCCTTCTTCTCTTTTGCTCTCTCTCGCTCTCTCCCGAGTCTTCTGGAGATGTCTACTGAGTTCTTAATAATGAGAGGATAACTCTCATATATTATATATATATATTTAATTTTTATAAAACATTTGCATTTTAGTCCCTAATCTTCCAACTCTTTTGCAAAGATGATCCAAGAGTCATAACTTTACAATTTATGCTTCATTAACTTCCATCATAACATTTTCTTGACAATTTGGTCATTTTCATGTCAAATGACCATTTTGCCCTTTTTGGTCAAATTTCATTATTCACGCGATAAAACTCCAAATTTCACATAAACTTTTATTTCTTGTCATATTATTTCACAAATACATATTATTTTACATAATAGTCTTATAACGTGTCAAAAGACCGTTTTACCCTTTTACAACTTTTTCGCGGGTTCTTACATTGAGGGTCCGAAAACTAGTTTTTCCGAAGTCATTGACTCTGAAGGTGGTTCGGAGGTTGGGAGTCTCCGAAATCGTTTCCGAATGAAGACTAGTTGTCCGAAAACCTTTCTTTCGATAGCATGGTTTTCTCTCCTTGAGCGGCCCTATGGTTTTAGTCATTTTTATTACAGAAGTCAGCGTGCTCCTGGTTTAGTCACATTTAACTTTTGTTGACTAAAATTTTACGGTTGTCACAAGAACTTCCTGAAAAATTCAATCGTGAACCCATCTGGTCCGGGCGCCTTGTTTGAGCCACATTTCCAAACAACATTTCAGATTTACTCTAGAGAAATTGGTTCTTCCAGCCCTGTCTTTGCGTATCAAAAAGTTTATTGAAACCTGGGCTAAAGAATTTTGGTCTATGAGATTCCGGTTCAAAGAACTTTTTCGAGAAACACTTGACCGCCATGTTTTTCAGAAGAGCTGGATCAGAGATCCATTGTCCCCCAGCCGATAAGTCGTTGATCTTTAGAGTACGACGATGCTGGTTAACTAAGACATGGAAGAAGCGGGAATTTCCGTCACCTTTGAGGGCCTATCTAACTCTAGATTTCTGTTTTAGATCTAATATTTTCCCAGCTTCAATCGACTTAAGCTTTTGCAACGTATATGCTCTTGCCTCAATTTCCTCCGGACTTAGTGGACCCAATTCAGCATCCTTATCAATCGCATCAATTTTCTTTTTGAGATCATTAGTTTCTTTACATTCAGGCTCCAATATTTTACACCTCCCGTCACAGATCTTGGCTTTTAGATGCTTGAATTTTCCAACAAGAATAGATAAGGGAGACAAGGAGCATGTAAATCCAAGAGAGCCTTTCCCATGTCATGTTTCTAGTACGAGATCGTTAAAAGAATGGTCAAGTAGCCATCGGTTGAAGAACCGGAAGGGGGATTGTCCAAAGTCATACCTGCTCGAGGATAATAAAATAGGGCAATGATCCGAGTATAGGCGGTTGAGAGCTGTTACCTTTAGATTTGGCCAATCAAGCAGAGTACCATGCGACACCAAGAAATGGTCTAATTTGCTGTGTTTCCCACAGTCGGAACTCATATAAGTGAATCTTTTGCCACCCAAACTGAGTTCGACCAAACCAGCCTCGTGAATGAAATTGTTAAAGTGGAAAGCAATGTTTTGACAGAAGGATGAGCCAAGTTGTTTTTCACTAGACCGCACAATGTTACAATCACCGAAACAAATCCACCAAGCCTCCGGTTCTTTATCGATCAGATCAGTAATCGCCGCCCACAGGGCCTTCTTACGATTCAGTTGTTGGGGGGCGTAGATATTCAAGAACCAACACCTTCTTTTGGACGGCAGCCAAACCCCTCCAATCACAAGAAATCCTTCGATCCCGAGAAAGCTTTCTTTTCGAAAATGTTGTGGGTCCCAGAGAGAAGCCAAGCCACCTGATTGTCCAACAGGATCAATTACTTCACATTCAAATTTCGAATTTCCCCAAACCAATTTATCGAATTTGCCTACAACTTCCACCGATTTCGTCTCCTAGATAGCAAGAAAGGAGATATGGAGCTGCAATCTCAAACCACGGATCCAATCTCGTTTAACCTCACACCCGACTCCCCTTATGTTTATTGAAAGCACATTCATTGAGAAACAGATGCAACGCCTCTGTTCCTGAGCATTGCATGATACTGCTCTTTGTTTCCTGTAAATTGGAATCTAATCGTCTCACCCAGTTCAAGCGTGGCTTCAATTCTTTCGAAGAGGATTAAGAATACCCTGGAGCCATTGACTCCTCTTGCTTATTAGGTTACGACCAAGGGAAAAAGGGGTAAGGAGCGTGATTGCTATGCACCGCTGAGAGGCGTGATTTAGTTGACTGGGCCGACTGGGTATTTAAATCAAGTGATTTCGTTCTCCTTAGGTTACTAAGGCCTAACTCCTGAGTCTTGTTGAAGCCCACCATCCTAGAGTTATTATTTGCTTGACCTCGCTTGTAGCCTAAGATCCAGGTGATTTTCCATGTCATCCAAAGATTCAAAAGAACCGCGACTTTTCAAGTTCCCCCTCGGTGATTGTTCCAACTGCTCTTCTCCACCTGCCGACTTTCTGGTTCTCTATGTTTGGGGAGTCCCAATCGACGCTGGCGTGAAACCCAGCAGCGAGTCCTGTGATCCTCCGGTATAAGATTCCTCACCGGAGTTTGTTAATTCCGATCTCCAGTCATGTACCTAGTCCCCCCCCCCCCCCCCCCCCCCGTCCAAAATCACTTTCAATATTGTTACAAGCCAACATCAGATTAAGCTGATTTGATTCAAACAGATCTTCCAAAATATTGATCGTGTAATTGATATCATCCACCTTGATTGATACTGATTGCGATATTAGCCCAGGATGATCAGTTAAGATACCAACCCTACTATAAGCCAGGTTTAAGTTGTTAGTGTCACAGACTTCCAGGATTAGGACCACCCACATGTACTAGCGACTGTCGAGAAAGCTTCCTCGCACCATGCATTCAAAGGAATACCGTATATTAATAGGGATGTGATTCGTTTATTCAGCTGCATGTCTTGGTTCCAAGGGACGAGAGTTTTGAACCATGGCTTCCATATGTACTCTCCATTCTCTAAGAATGATTTCATTTCTGTCTCATCCTCAAAAGGATTTTTGTGGCAATAAAATACATATTTAACTTCTTTGTACAGTGCTTTCGATTACAAACTCCAATTAAAAATAAAACCCATCACCACAATGATTGTCAATTATTTGTTTTCCTGTTGGTGTAACCTCTCTAATTTTTTTTCGCTTAATTGTTTGATTTTATATATGCTCAATTCCAATTGAACATACGTAAAATAGTTTTAACATATATAGTATTGAAATCATGCCAGTGATATAATAGCAAATAAAGAAATTTATACTTATCGCATAATCCAAAATATGTTTAAATAATCGTAGATATGGAGGAAAAACTCGTGAACTAAAAATAGTAAATCAAACTTTTGTAACGATACAATTAACAAAAACTCAATTTCTTCTATGAAAGTAATAATAACATTTGGTTTTTCAGTATTTTAATGAGATAATGACTTGATAGAATAATGAATTTTTAAAATTGTTCACATTTGGTCAGTAAACTTATTTTTGTGTTTGATTTACCATGAATTTTTTAAAATTGTTCAAATTTAGTCATGTATGTTTTTTTATACATATATGACTATTAAACTTATTTTATTTGTATATATATGACCATTAAACTTATTCTTTTTGTACACATATGACCAATAACATAATGGTCATATTTGTAGACAAAAAGAATATATATAAGTGACTAAACGTGAACAATTTTAAAAAGTTCATGGGTAAAATCCAGCAAAAAAATAAGTTCAGTGACCAAATGTAAACGATTTTAAAAAGTTCGATAGGTAAATCAAACACAAAAATAATTTAAGTGACCAAACATGAACAATTTTAAAAATTCGTTACCCCATCAAATCATTATCTCTATTTTAATTATCACTTTATATTGTCAAATTCTCGAATATGTATGACACATTAAATCATTTGTTTTCGTTTTCAATTTGAATCCTTATGTAAATGGCCGGAAAATGTGTCTTAAATAGTCATTATCATGGATATTCTTATTCTTAACACGCTTAAGTGATTTGGCGGAAAATAAAAAGACGAAAAGTGGTACGATACGTAAAAAAAATGGTAATTATATTTTTCCATTCAAAGGATATCAAACAGATTATGGATAAGTTTTAACGTATACTGGACGAATGTTCTACGTACGTTTCTTTAGATCTCATATTGGTAAAAAGAAATGCTCTGATTTTTGTTCTGGATAAAAGTAGGAATTTCACAATGATATGTAGTTAGTGTTGTTTTTACGAGTTAAGTATTTGAATGATCTCAAATTCTCAATCATAGGCCACTCACGTTTATTTAAATCTAATGGATAAAATAAATCAATGAATGGAACCTAATTGTTATCTAAATGTAAAGAATCTTCTACATTTTGAAGTCATGTGAAGGACTGTGATGTTATATCGTCAATTTGTTGGGGCTAAATATGATATTCTAAAGAGATGTCTCGACAACCAAAGGTAAGTATTTCTGGCTTTCTGGCATCCCTTTCATTTTTGCTCTAATTCCCTTCCAGCCCTCCTAAAGTTGTACACTAATAATGAAGATAGCAATCAACTTTTATATTTGGACATTTAGACCCTAAACTTTTATTTTTTTTAGACGACACGAAAGAAAGAACACTCAAAATATTTAAAGAATTAAAACCTGTCTAACCTACTTACTAAGTTTTGGTCCAACCCGTGCGAAGCACGGGCTCAACCTAGTTATAAAAAATTTGAATCTTATGATAAAATAAATATTTATTAGAAGGAAAGTTAAAACTTTTTAGTAGTTATAATAACTGAATACCAGTCTTAAAATAAAAATTAAATTAATATGGTTCAACATAGATATTTTTCGAATCACATAATTTTAATAGCCGTTATTCGCAGGTTACACATAAATAAAATTATGTATTGTTTTTTTATTAAATCTTAAATTTAAATATTTTTTAAAATTAAATAATTTAAAATCCACGACTTTGATTATTTTCAATTTCGATCCGATGATCTTTTCAAATAGAATCATTGCTTTTAAGGCAAAATAAAATTTTATTTTATATAACTTTTATTTAAGTGTATTTTTAAGAGTAATTATTTACTTAAGATTATTCTTTCAAGCATTTTTAGTTATGTTACAGATAACATCAAGATTATTTTAGTTTATTTGAAATTTACAATCATATTTAAATAAATATATTAAGTATACTAAGTTAAAAATTAATAAGTTAGTATTGAAATCTTTCATCTCTAATAAAAGAGTATTGAAATTTCCATGTGGCAGTCTCTTATCAATTTTCACCTTTGTTTTCCTGCCCAATTGTCTTTTCTTCTTAATCTCCTTAATACGCCTCCTAAATTTGGCCGTATTCCCCGAATTCCTTTCATCTCTAATAAAAGAGTATTGAAACTGCCACGTGGCAGTCTCTTATCAATTTTCACCTTTGTTTTCCCGCCCAATTGCATTTTCTTCTTAATCTCCTTAATATGCCTCCTAAATTTGGCCGTATTCCCTGAATTCCTTTCATCTCTATTAAAAGAGTATTGAAACTGTCACGTGGCAGTCTCTTATCAATTTTCACCTTTGTTTTCCCGCCCAATTGCCTTTTCTTCTTAATCTCCTTAATACGCCTCCTAAATTTGGCTGTATTCCTCGAATTCCTTTAAATTCGTTCTTGATTTTTAGCTTCTCTCTTGAATATCTCCCCCATTTACGCATACAGCTAATTTACTAATTTCTATTCTCAACTTCATCTTTCAAATTTAAATTTCAGATGAATGATAACGCTCCTCCATCACCTCCATATACGCCTTTCAATTTCGCTTCTATATGAAAGGATTTAATCAATTTTCTTTATTAGGGTTTGATGCATTTCTTTTTCTACGCAAAGCCTCTTTTGGTTTTGGTATATGTTTGATGTCTGCTAAATAGAAACTGAAAATGGCAACGATTGGATGGTATAGACCGATAGAAATAAAATTGATCTCTTTGAAGCCTTATCTCACTATTAGCATTTCGTTAAGTTCTTGGACATGTTCGTAATTTATTTACCTTTTTTTATAAGGTTTTGATTTTTTCTGCTTTTCAGGTTCCAAGATCAAAAAGTGGATTATGAAGAGTAGTTTCTTCTTCTACCCTATTGTCCCGAGAGGAACTGAATTTGCCATTGATGAGAACAAGAAAAAGTGCAGCTGCTCCTCAACGTACTCCTTTTCTCGATTTTCTCATGTGAACAATCTGTACGATGGTTGTTTGATGCATATCTTTAGCTTCTTATCTCCAATCCCAGGTTATACTTTCTTTTGGTATTACATTTACGAGCCCTGACTTTTCATTATCTATCATCATTATCTCCAATCCTAGGTTATACTTGTTGGGAAAATGACCTCAATAATCCCTACAAACCTCCCAAAGACAATAATAGAAAAATAAACTGAACACAATAATATACATGGAAAACTCCAAAATCGAAGAAAAACCACCGGTCTCTAGAGAGAAAGATCAACTATATGATAAATCGGAGTAAAACCGCCGGTCTCTAGTAATTTGGGATGGGAGCCTTTTCTTCATGTAGCCAAAAAAACCAACAATACTTTCTGTGCATCATGGCGAATTGGGAGTTCTAATTGAATTAACAGTTTCTTTCAAGAGGAATTACAATGAAAGTGCTTTTCATTCTACCAAATTTATGAATTTGGAGTTTTTTGTATGCATCGACACATAAAGTTCGATGCTTAGATACTACTTCTCATGTTTCATATGTTTGATGCGGTACTTCCCCATTTGACCACTCTCGCATCATTTGAGTGTAAATTTCGTGTTCATAACAGTTGCATCAAAAGATTGTGCAGATGAGGAAGTTTTACAGTATTAACCAAGAAATGTATTTTAACTTCGTAAAGACATTACATTCCTCGTCAATAGAGAATTTGAGTGACCAACTGATCAATTCTCCACATATTAACCAAGAAATGTATTTAAACATGTCGTTATAAAAGCATGTCTTGGACTGTTTTTAGTGATTTTAATTTTATTTTTAATGTTCTTTAAGTTGACATTTTAATGTGTGTTCCTAATAAGGTAAAGGGCACACTACCATTTGATGAGATATGTATCAGTTTCATGTGTATACCGGTCTGTAACTTGCTTTTTTATTTTACATTTTGATTTAGCATTGGCAACAACTATGGAGAAAAAAATGGTATTTTTACCTCCTCTTTGTTGCGGAGAATCCCCAGACATAACAATTAAAGTACATCTACTTATTGCATTTAGTCCGTAATTGAGCTAAATGCAAGATTTTCTTGAAAGATTATGTTGATTACTCCCGTTAAATATCAGTTTCTTGAAAAAACACTTGGCTTTCAATGAAAATGTAATCAAATTTCATTTTTTATCGCAGATTCGAGACTACAGAGAGGATTGGGATCTTGAAGTGAATCAAGCTATATTGCAGGGATCTTGAAGTGAATCAAGCTATTGCAGGAAACTATGTGTTGTTTCTTGAACCTTTTTCTAAAGAGAATGTGAATTTGACCATTATATTTTTATGAGGCACCAAGTTTAAGTTTAAAAAAGGTTGGGGGCAGATGTTTGAAATTGGGGTGTTTTGATAAGTAAATGTAGATCTTTTCTAATGATAGATGCAAGTGTATGGACGAATATTTATAATTTATTTTTATTTTTGTTTTTTTAATTTCCAACTAGTGTAGTACATGGGCTAACAACCTAGTTATGCTAATAAAAAAGTTAAACACATTTACAAAAATATGGAATTAATGTGATTAAAAATAGAAATTAATCTTACACCATTCAAGAAAAAATCCCTCTATTATAAGAGTTGGTTACATATTAAAACCAAGACGTTACTTCTTAAGAACTTTTTTAAGATTTGAAAAGTAAATATTTAAAATAAGAAAAGTTTTATAGAAACTAAAAATATATAGTAGAGAATATGTTAAAAGTGGTTCATTAATATCTAACATTATTATTTTAATTGAAATTTCAGTGAAAAATAACTAGCAAATATTATGAACATTATAGATGATTAAAATCTATTTTTATATTATTATAGAGTAAATTTATTTAAACACCATTAACCTTTTAAATAAAAGAGAACGATGTTATATATATATATATATATATATATATATATATATATATATATATATATATATATATATATATATATATATATATATATATATATATATATATAGATGTAGGTTCAAATACATTTTCTAAATATTGTGTGATTGTAGGATCAATTCTGGGCCAATCATTTGATGGGGGAAATTTGGGAATTTGTAAACAAATTGATATTACGCCTATAATTAATGAATTGCTAACCCTAGATCTGCCATTACCTAAACCGTAAAATTCATCCCAAAATCGAACCTCTGATTCCATCTTCTCCGATTACAGTCCATACAATTTACCGAGTACCCCTCCGTCAGCAATCGTCGCCGCCGGCAGCGGCGGCGCGGCTGTTTCTTCGGTTTTTGTCTCCTGAAATCGAACCACATCATCTAAAATCACCACCGACGGAGCCTCTACCATGCATCCGATTGTGGTCGATTGCCCACATCCATGTCTAGGTGAGAATCGCTTGGTGCCGTCGGCCACCAAACAACGTGATTACAATCCTCGAAGAAGTCGCAAAGCAGAGAGAGAAAGACGGTAATTTGGAGAGGCAATTGCAAAAAAAAAGAGCTAATCAATCGGAACCTCGTATAAAATTCGCCAAATTAATCGATCGGAACCTGGTACAACTGTTCGTCAAAAAATTTTCATCTCCGCTTTTTTTTTTCTTCTGGATTTTGGAGATGCGTTCTATAAGAATGCTTCAAGTTCATTCTCAAAGAATGGGGCATTCTCAGAGAATGATGCATTCTCAAAGAGTGAGGCTTTCCATACTGTGAAGATACAGACGTTGATTTGGTGTCGCTTTTGCTATAAATCATTCTCAGAGAATGTCTATGAGAATGGTTCAAGTTCATTCTCATAGAATGGGTCATTCTCAAATAATGGGGCTTTCCATACTGTGAAGATACAGATGTTGATTTGGTATCGTTTTTGGTAATAGCTCTTTTGTACCATGAAGTATAAGTCATTCTTAGAGAATGGGGTTAGTTACTATATAGCTTAGGCCATTCTTAGAGAATGGATGTGTATATGTTATATTGTACCTAATTCTTTGAGTCTGTTTGCATGTTATTTAATCATTCTTAGAGAATGGGTGGTAATCGCATATTTTTTTCTTAATCGCAAGAATTCCAAGTGATGATCGCTGTTCATTCCCATAAATCGTTTTTATGCTAGCTTTTATTCCAATTGTCACGGTAAAAATCGTAATGGAACCCAAATTGAGAAGACGGTCCGTAATTTTTATTTCGATCTTCAAATTGATTTGAAAATTATATTGTTTCCTTATTTATAGGTATATAGAAATGCCCAATATGCCCTTAACCGGATAATTTTTATTATTTTTATTTAATTCTTTCATTTTAATTACACAAATGCCACTAAATCTAAGCCCTTGATTTTTTCAATCTAATGGTTCAGGATTGGTCCTACATTCACACAATACTTAGCAAATGTATTTAATACTAACTATATATATATATATATATATATATATATATATATATATATATATATATATATATATATATATATATATATATATATATATATATATATATATATATATATATATATATATATATATTTATATATATATATATATATATATATATAAGACAATTTGCAATATATTATTAATTTATTATTAAAAGTTAATAAAAAATAGTATTAAATAATTAAAATATTTTATGTTAATTTATGAGAGTTAATAAATAAAAGTTCTAGTTAAGAGGACAAATTATAAATTATTTATTCTGACTTGAATAATTTACTTATAATATATACATATATAATATACCGTTAAAATTAGATAATAGATTGGAATATTTGAATATTAGTTATCCTCAATTAAAATTGAATAAAACCTATAGTATTAGTCAATCAATTTCACAAAAATATGTTGTTATAGATTTTGATTGTTTTACAAAGTTAACTGAGGGACAAAGTCTTTCTATTTGAAAATTCTTTTGTTGTTATTGATGTAGTTTAATTATTTTTATTTTTGTTATAATTCAACACCTTGTTTCTATCAGTTGACGGTAGATGTTATATATATATATATGTATTCGTCATTGAATTTTTTTAACATCTAAACAAAGTTATCGGACGCGTCTGCAAGTGGGCATGATGATGGAAGCTTCTCGGGACTAATAATCAAACTTGCTATAAATAGAAGTTGATCTTTTTAGTTTTTATCAAAATCAGACTATATGTCCGGTCTTCAAGGCATAACTTCATAACAACCTATAAACTATTTTCGATGACATCAATTATATGGCCACTCGATACACATCTCTATTGAATCTTTCAACTCTTAAGAATTCTATCGACGTAGAATGTCAAAATACTTGAATCTTGTAGAAGAAACTTTGATCACTTGTTATTGGTCATATACAAAATATATGAGTGGTCCACATAAGCGATCCTAAAAACCTAAATTTGGCACAAACGAGTAAAAAAAAGGAGCAAACGAGTACATAAGGACTTCAAATCAAGAAAATGACAAACAAATATTGACCTAAAACTGTCAATAAAAATATGGTTGAATGTTTAACGGTTCGTTGTTATTGACTTATATTTTATTATGGTTTTTTATGATTAAGTAAACACAATATTGAAACCACTAATAAATAATTTTTAAGGGAAAGCATTAACTTGATATGGGATGGTGATTTAACAATTTTTTTTAAACGGCGGAATTTATTAAAACAAAATGCAACTGTCACATCGCAGTCGTTGATATAGTCAAAAATAGAAAATAAAACATTACTATCCACCAGATAGGGTAAGTAATGTTCAAACCAAGAAGTTCGTGGTTGACTTTTTGTATCGATAAGGAAAACCGTACTATAGTATCACTCTATAACAGGCGTATTACTAACACTTAAACTCAATTCAAAACTCAAAATCATAAAGAAAATCATATCAAGCATGAAAGGCTGTAGATCCAAATAACGAATAAACCAGGGGCGGAACACGAGTACTATATTTAGGGGGGCCGAAATCAAAATTATGCAAACAAGTTTTATTTGGTTCAAAGTTTTATTTGGTTCAAAATTATCACATATCAAAAGTATAAACAAAAAACTAATATAAACTATGATATTGCTAATTAAAGTGGAACTCGTCGATCTTTTGCGTTTTTGAAGTCTTGTAAAATCGTCTCTAAACTAATCTTTTCGGCAAGTTCTCTTTCGAAGTACAAAACCACTGAGTCATTCAAAATATATCAACTCGGTAATGATGTGCAAGTGTATGATCATTATGCTTCTTACGAGCTCGAGCCCCTCTGCTAAAGTATGGAGAAGACATATCAGGGATATCAATGTCGCGTGCCTGACAAAATGAATTCACAAGAGAGAGCAAACCATCCCATCTTTCATCTTTCATTTTTTGCAATAACAATTTAGTGGATGCAACTAGCCTCAGTGCATTGCAAATATCTTGAGATTGTCTTTGTAAAGCTTTACAAAGTAAATCAGTAATCTCCAGTATTTCCTTCATCCAAAACAATCTCCGGTGGTTTTTCGGGCTGTCGAACAGAACTTGCATATTTTCTTTTAAATAACCCATCAATTGTAGACTGTTTTTTCATATTGATACCTATATAATACAAAAAATAAAGTTATAAAGTAAACCTATAGTCTATTCTGTCAAATTGAACGTACAGAAGCTACATTATTTATGACTATCTCTTTATGACTTTATTATACATTCACACTCAACCATTTATTATATTAATATCCCCATTCCCCACCCAGCCTTTTTCATCCGTAAAATAGAGAGCAACTGAGCAAGCATAAGAGAGAGAAACAAAAGCAAAAAGGGCTCAAGAAACATACTTCTTAAATTCTCAGTTCTTTGATTTCGTATAGCCGGCTTCAACGAAAGCAAAAAAGTTCTTTGACGGCGGAGATTTGAAGGAAGTAAACTCAAGCTTTGATTTCGGATAGCCGCAAAGGACCAGCGGACAAGGCTACTGACAGTAGCGATCTTAAGGAAGTAAAACTCAAGCTTTTTCCGGTGACGGTGAGTTTTGAGATTCCTTTTCCTGGCATCGGAAATACGTTTCTAGGTTTTGAAGTTTTCTAAAACTCAAGGTTTTTAAAGTTGTAAATTCGTTGTATGTTTGGGTTTTTTTTATAGATTTTTGATAGGTACAATTCCTTATTTATAAATTCCTAAATCTTCGGTAAGTTCTTATTTGTAAATTTTTGTTATGGATTGTTTAGTATTTTAGTTAATAAATAAAATTCCACGGATTAGATATACATCATATACTGAGATATTGAAACCGGGGGGGCTAATTTGTCATACTGATAAATTTTTTTATGAATTAAGTAGTATTACTAGTATATGAAGACCTAAAACCGTGGAGGCCATGGCCCCCTGGCCCCTGAAAGAATCCGCCACTGGAATAAACTAAAAATGCTTCTTTTATAGAAAACCAAGTAACCAACAATCGTTCAAAACATAACCAACAACAGGAGCCGAATGATTACTCTTAGATCTAAAACTTAATCTCCACGGTTAGAGAAATTCGTAGATGCAGAATACTCTTGACACTAGAGTTGATACAAAAACTGAAATAAATAACGTAAAACGATAAATCTAACCAAACTACGAATTATAAAGTGAACTAAGACAAATCTAAGCTAAAGATTCCAGACTTCTCTCGATGGACAACTTCTCTGCTCCCTGAAAATCAATATAGAGACCTCTATTTATAGTTGTAAAATTGGACGGTTCGCGCCGCCAACAACAGTTTTTCGCATCGCGAGTGTGTCTTATCTCAGATATCTCGCACTTTGAATTTCGAGTCAAACTTCATATTACGTTTATATCCGTTGACTAGCGGCGCGAACATCAATCCTCCGCACCGTGAGCTTCTCTTAATCTTATTATTCGTTCTTATCTCCATCTTTGTTCAATTTTCATTTAAGACCCTGCATTTTAAGTGTTTTTCCTATACAAGCACTTACACCAAAAGCGAGCGTAAATAGTCCTTTATAAATATAGAAAAACTAAAACACAATCCAATAACGCGTAAAATATGCAATATAAAAGCGCGTTATCAAACACCCCACACTTGTGCTTTGCTTGTCCCCAAGCAAACAGAGCTTTTAAGACTTTGTATCATAAATTCAAATTTTCTTGAAAATCCCTCAGTTTCAAAGTTTATTGCTACTTCAGAAATTATGTTTAAACCAAATTTTGGAAATGACCAGAATACGCTTGGGAATCACGACTTTCTAAAGAACTCTTGGTTACAAACTTTCTGATTTACAACTATGCAAACCTACTTGTTTAATTTCTAAAGGTCATTAAAGAAATTTCCATGGCTTGCTATGTTGTCAGTGTAACGAGCTTTCAACAACATTATCTCAGAACAGTTGATCTTAGGTAATGAGGTGCATAAATGCCCTAAGGCTACCTTTTCAGGTTTACCAACTCGAACAACATAGGCCACTTATTGAAATTCCTTTCCGGAATCCCAATCCTATGATATTTCTAAATCAAAACATTTTTTCCTTTTTAAAATTCCTAAATTAACTTAACTTGTTTTACAGATTTAAACTAAAAGAGAACTAAAAAGAAAATAGAAAAGGAAAACTAAAAAGGAACAAGAAAGTACTGTCACTCGTAATGCTATGTACTGGAGGGTCCCACATCATCAGATCCGACGGTAGGAAACGACGGTGGTGGCTTCAAACCCATACGTAGCATGATAGCGCGCATACTCTCGACCACCCACCTGTATTGAGCCTCCATCCTAGCCTGGGCCATCTAAGCTCTCACCATGCTCACCACTAGATCTCGCAGGACAGCCTGGACGTTTACAGGTGCCTGCTCGGGCTGTGATGATGGCTGAACTAGTGGGACTGGTGGGTTGACCCTCCTCTGTCTCTACAGCCTCCCCTCCTTGGCCTCAGCACCCTCGGATCTGGGTGCCACCGCTGCGATGGTAAGAGTGAGCTCGTGCTGCCTCATCAACATTGAGATACGTACCACCCCCATGAGCTCGTGTTGACTCGGCGGGGTAGATGCGTCCCCAAGCTTCGGATAACATCCCCTGTCAAAATCCCATAGGACCGAGCCAAGCGTGTAATGTAATGCCCCCGGTGATCGGACTCCCGGCCCTTGGCCCTTTCCCCTTGCTGACCAAGAAGGAAGCCAAGATGTGCGGCAGATGAATGAAGCGCGCGGCGTCGATGATCGCCCAAACATAGAACATATCCTCTCACGGGACCTTCTCACCACCCGTACGGTGAGTAATCGTAGAAGTGATGATCTGGTGAAGAACTCTATGAAGAGGGGAGTCGAACATGCTCTCCTTGCCATTCACCAGTAAGTAATGCTCATCGAGAGCTGGGCCCCGATGGCCTCATCGATAGCCTCCTCCGGCTGGCTCCGGTGGCAAGCCTCTAAGAACAATAGCAAGTGAACATTGTTCACCTCTTCCTAGGTATAAATCCCAATCCGCCTGGTGAACTCCCTGATGATACACTGGCAGCTCCTCCCGCCCAGTCAAAATCAAACGTGTCTCTTGGCGAGGTCCTTGGCCCCCGGGACATAGCTGCATGTCGAGTAGAACTCTAGCATGAGCCGCCAATAACTCGTGTCCCCCATCTTTGAATCGTGTAATCACTTATTTTATCAAAAGAAATAAATATGTGTTGTTGAAAATGGTTTATTTAGCATCCAACTTGAGCTGTGATTTCTAATAGACTTGTTGCAAATTAGTGTTTTTTTCATGTTTTACAATTATGTAATTGTAAATAGTTCTACATGTATGATATTTAATTATGTATGAGTATGTGTATGTTCTATAATTGTTTTATATGTGTATGTAATTAACATGGTTATTTTTTATAGGTTGTCGTTCCGATTTTACGATCACGGTCTTGCAAAACCGAAAACGATCATACATAGATTCCAATCTTGACAGCCTTGTGTATAATCATTACAAAATTTATAGAATAAACAACAAAGTTATATAAAAAATATTGATAATTTTTAAGATAACATCAAACATATTTTTTTCTCAATCAAGGTTCATCATGATTATAGACTTCTAGTAAATACAAACTTAACATTCAAAATTGAATCAAGACAACTAATGAATATCAAGCCTCACAAAAGTAGTGTATAAAGAGGTAATTAATTATATTTAATTATATTGTAAGTTTAGTTAACCGTTTTTGTCATCGTCTACATATTTCATATTTGATTGTCAGTGATAATCTTCCATGTCTTGTTTTATTTTAATTGTTCTATATGTAAATCTAATTTCAATATGAAAGAAACGATGAAAAACTGAAAATCCATGATATGATAATTCAAATATTATTCCATTACTAGAAAAATAGCTGTAGAGCATGTGCAAATCTCCTCTCTGTGGTTCATTTCCACAACCGTCTCAACAACCTATTCCAAAGACTGCCTAATGCCAAGAATAATAATATTACTGTTTTTGCATTACTTTAATTACAAACTATAACTTATATATCTTTATATTTTTTCAATGAGAGTCTTGACGTCGGGTATGGGGTATCAACTATCACCACTATATAAGTAATAAGCTTCGCAACTATTGAACACATATCATCGATCATGCCTTCTAGAGAAGCACCTCCATCACCTTTGCAACGACCAACATACGGAAACCTAATCACCATCCTAAGTATCGATGGTGGTGGAGTACGAGGAATCATCCCAAGTGTTATCCTTGACTTCTTAGAAACCGAACTTCAGGTACAATTTACCATCTTTTCACATAAAAACACAAGACTCCACGAATAAACGAACATATTAATTTGCAGAAACTAGATGGCGAGAATGCTCGATTGGCAGATTATTTCGACGTGATATCTGGAACAAGTACCGGCGGCCTGGTGACAGCTATGTTAACTGCCCCCAACGAAGAGAACCGTCCGATCTTTGCAGCGAAGGACATAACAGACTTCTATCTTGAACATTGTCCTAGAATCTTCCCCCATGATAGGTACGATGATTACATTAAAAACATTACATGTTGTTCAAGATTGCTAATTGTGTTTTTTAATTCGTCTTCGTTGAATCACGTAGCAATCCATTTGGTCATGCTGAGAAAGTAATCAAAGCTCTATCTGGACCAAAGTACGATGGTGTATATCTACATGAACTTGTTCAAGATTTACTAGGAGACACACGACTCCATGAAACACTCACTAATGTCGTGATCCCAACGTTTGATATCAAACGTTTACAGCCTACCATCTTCTCAAGCTATCAGGTTAACTAGAACATGTTCTTTTTTTTTTTTTTATCGAATGACTGAGAGATTTGTGTTTTTTTCAAAAAGAATAACGAACGAGTGTCATAAACTTCATGTTTCAGCTGAAGAAAAACCCAAGTTTGGATGCATTCCTATCCGATATATGCATTGGAACATCGGCTGCGCCAACTTATCTTCCTTCCCATGCTTTCGGAACTGAAGATTCTGAAGGAAATCTACTTGGAGAGTTCAATCTTATTGATGGCGGGGTGGCTGCGAATAATCCGGTATATATGTTGCATGAATCATTTAATTGGGATATATATGCATGGTTTACGTTAAACGATTCTAATCGATATTTATTTGCAGACTTTGGTCGCGATAAGTGAAGTGACACAAGAGATAACCGGAGGTAGTATCGATTTCTTCTCAATTAAACCTACAGAATACGGTCGTTTTCTAGTATTGTCATTGGGGACGGGGTCGCCAAAATTTGAAGAGAAGTATGATGCCAATACGTCGTCGAATTGGGGCCTTTTGGGGTGGCTGTCAAGTAGTGGATCCACTCCATTGATAGATGTATTTACTCAATCAAGTAGCGATATGGTTGACTACCATATATCTACTGTCTTCCAAGCCCTTCATTCGGGAGAGAATTACCTCCGAATTCAGGTATAATTATAAACCACTATTAACAATTCTTAACCATGCAAACAAATGAACAATATGTGCGTATTTCATAAGTTCAAATCATTCAGGATGACACTTTGAGCGGAGACGTGGCTTTAATGGATCTTACAACGAGAAAGAACTTGGAAGATCTAGTGCAAGTTGGCGAAGAACTATTGAAAAAGCCAGTTTCGAAGGTGAACTTGGGGACAGGCTTATACGAACCTTTTCATTGCACTACCAATGAACAAGCTCTAATAAGGTATGTTCGTTGGTCGAATATTGGTGGAATTGTAGGGCTAATAGCATAAAAATCATTGTAGTTTGATAAAAAAATCCGGTTTAAGCACTATTTTTTTTTGTTCTATAAAAACACTTATACTTTCAAGAAAATTTATAAAAACTACACATATTTTCAAAAAGATCCCTTACGACCACTATAACAAATAAAAGTCATGAATGTATGCCATCAAATCAGAACACTACTCCCGTTGCATTCAAAATTTAGTGTATTTACCTGGACACCCTACATACTCACAAGTGGCCGAAGAACTGCATTTACTAAAACAAAATTCACATGTAGACAACTTTATGTATGATGTTCACTGCAATGAAATTCCAATATTTACTTCAAATGTCGATATAAAACTTTTCACATAAACATTCAATGAAAATAATCTTAAAAAGTTATAAAATAAAACGAATAGTCGTAACTATGAAATTCTTTGAAAATATGAGTAGTTTTTATGGAACTTAAACCAGAATTTTGGCCGAACTACAGTGGTTTTTATGTTATTAACCTTTAAGTCTAATATATTATTGTGTAATTAGGTTCGCCAAAATGCTATCGAAGGAGAAGATTAAAAGAGAACGTAAATTGCCGAGTATTAGTAATGGTGCAAAAACGCAAAACGGGTCACTCTCAAAGGGAAACCCAGTGCATTTGAAAGCAGTTTCTCAATCGTTCCCGGACTTGCAGCAACTTAAGACCGGTTGATATGATATCGTGGAGTGTTACTTTTTCAAATGGGCAAAAGGAATTCTAATGAGTTATACTTATTCGGCGGAGTCAGTCACTGTTTTTTAAAAATAAAATCATAAATATTTCATTCAGATAATAATGTAGTTTCTCGCTTGTATTGCATTCGTTTTTAATTATATTTATAATAAAATTCATTTTTATATTGTTTAATAATGTGAAGTAATTGGAAGCACAGCAAATTTATAAGAGTGATATGTAAAATGATCCTAATTGTTACTCAGAATAATGATAAATTAATAGAAAGATGTCATCGGGAACTATTAAATTAAGTGGAAGTCGAAGTTGAACTTAAAACCCCACGGACTTGATGATCCTAACAAGCTACAAATAGTAATTAAATTTTGCCATTTAAGCGAAGTCTTATTCTTTTTGGGGCGGAATTTAGAAAAAGAAGAAACCTGTAAACGCTTGCTTATTTTGGTAAAATTGGAAATGTGCCAACAACAATAAGAAAAAGGGGATGTTTCAAAAATGAGAAATGAGAATGAGAATCTTTTTCAAAATTCACGATTGTTGGGCAACGATAAGAGGTAGACAGTAGTTAACTTATTAAAGGCCATATGAAAGTTCTAAAACCCTGAACTAATAAAAGAAAATTTGAAAATAGAATAAACATGTGAAAATTTTACTATGCAATTGGGCTTAATAATCTAAGTGAGTCACAACAAAATGGTATTGGACTAAAAGAGTATTTAGTCCATATTTAGTGGATTTTTGGGAGCCCAAAGTGTCACCAATACATTCTTTATAAACCCTTTCAGCTTTTAGCTATTGGTGGTTTATGTATGGATGATGAACAGATATTAATGAAAGAACTAGGAATTGTGGGTTGAAAGATGCAAAAAATGATAAAGAGATATTAGAATTGTTAGATGTTTAAGCCTCTCAAAAATAAATACCAATATTTAACTTATTTTTTGGCATTTAATTCAGAACCAGAAGTAGATGAATAAATAGAGATATTAGATAGATGGAGATTTCTCAAGAGAACATTGAGGTATGTTGAGTTTAGAGTATGCTTTTATTTTTTGTACTCTAATCCCTATTTGAGCAAAATGATGCGTACCGATGATCTTGAAATAATCAATATATTTTGGATCCTTAGAGGAATAAATGAAAGAGATAATTAGTTTAAATTTTGAACTAAAAGAGAAGATATCAAATTGTGACACATGTGTAATAATGTCTTTTACATATTGTTGATGTTGTTATGTTGATATTTCTATATGTGGTGCAAATAGGATTTTGCATGCTAGATACTATTTTGAACATAATGCAAATCATTATTTGGAGTTTGGTTTTTCAAAAAATAACCTTTTAACATAAGATGGTAAAATGGGTTTTATAATAAAAAAAGTTTTATTCTAGAACTCTTAAAGTTTTGAAAAAAAAAACTAAAAATGAGTTAAAATGTTAATTTTTAGAACTCATCCAAACTCCAAGTCTAAATAATAAAAGGATGTTTTATTAAAGACTAAAATTGGCTCTTTTGTGCTCAAACTCAAACTCTAATATAAGATATTAGTTTAAAATTGACCACAACAATTAGTTGATAAAATGGAGATTTTATTTGAACTAATAGAACCAAAGATGAGGAATATGATTTTTCAAAATGAAAGGTACCATGTATCTTTTGATACATGCAATAATACGTGATACCATATGTTTTAAAACTAAAATTGTAAAAACATATAAAAATCCCTTTTACAAATGCAAGTCTCGTTGTCCTTTTGAAAAACACTCGCACGCCGTTTGCATTATCCTTGTGGGATAAAGGATACTTAACTACTTATATTGTCTTGTGATGGGCGAGGTGGTTTTCACGATAACTATAACTATTTATGGGCCGATTCCTCGAGTTTTTTCAAATTGGATGACTTGATCAGAAATCTTTTGTGATAAATGTCACCTAAGCATTAGAGACCCGGAACATAGATGTGATCAAACATGCCAATCAAACAAATGTGGTTAAGGATCTCATACCTTTAGGAATTACATATGAATGTAATTGATAAACGCTACCTACCTTGTTAAATTAAATAGACGGGATAAAGGATACCTAACTTTTTATTTGTGTTGCAACTTTGATCGTGGAATTTAACTAACTAATGTTTTAGAAACATAAAGGGTGTTAATTTATTAAATATTTAAATATTGAAATACTAAATGAACTTTGTTAAATTTTGTATATGGCCCAAAATGCAACCACCCCAAACGTTAACAACTTATCCCTACAACCTATCCTTGAGAAGGATAAGTTAATCCATATGAACTTCATTAATTGATATCGAAACTTGAGAATTGTTCTCAAGTAAGAGAAGAATGAATATGTACTTAACAACCCCCTTCTCGATGATCCCCCTCCTACTCCTAGGACCGCTCATGATGCTTGGTTCAAACAAGTTGATGATTCGATCAATGTTTCATGTCCCATACTAGCTACTATGATTCCAGACTATCCGAAGGATTTGCAACATCGTTCAACATATGAAATGATAAATTAACTTAAGGAAATGTTCCAACAACAAGAAAGGTTCAAACGCTTGAAATTGGTTTGAGTGTTACATGGGTGCTAAATGGAGGAAGGAAAAATGTGGGCTCTTATGTTCTTAAGATGAAGAGCCGCACTAATCACTTGGAGATAATTGGTGTTCTGATCACAAATGAGTTAGCCATGGATTTGATCCTCAACTCTTTTTCCAAGTCATTTGATTATTTTTTTTCATGAACTATAACATAAACGACTAGAATAAGACCATCTCATATTTGCATGCAATGCTTCAAACTATTGAGAAGAACATTCCCAAGAAAGCCTCGCATGTGCTCATGATTCAAAAAGGAAGGACCAAGAAACCTAAACCCGAAAACACTAAGGCAAATGTGAACGTTGTCAAAGGAAAAGGCAAAAACGTTGCCTAGGCCTCACAACCTAAGAAGAATGAGAAGGTAGCCAAAGAAGATGCATGCTTTGAGTGTGGCATTATTGGTCATTGGAAGAGGAATTGTCCTACCTACCTTGAGGAGATGAAGAAGAATAAGAAGGCCAGAGAAGGCACTTCAAGTATTTGTATGATAGAAATAGAACTTTTTACTTTTTCACCTAACGCTTGGGCATTTAATACTGGGTATGGAACTTATATTTGTAATTCATTATAGGGGTTCAGAAATAGTAGGCAGTTGAGAGCAGGTGAGATGGTACTCTACATGGGAAATGGAGAAAGAGTTGCGGTCCAAGCACTTGGAGAATTTGATTTATGTTTACCTAATGACTTGTAATTAACTTTGAATAATGTTTGTTTTGTACCTATTTTGACTAGTAATATTATCTCAGTTGCACGTTTAAAACAATATGGATTTACTTATCATTTAGTGGATGATAATATCAATGCCTTTTAAAAATGATTTATTCTATTTTTAGGCTAGACCTATCAATAGAATTTATGATGTGAATCTTGATGGTTCTCTAAACAATAGTCCTATATACCATGTAAATACCAAAAGACTCAAATATGATCCGAATCAAACTTATTGCATTGTCGACTTTGCCATATAAATAAGAAACACGTATTGCAACTTCAAAGACTTTTGAAGGCAAATGAGAATGATTCCTTTGATATATGTAAGTATTGTTTTATGTAAGAATATGATTAAAGCTCCTTTACTTAGTTCAAGTGAAATAGAAAAGGATTTGTTAGGAATCATACGTATCGATGTATGCAGTCCTTTCAAAACCATGTCTAGATATCGTGATAGATACTGTGACAACTAAAACTTTCTTGAGTTATATGAACTTGGTTTCCGCTAAATCTAATATTTTATATGTGCATAAACGTATCGTAATAGCTTTATTTTATTAAGAAAGTAACTCTAGTCAAATAATAGTAATATATGAACTCAAGTAGAAATTATATCGCATAAAGGACCTAAAGAGAATTTTTTTTATTTAGCAATCTTTAAAAATTAATATCTCTAAATCTAAAGGGAATTAGGAAAGGGTCATCAAGGTGACTTTGGTAGTATTTGAGATAACAAAAATATAGGAAAAAGAATCGGGCCATTTAGAGTTGTAACGAAGGAGACATGAAGGTTTTAAAATGGCCCAAAAGTGACAAAAATGACCAAAAAGTCATTTTCAAGGGTTAATAACAGAAAATCTATACACATTTAGACCTGAGTCAGTAGAGCAAAGTTGTAGATCTCGTTCCCACCTTTCTAGAGGTATAAAGTTTGCAAGTTTTTGATTTCTTGCGAAGAAGTTATGCCCCTGCAAAGTTGAAGAAACAAATAAAGAGAAAAGCTGGAAATTTCTCTAGATTAAGACGACTCGTCTTAGTCTTTTAAAATCAAGTAAAATTTAGACTAAGAAGACTCGTCTTAGTCTTAAGTCTGGAAAGGGGAGGGTATTTTCGTCTTTTCTCGTTTAAAATCAGCCTTTAAGTCCTTTCTCATCTCTGTGGGCTGCGATCATTTTCCCATTTACGCAAACTCAAACCAGAAGAAAGAGAGGTGAGATCGAGAAGCTAAAACCCACACACACACACACACACCTCGACTGTGTGTGTGCGTGAACTATAGATCGAGAGAAAGGAAAGGCTGCAGCAAGCATCAGATCGAGCAAGTGGGTGCAGAAGGGAGAGCTGCTACTGTAGCAGGTCGACGACCACAACCCAGAAGCGCCGACACGCCGCTGCCGGCAGGAATTCTCTGGCGAAAAGGACCTCCACGGCCGGCGGTAGCAAGGGTGAGCAAGGAAGAACTTATTTCTGTGCAATTTCATGTTTAGGTTACTTAAATTCCTGAAATTTTGAGACTTTTGGACAGAAATTGAAAGAGGGGATAATTGATTTTCAAACCCTAGTTCCTAAATCCGAAAATTTTACACATGCATGTCGAGATTGAGCATAGATTCTTGTTACTATCACTGTTGTGAGTCAAAAATCGCATATGACATGAAAGTTTTGAATATTGGGTTGGAATCCTTGATGCATGTTTGAGAAAAGTTGAAAAGATGAAGAATTGGTGATCATATAACATTGGTTGTTGAGTTTATGTTAAAGATAATATGTTTTTGAGTCGGATTTTTGTTAAAACTCGATATGATGAAACTGGATGTAGTTGGTATTAGACATTTGGAATTGGAAAGTGGAATGAATTGACTTGTTGGAATTGAAATCTCCTAGATCAAGAGTGTGTAAAGAACACACCATGTTCAAGTTGAAAATTTTAATTACACACATGTTGAGGTCGATAAGTCTGAATAGTTGGAGCAATTGGTTCATAAAATTCATGCCTTGTGGACTTAATATTGCTAGTATGAACTCTTTTGATAAGGGTTGTAGATATGAGACTTAGTTAACATATGTAGTATGTTAATATTTGAATATAATACTAATCTTCTATATTATCAATATAGAAGCTAAGGAGTGCGCAGAAGAAAGTAGAGGCAAAGACTAAGCGGACCGAGGTGAGTACATGTGGCATTTTTCCCATTTTGGGGTACATGGCGAAAAGTTTATAAAGTTTTATGTGACTTTCAATGTGAAGTGTTTTATTATTTAGTCATGCTTACGAAAGTTTATTTAAATGTGTATGAAAGTATGTTTTGGCGTTTAGCCTAAAAAAAAGATTTTTGAAAGAATGTTTTGGCGTTTAGCCTATAAAAGATTATGAAAGAATGATTTGGCGTTTAGCCTATAAAAGATTATGAAAGAATGATTTGGTGTTTAGCCTATAAAAGATTATGAAAGAATGATTTGGCGTTTAGCCTATAAAATATTTTGAAAAAATGATTTGGCGTTTAGCCTATAAAAATTATGGAAGAATGTTTTGGCGCTTAGCCTATGAAATGTTCGAGCCATATGTTGTTACGAAAGAATGTTTTGTTAATATGAAACAATGTTTTTGGTATTTAGCCGTAATGAGTATTTGAGTAAAGTTAATTTTTATAAATGACTGGTATTTTGAAGCAAACAATGTAAAGAAATGTGAATGAAATGATGAAGTTTGGCCCGGGCAATGATGTTCCCGAAATGGGACTATAGAGGAGTCTACTGGGACGGTACCTATCCCTTCGCGAAGTAGATGTCCTCAACTGATGAGGCCAGGATGGACTAATCAAGTTCTCTCCATTCTGGTATAGACTTGGGGTATTAATGCGCTAAGTATAAAAATTAAGCATGTTATGATACCAGTCAAAGCATGTGAAAGATGCTGAGGTGGTTTGATTATGTTCTCACCATCTCAGTATAGACTTGGGGTATCACCAAGAGTGATTAAGGCCCTAAGTATAAAAATCCAAATATGATGAATATCAGTCAAAGTTAAAGAAAAGAAAATGAAAGTTTTATGACAACCATTTTGTTACTTAATTTATTTTGAAGGGCCTTGGAAAGCTAAGTATTTTTATATGATTTAATTATAAAGGTTTTGACAGCAAGTGTTTTTCTTTATATGATATGATCATAAATGTTTTGAAAAATGATTTAGTTATGCTTATAAAGTTTTCGTGTCCAAACCCATGTAGCTCACGAGATGTCTTCGTCTTACGTATTTTATTTTGATGTCATGTATTCCATGTTCTAGTGACGATGAATAAGTAGCAAGTAGATGACGTGAAGATAATGGGATGATAGATGGAGTGAACTTTTTGTTGATGCAATGGTTTGAAATTCTAACTTGCTTGCTATGGTTTATTTCGGTATGAATTTGTAACACCCATGGTTGTAAACTTGCAAACCAAATGTTTTTGTTGGACCGCATTTTGATATTCATGTCTTATAGACATGAAGTACGTTAAGTATGTTAAAACCATAGCAATATAAAGCTTTATGAAAAATGGGGTGTTACAGATACTTCATCACTTTTACAAATGACTTTAGTTGTTATGGTTATGTTTACTTGATGAAACATAAGCATGAAGCATTTGAAAATTTTAAGTTGTTTCAAAGTGAAGTTGAAAATCAACTCAATAAGACCATTTAAAACCCTTCGTTCTGATAGAGGAGGAGAATATCTAATCCAAGAATTCTTAGATCATCTTAGGATTCATATGATAGTCTCACACCTTACTCTACCTGGAACACCATAACATAATGGTATGTTTGAGAGGAGGAACCAAACCTTATTAGATATGGTTCACTCTATGATGAGTAGAAGTACTCTACCTATATAATTTTGGAGTTATGATTTACTCATTGTCGCATGTATTTAATTATGGCACCAACTTAGAAAGTAGACAAAACACGACATGGAAAGGTTCCATCCTTATATTACTTGAAGGTGCGGGGTTTTGAAGCTTATGTAAGACAAGAAGCTCCTAACAAACTTGATCCTATATCTACTAAGTGCATTTTCGTAATATATCTTAAACATTGTTTAGGGTATTACTTCTACAACCCCATTGAGAACAAGATTTTCATTTTTCGGAAAGTTGAGTCTTAGAAAACAAGTTTCTAATGGACGAGGCTAGTGGGAGGAGCATGGAACTTGAAGAAGATCAAGAACCACAACCTAATGCACGATAGGTTGGCAATAGTTCTTGAAAAGAGGTTGTTGAATCTGAATAAATAGTTGATTATGAACTTAATGAAACACAAAGTGTTCGTAGATCTGGTAGAATTCATCAAGAGCTCGAGAGATATGGATTTCTCATTTTTAATGATGAATGTTTATGATGAATTTTGATGAACCCATCAACTACCAAAGTGCTATCCTAATTCTGAATTTGATAAATGGCTCAAAGTGATGAACAGTGAGATGCAATCCATGTATGATAATCAAGTGTGGATTTGGTTGATCTTCTTCCCAATAGTAAGAATGTAAGGAGTAAGTGGGTTTTCAAGAATAAAACCGATATGGATGGAAATTTACACACATTTAAAGCAAGAATTGTTGCAAAAGGTTTCACTCAAACTCATGGTATTGACTATGACAAAGCTTTTCTCCGGTACCAATGCTTAAATCTATTAGAATACTCTTTGTAATAGCTGTATATTATGATTATGAGATATGGCAAATGGATGTCAAAACGGCTTTTCTTAATGGACACTTACTTGAATATGTCTATATGGTTCAACCTAAAGGTTTTTTCGATCCAAAGTATTCTAATAAAGTGTGTAAGCTTAAAAGATCCATTTATGGATTAAAGCAAGCATCTCGAAGTTCGAATCTTTGTCTTGATGAGAAAATTACCGAGTTTGGTTTCTTAAAAAATGAAGATGACTCTTGTGTTTACTAGAAAGCTAGTGGGATCATAGTAACATTCCTAGTCTTGTATATGAATTACATACTACTCTTTGGAAACGATATTCCGACCTTGGAAGGCATTAAGTCTTGGATAAGGAAATGTTTCTCAATAAAAGATTTAGGAGAGGCGATTTTTATTCTTGGAATAAAGATCTATAGAGATAGATCAAGGCGACTAATTGGGTTAAGTCAAAGTGCACATATTGACAAGATCTTGAAAAGGTTCAAGATGCAAGACTCTAAGAGAGGCTTCTTGCCAATACCACATGGCACCATCTTGAGCACGTACAAATGCCCTAGCAAAAAAGATATGCTTATGCAATTTGATCCATTATGTATGCTGTGGTGTGCATGAGATCGGACCTGTCGTATGCTCTAAGCATGACTAGTAGATACCAACAAAATCCAGGAGAAAGTAATTGGACGGTTGTGAAGGACATTCTAAAGTACTTTAGAAGCACCAAAGCAATGTTCCTTTATCTATGGAGGTTTGGAAGCTCTTAGTGTAAATTGTTACGCTGATGCCAGCTTCCAAACGGATCTAGATGATTCTCAATCATAATCGGGGTATGTATTTATAATGGAGGTGTGGTTTCTTGGAATAGTTTCAAGCAAAGCATGGTTACATAATCCACTATAGAGTTAGAATACATTGCTGCTTCAGATGCTGCACACACGAAGCTTCTTGGATGAAGAAGTTCATTGAAGATCTAGGGGTTGTTCCTTCCATTCAGAATCCCTTAGAAATATATTATGACAATAAAGGTGCCATTGCGAAAGCTAAGGAACCTATGTCATATTAGAAAAACTAGGAATACACTTCAAAGATTTAACTATATTTAGGATGAACTTATAATAGGAGATATTTGTATTCGCCAAGTTCACACATATATAAATTTGGTGGACCCATTCACAAAGACCCTTCCACAAGCTAAGGACAAGGGTCATGCTAGAGCTATAAGACTTTGCTTTTCTAGTGATTGGATTTAATTTGAGTTTAATATAGATATTGGAACAATGTAACAACAAATATCATATTGAATTTGATATATAGGATATGCTCTTTTCATTAATATTTGTTGTATTATGTATTTGCATGTTTAGTCCTTGAATAATCGAGTTATTATAAAATGTCTATAGTCGGTCTTAGTTGTGTGAGACTCTATGAAAAAAGACTAATGTGAATTTAGATTGGTTGACTTTCATAGGATGAAAGTAGCGAAGTGTTGCAACCAAAATTCATAGGTACTTGTTAGACAACAAGTATTAGACTTGACCTGCTTCAACAAAGGTAGTATTTTTGTATCATTCTCGACTTAAGATGCTTATTAGGGACTTGAGTGTGGGGAGTGTTGTAGTTTGATGGTTAAACGCTGCTCTTTGACCAAGAATTTATAAAGGACATTATTGGGTATAATATGAACTATACAAAAGGCATATACAGTCAAGATGGGATTTGTTCCTCTTATGTGTTAAGAGTGAGACATCTAAAGGGCCTTACTAAAAGTTGAATACAAATGAGAATGATTGTGATCCATGTCTCATGTTCAACATGATGTCTTTGATAAAGGGATAACTAGTACATCAACTTTTACATCAATTGAAGCTGTGAGCTTTTGAGAATTGGATATTATTGAATGTCAGTTTGTCATGTGTTACTGGGGCAGTGAAATATTGCTAGATGTTCACCACTATCTATATAATACTTTAAATGCAAACTTGTTTAAGTGGGATATTGTTGGTTCTATTTGCTCAAGAATGATCATAAAATGATGTTGTCAATAACATATGATCATATATGGTCACACTAATAACAATCATACATTGATTATATATGTATACACACACACACATATATATATATATATATATATATATATATATATATATATATATATATATATATATATATATATATATATATATATATATACATACATACATATACATATACATATATAATATAATATATATATATATATATATATTCGTAATAGTGGCTTAATCTGAATTTGTTCTTTCAATGATCATCCATATAATCCAGATTTCATGATATCCAAACATAGAGTCGAAATCTCAGATTTGAAAAGTGTTCTATAGAATCTTTCAAGTAATCTAGAAGACTATATATTTATTTCAGAAACAATCTTATACCTCCCAAACCCCAATAGATAAATTCTTCTTGGTGTTCTTTATTATCATATCCGGTCATTTTGTTGTCATTCATTCCATCAGTATAGTGTTTGATGTAAGGTTATTGTTAAATACATAAAACAATACAATATTTTCATTTGCTTGTGTATTATGATATATTTTTTATTAAAACATTGCACTTTTTTTTATCTTTGACATTATCCTTACAAAAACTAACCAATTAAGCATTTCGCTTTTCATATTTTTTTATTAGAACATTACCTGAGTAATCTATCTAATTTGAACAATAAACAATATTTTGTATTCAATGGCATCAATATATAATAGATAAAGAAAACTAAAACATTGCACCATAATAAAAAAACATAAAAATAAACGTACGGTATTAGAATAAACGAACCGTTGTTATTTAACATTTAACCTTATGGTGATATACAAAACAATCTAAATGAGACTCTTTCTTCTAATATATCATGTTGATTGAATATTTAAATCGATAGTACCTAAGAAAATATTATCAAAACTTATTATTTTGATTGAAGCACCAATCAATCTACATATGTCTCTCCGTGTGAATGAGTTGGCTGCCTATTTATGTAATCCCAACTAAAGTTAAGCCGCAACCCTCCAAAACTTCATGGGTTTGAGAGGCCGACTCAAGTCGGCTTGATCTTCCACTTAAGATAAGTCATTCGGACCCACTCCCAAACCACCCCTAGATTAATTCCTACTTGCAAGTTGCAACTAAGGTGTTTTTTTAATTAGTATGATTGCTAGATATAAGAACTAATTTGATCTAACAGACCACGTATGAGTAGTATTATGTTGATGTAATACACAAAGAATTTAACAATAAGGTCAAAAGAATGGATATCATTATTAAATCCTACATTTATCTTGCAATATTAAGCCTGTTTATTCTCTCTCTTTTTTTTTCTAAGTGTGTTATCCATTTAAAATAGTTTTATTTGACTGCAATTATTCACATATGCAGGTATTGTTTTTAAAATTTTAAGACATTTTCATTATTTATTACATATTAAATTCAAATGGGAATTGGGAACCCTATAAATTATTAAAGTGTCATATAATTTTATAAAATATATGAATAAAGTGTTATAAATGTCTTATATAATATACGATTCATATTAAATAATTCAGCATAATGTATTAGTGTTTATATCACAATAGTCTTTAAAATTCATAAATTTCTATTTATATCAACTAAGTGAGAACATATACCATTACTTATACATATTTAATTTGAATATTCATAAGTTCTAATTTTTATTATACAAGATTAAGCATCTATATTATTCCTTGCACCAAATAGTATTTATTTCAAATATTCTATAATTTTATTTTTGATTGTTTCATAAAATTAAATTTTGGCGGGGTAAATTTCAAGCAGAATTCAATTATTTATTTGTATGTTATCTTTTCTTCTTTTGACAAGTAAGTAGCTTTGATTTCGAAACATACAATTTTTTTTATTACTGAAAAAATTAAATATTCGAGTAATTGTCATACAATTTATATTTAATGTTGTATTATTTTATCATGGTTGCTATTTTTATGTAAAATAAATAACCATTAAATTTAAAAGATACATTTTTATGATAGATGTGAGGAAAAGTAATAATTTTATAAAAAAGAACAATAAATATTATACATACAAAAATGTTTAAAAGTAAAAAACTAAGAGTAACTTTTCATAAATAAAAATAGACACATAAAAACTAGAATACTCAATACAAAAAAAAAAAAAAAAAAAAAGAATATGTCACTTTCGTGTATGATTATTTGAATTAATTAATTTAGGTGTACTTGTTCCTTCAGCTGAACAAATTTGATGATGCCATTGATTTTATTTAATATTTTCAGAGTAAACTACAAAATCAAGTCCATATAAATAATAGAAAATAATGGGCCATATTCTCAAAAGACTGCTACTATTTGCATCCTTTGTAGCGTAAAAAATATAATAAAATTGTATTATTTGTTAACATCTAATTTCATTAATTTGATTTATTATTCCTAAGTTATTTTTTGAGAAAAACTCATATTGATAAAAATATATTACAATTCTTTTTCATTTAGAAATATATGCTTATTTATTTTACTTTTAATTTGTATCAAAAATAAAAACCTATAAGAATAATAAAATGTTTTCTTTAACTCTTTTCTAATTAGCGAAATCATTTAATGTTACTTTTTTCTTAATAGTGATGATTTAAAAGGATAAATAAATATAAGATGTGCTTTTGTTTTTCTTATTTGTGATGAGGTAACTATGAAATACAAATTTATGTAAATTGTGTATTTTTTTCTTAAAAGTTGATGAATCATTTTTTATGGATTACATTACTTTTTACACGATTTAGTTAAAAATTAACTGTCTTTGATACTTATTTATAAAATATGATAAGAATAAAAGTTATAGATGATTAATTTAACATGATAATGATAATAAAAACATATGATTTAATTTATATGTTAATATTAACAAATAAAATTGTTAATTTGCGTTTAAAGTTGATTTTGAAAAAGCGTATGATTCTCTTCGTTGGGAGTTTTTGGATGTGGTTATGGCTGAGATGAGATTTGGTTTTCAGTGGAGGAGATGGATCGAGGGGTGTTTTACTAATGTTCGTGCTTCTGTTCTTGTTAATGGTGCTCCGACTGATGAGTTTGAAATGGCTAGGGGTTTAAGACAAGGAGACCCGTTATCTACTTTTCTCTTTATCATCGCCATGGAAGGCCTTCATGCCATTGTCTCGAAGGCGGTGCAGTCTAATCTCATCAATGGAGTGTCCTTGGCCAATGATGGGTTGGCTATTTCTCATTTGATGTATGCTGATGATGTTATTTTTCTTTGTGATTGGGATATTCGTTGTGCTAGAAATTTGATTGGGTTGCTGAGGTATTTTTATGTCACTTCTGGTTTGAAGATAAATGTGAGTAAGAGTAAGATTATTGGAGTTGGAGTTGAGAATTTTGAGATGCATGAGATGGTGCGTATGTTGGGGTGCGGAGTTGCGGATAGTCCGATTACTTATTTGGGAGTTCCTGTGGGTTGTAATATGGGTCGTATTAAGCATTGGAATAAAATCGTGGACAAATTTAAAAGTAGACTATCTTCGTGGCATGCTCGTATGTTATCGGTTGGTGGTCGTCTGGTGCTCATCAAGGCGGTCTTGGGTAGCTTGCCCACTTACTATTTGTCTTTGTATCGTATTTCTGTTGGTGTTGAAAAGGTTTTGGAATCTTTGAGGAACAATTTTTTTATTTGTGCTGATTTGGAGGAAAGAAAAATGACATGGGTTGCTTGGAGGAAGTGTATGACGAGTTTGGAGTTAGAAGGTTTGGGAGTTGGGAGTATTTTTAGCTTGAATTGTGCTTTATTGTTTAAATGGATTTGTCGGTTTAGAACAAGGCTGGGGGATTTGTGAGGTAATGTGGTTTATTCTATTCATGGTGGTGATGTCGAGTGGAATAGATTGCGCGGTCGCGGGGGGGGGGGGGGGGGGGGGGTTAGTCCTTGGTTAGAAATCTTAAAATCGATAGCCCTTTTGAAAGAGAAAGGGGTTGATTTGTTCGCTAGCTGTAAGTGGCATGTAGGGGATGGGAGAAACACTTCTTTTGGAATGATTTGTGGTGTGGTGATGCGTGTTTGCGTCATAAGTTTAATCATGTGTTTGCTTTGGACTTACATAACAATTGTACGGTGGCGGAGAAAGTGAATCTTCATAGTTGGGGCCGTTTTTGTATCATGTGCAGAGTGGTGGGGTCGAGTTAGATCAGTTTCAAGCCTTGAAGGTGTTAGTGGATCGGGTGGTGATTTCGAATAAGGGTCGGGTATGGTATTCAGATTCGGCGGGGGGATATTTGGTGGCATCGGATAGGAGTTTGATTGACAATTCGTTACTGGAGGTGTCTAATATGAAGACCAAGTGAAATCGAGTTCTCCCGGCTAAGGTGAATGTTTTTATGTGGAAACTTAGGTTGAATTGTTTGCCTTTCAAAGTTAATCTGGAAAGGGGAGGTATGGATTTGGACTCTACCTTGTGTCCGGTTTGTATGACGGATGTGGAGACAATAAATCATCTTTTCTTTTCGTGTGAGGTGGCCTTTGATATTTGGGCACTGGTGGCGAGATGGTGGGAGCTTGATATTCCTATATGTTCTTCTATTAGTGATTGGGATTATTGGTTTGATGACCTTCGAATGAAGAAAAAGGTTAAAGTGTGTTTGGAGGTGGTTTGTAATACTTTGGGTTGGGCGATTTGGTCTTTTCGGAATAGGTTTCTGTTCGATAAGAGTAAGCCTCTTAAGGCGGCTTTGTGGGATTTTATTCAATCTCAATCGTTTCTTTGGGTTTGTGCTAGGTTTCGTACGCTTAGGATTTCTTGGAGTGATTGGTTGTCTAATCCTAATGTAACTATTACATCTTTGTAATTTTTGCTAGTGTTTTTCTAGCCTTTTATTTAATCTTATGCCGCCGTTCAAAAAAAAATGTTAACTAATACTCAGTATCATTTGATAAGTGACTTTAATAAACGATTTGTATGCACATATAAATTAATACATAGGCGTGTCAATTGAATTTATGGGATGACAATAGAATTACAATTTCAAATAATTTAATTAAATAAATCTTCGCTGATATAAGGATATTTTTTCAGGACAAAATTGTAAAATTGGTTTATATAGTTTGTATGGGCGGACGCAGGATTTACCAATAGCAGTGACACCGAAATTTGTTTTTTCTGAGGTAATATAATAAGATAATTTTTTTGCGGGACTGCACATTGTTAGAAAAATAAATAAATAAATAAAAATTATACTACGTGTCCGAAAATTAGCAGGGGTCTGGGCCCCCTAGTGCCCTATATGAAATCCGCCATTGATAATTTGTTATTTTCTTTGGATTTGATCCAATAAGTTTTAAAATTACAAATGTCGTCTCTATTAACATGTTTGGTTGTTGATTTTGGTCCTTGGAAATAACACTCGTTAAATCCATTCGGTTATCCGACCACACATGTCCCTTATGTGAGGGTAAATTTGTATTCACATTGTGTCTCTCTTCTATATTAGACAGGCCCATTACTTATTGTACGAACCCAAATTTCTCACTCATATCGTCTCTCCGACTCTCCTTTCTGGCACTCTCCTCTCCCGATCCTAGCCACTCTCCTCTCTGACACTCACTTTGTCTCTCGAATGTCACAGCACGACCGATCCTAATCATTAGAAAAGTAAATTTAGATCGCATCCTCATCTCACCTAATGTATAAGAGTAACTTTGTGTTTGTTTTGTTAAGGTAATTACGAAAAGAAAACTACACAGATATTAAGTTTTAGAATGTAGAATCTTTTACAAAGAAACCTTAAACCTTTACCAAAAAAGAATCAAAAGCTTAAACCTTTAACCATGGCGAACCCTATCAAGAAGTGTCATCCTTGCATTCAATCTTTGGTCAAGGACTACCAACAAGTTTTTCAGGGCTGAAGGAGCTTTACATTTTTACCTCTAGAGCTAGTGAGGTAAAGTTGTGTAATGCACCTACCGATGGAGTTTGTTCTAATATGGAAATGTGATTTAGTTTTGCGGGTATTGTTATTTATAAGGATAATCTAGGTTACTACCCATTAATTGTTATGACATTGAACATACCTTACTTTATTTTCGAGATAGTAATCAATGTGTAAATTTTAATTTGGGTTGTTTAGGATAAGAGGTTCATAAAGTCGCATACCAATCTAGTCAATGTCTTAGTTTTTGTCGATGATTGATTTAGGTAAATGTGTATATACCTTTAGCATGATAAAAGAATATTGATTTTTTTTGTCAAACTGATACTTTGTAAAGTGGTACATACAGACACACTCAAAGTACATTACTATTACAGTGGGCCATTTTGTACTTTACTTTAATTTGAGTAAATTTTCAATTTTTTATCATGGTCGTTCGTATATTACTTTATTGTAAAAGTAGGATACTATGTCAAACAAATTAATGAAAGTATGTACATGAGTAATTCTTTAATTTTCTATTATGGTCGTTTTTACTCCATTGCAACCTAGTTAATGTGTGTAGAATATATATATATATATATATATATATATATATATATATATATATATATATATATATATATATATATATATATATATATATATATATATATATATATGTTGTGTAACTGATTACACATAATTTCACATCTTAGACATATTATACTAGAACTGATTGCATATATCTGTGTGTCTTCATCTTTTTGGCTCACCCAAAAGAATATATGCACCTAGTTGCACCCTATTCAACGAAGTAGGTTAATGAGCATAAAAGGTCAAATCTAAATGTTGAAATTTTTTGTATAAATATTGATGAAGAAACTAGGACCAAACAATTAAAAGCCATGTAGAGGGATCTTACGAGTGATGTAAAGAATTTGGCAATGATCTATCTCCATGAGGCAAATGAGTGTGATTTAAAGTTCTAGAGCTTAATTGATGAAGTTATTGGAAGTGTAGAGATGCAAAAGAAAGATTATAATCTTTTATGGCAACTTATAAGGCGGGTTGAAGTTATGTCAGGATGTAGGTAGTTTGAAGTTCTTGTTGGTTTCTTTTGATATAATTTAATTTTTTCATGTATTAGTGTTTATTATGGTTTTCCCGCCTAAATACATCTGCCATGTGTTTATCTCTCTTGCTTATCTAATCCCTAGCCTTAATCGGACTCCTATTTAGAGGATCTGTTTACATTATAAATGCTAAAAATCAAGAAAGATGCGTAGATATGATCGTGCTTACCCTTAATCAATTCCTTATTTGCATTACAAAGATTTAAATACCTAATCTATCTTCCGTCTTTCTTTACTCAATTACGTTTTCTTTACTTTAGTTAAGTGATATGGTTTGAAACTCTTAACAACATGAATGAAGGGATTTAAAATTGGAAATTTCAATAGCTCATCTTCCATATATCTACCCTACCTCCCTCATAACCTAGCTCTGACTCCATCTCTTTCGGTTTTTGTTTCAACAAGGTTTTTATAATGCTCTATTTACATAGAGGATACCTTTCTTAGATTATGAAATTTTGATTCTAGAAGTCAAACCTATGACTGTTTGTAGTCGAAATCGATACTATAAGGCAATTTTTTTTGAAAGATTTAGGAGTTTCATAGAGATTGAAATTGGCAAAGGATGTTGCCGCTCTAATAACTTCCAGGTGTGATCGCGACATACATCTTCACAACTAGACGCGAAATATGGATTCTAGCATGAATTAAATGTTTTAGATAATTATATATTAATGATTAATCAAACTAACTAAACTTCATTAGTTTATCACTCTATTCCAACTTTTCATGTTTTATTAACTTCCCGAGTATTAAATTATTCAAACATCCACAGTCAGTCATAATTCCGGAAGTAAGTAGTGTTTTAAAGCCGACATGGGATATTGGTAGACTATATGTGGTGATGGAGATAACATGGAGATGCGACTATTATACATGTGTACTTATTGGAGACTATGTATTAGAGTAACCCGTACTTAGAGATTGCTTCATGGAAACTATCACGAGTAATTCTAAGATGATAATATCTTATATTCTTCAAACAGAGATGCATTAGATTCTTTGTCCTGTAGTCTGTTGGGCTTTGATTTCTCTAACATTGTCGTTAACTGGCAGCCATAAAGGAAATGTCTACATATGACATGATGAGTGGGCGGGGTCTGTGTAGTCAAAGATTAATTGTTCCTTCTACCTTAATGGGAGAAGCGATATCCAAGGGGCCTTCGATGATTTGGTGTTGACATCAAATGCATGGTCGTGCTCATGCTGAATTGATATTGGATCAATAGTACAGTTTGTTGTGGTCACCATAAATCTTTATTGAGAAACATAATATTAAACGTCTAAGATTGACAAGCTTCCATGTCTCACGTTCAAGGATATCTTGAAGAAAATTTTGATCACTTGCCTAAAGGCTGTTTATATCTGTGAGATATGAGTACAACATTTGTCTTGGATGACATACACCTTTCTAAGTTAGGAATATAAGACCACACTTTTGTTGTGACATGTGCAAGTGGGAGGACAGTTGGTTATATGGCCATGACCACAACAAGTTAGTGATATTAGTATATATTGTAGGGTCCATTTGGGTTACACACAAGATATGAATTTGAGCATAAAATGACAAAAGGATGATAATTATGGAGTAGTTTATTGACTTATTATTTCATGATAAGTAAAGTAGAAACTAGTAGAACCTAAAGGGTTAAAAGGAAAGTATTTTAATTTCAAATGTAAGGATAATGATTAACATTAATTTAGTAAAGATAAGGATTAGATTAGGTGGCTAACCTTAGTCGGTTGACACTAGGGTGTTGACATTTTCATTATTACTCTCATTCTCTCCCTCTTGACTATCTCTCACTCTCGATCATCTCTTATTCTCGACTTCCTCCTCCTTCCTCCACAACACGGCTTCTTCTTCTCAGCTCTAGCAATGCCCTATACTTTTAGCATTTAGTACATACGACTTGAATATCTCAAGGTGATGGTATTGTCAAAGCTTGTTATATCATACTCTTGGGTGTGATTATGATAGAGAGGTGCTGTATTGGACCCTAATTCATCCAAGGAACAAAACTACATGAAATCAAAGACATCAGTGGTATGCATCTTGTTCTTATTCTCATTGTTGCATTTAGTCATGAACATGTGATCCACTTTGGATTATGGTTTTGTTGCTTCTGTTGTTGTTTGTGTTTTCTAAATCACACCATAATCCAACAACATGCATTAGTTTTGTTATGAAGTCTGTTTAAGAAATGGTAAGAATAATCATTTAGGTGTTGTTTGTTTTTGAAAAGGTAAAATGTCTACAAGCTGCAAACCACATTTACAAAGCAGCAGCAGAAGAAGAGGTGGACCAAACGTCTGCAGTCTATAAAAAGGAGATTATTTGTTTTTAAAGCTAATATCTATGTAATATATAATCTCAGAAGATTCTATGAAGAGAACATATTTATAGTAATGTTGTTTTAGAAGATAAATTATCTTTGACCGTACTTTATCGCCTTCCGTTTGTATACAAACTACATTTATCACACTTGAGTGCCGATTGAATTCGGTTGGAAAATTATTGCACAAATAATCAATGATGAACTCTAGTTTTAAAATCTTTTGAACAAAAAAGTGATGCAACGAGCTCTGCAAAGTTATATTCTAAATTCTACTTAAAAAGACTTTGCACTTGAGAACATAACATGCAAAAATACTTTTTTTTTCATAACAAATATAACAAACTTTATTTCCAATTACCTTCAAATTGCAATATTTTTTGAAGGTAAAAAACGACTCTTTTTTAGGTTAAAAGTGTGACATTTTGTGCTAAGAATAAGTTTGAAGACCCAAGAAGAGGTTGGTCCAAGTTTGCTCCAAGAAGAGGACGCACAAACCTTTTAGTTCTATGATATTCTAAAAAGCAAACAGTCTGCTGATGTTAATGTTTGTGTGTCGTCTGCATGATGCAGAAGAAGAGACAAAGAAGATCCACTAACAAAAAACAAACAACACCTTAAAGAAATCTGTAAGTTTGGTCCTTATGATTTCCTGATATTTTTGGTTCTAGTCTAATGAATTTAAAATGGCAAAGTGAAAAGACAATTTTACCCTTACATGAGGGGCATATAGGGTTAGATAATGGAAGAGATTTAACGGGTATTAACTCCAGGGACCAAATCCACAACCAAACCTGCTGATTGAGACGAAATCTATAATTTTGAAACTTTTAGACCAAATTCAAAGAAAATGACAAAGCACTGGACCAATTTACAATTTTGTCATAAATCTATTTACATCACCACTTTACCATTCATCTCACCCTTATATTAATATCTAAAATATTTATCATAAACCATAAAACCTAAAAATCCCAAACTATATAATTTTGTTTTGACCAGGTTTTTAAATTACAAACAAAAACAAATTACGCAATCCCAATCCAAATCACAAACCCTACTTTATCCTTTAATTCACAATGATGATGAACATGTTTGAAGGTTGTTGATTTATCTATTTTTTACTGACAATGGAGATATGACAAAGATCCACATAATATTAACTATTCAATCCATGCAAAACAAACAAATTTCTTTGGGATTTTCAACAAAATAAAGTAAATGAGTGAAAATTTTGATCTAAAAGATTGATTATTGTTGAGTGTGAAGCCACTCTTGTGATCTGTCAAAAGAAGTGGCTGAAGAAAGCGGCTGAAGAAATTTCATGTCAAAAGAAGTAGGTTGCAGAAATTCCTTTTCTTATTCCATTCTTTGACAATTCTCTCTTATAATCTCTATTTAAGAGATCATCTGTAATTTGTAAAACACACCACATGTAACAGAGAGAGTGTAGTGTAGCACCAAGAAATATACATTTCTAGTTACCTGGTGGACGTAGGTCAGATTAGACCGAACCACGTTAAATCCCTCGTGTTCATCTTTGTGTTCTTAAGAGAGAGAGCGCTGAGTGTGTGATTAGTGTCGTGTGTGTGACTCGATCCTAACAACTGGTATCAGAGCTTAGGCTCACTTACACACCGTACACAACAATCGGATCGCCAGAGATCAGTTACGTTGTTCTTTGTCTGTTCCGAGTTAGGTGGCTGCATGCAGTTAGCCAGGCAACAGTCGCCGGCACAGTAGCAACGATAGGAGCAGAAATCGTCAGAGTCGTTTTCCGGCAGGAGGAGGATCAAATCGGTCTCCGATAGTTGTTGCATCTCACATCTGGGAAAAGATTGCCAAGAGCAGCAGCATAATTTTTTCTTGTTTTTTTGGGGTGTGCGTTGCCAGGAACCTATAAAGAAAGAAAAGCGGAGCACGCTTACTTGTCATATATTCTCCTTTTCTTTTTTTAATAATAGAAAAATAGAGAAGAAAGATGTACACGGCACATTCCAAAAGATAAAGCAGAGGCAATAACAGCTTTCGGTGGTGGAAAAGGTGCACGCTCCAAAAGTGAATATTACAGTTTAGCCCCCTGAATTTTTCAGAAAAGTGCAGTATAGTCCTTAAACTTTTAGAAAAGTGCAGTTTAGCCCCTGAACTTTCAGAAAATTGCAGTTAGGTCCCTGAACTTTCAGAAAAGTGCAGTTGAGCCCCTAAACTTCAGAATATTTGCATTTTTACCCTTAATTTCTGAAAAGGGTGCAGCTTTTCCGTTATAATGGCAGAAAGCAGCAAGATTCCGATTGAGAAGTTTGATGGGAAGGACTTTGGTTGGTGGAAGATGCAAATTGAAGATTTGCTCGTCCAGAAAGACTTGGACGCAGTTTTAGGTGAAAAACCGGAGGCGATGACACATGCACAGTGGGAGACTTTAGATAAGAAGGCCAAGGCATTTATTAGACTAGCGTTGTCAAAGGATGTTGCCTTCAACATTTTGAAGGAGACCTCGACAAAGGGAATCATGGAGGCATTGTCTAATATGTACGAGAAGCCGTCGGCAGCAAATAAAGTCTTCCTGATTCGGGAGCTAGTCAACACGAGGATGAGGGAAGGAAGTTCAGTTACAGTGCACATCAACAATTTAAACTCGATTTTATCCAGACTTGTGTCAGTGGGAATAAAGTTCGAGGATGAAGTTCAAGCTTTACTACTGTTATCATCATTACCTGACAGTTGGTCCGGAACAGTTACAGCTGTTACTAGTTCCGCAGGATCGAAAGAGCTCACTTTTGAGGGAATTCGGGATTTAATTCTAGGCGAAGATGTCAAAAGAAGAAATTCTGGGGAATCATCAAGTGAACAATTGAATGCGGTCAGAGGTAGAAAAAATAACAGAGGTAGTGGGAGCAGGAACAGAAGAAGGAGTCAGTCGAGGACTCGAAATGATGTGACTTGTTGGAACTGTAAAGAGGTTGGACATTTCAGGAATCAATGTCCAAAAGAAAAGAAAGAAGTTAACGTTGTAGTAGACCATTCAGATGATGATGTTTTGATCTGTAGTGTGGAGAGCAATGTGGATTCCTGGGTTATGGATTCGGGTGCTTCATTTCATGCAACCCACAGCAGTGAAGCACTGCGGAATCTGAAAGAAGGAGATTTTGGTAAGGTAAGACTGGCAAATGATGAGGTTCTTGATGTGACGAGCATAGGTGATTTAGATCTGAAGACTCCAGTCGGTCCATGAACTTTGAAGGATGTCCGAGTAATTCCAAGTCTGAAGAAACAGTTGATTTCTGTTGGGCAGTTGGATAAACAAAGGCACGAGGTTAAGTTCAGGAATGGGCAGTGGAAGGTAGTCAAAGGAAATCGTGTGATAGCTCGTGGACACAAGAGGGGTTCATTATATATGGTTAGTTTACCGTCTGAGGGAGTAACCGTCCCAGTTTAGAAGAAGACCAAAGTCCGGTTCATAGAGTCTCGTGGACAGAAGAAGGTTTGCTTTGCAGATGGCAAACCCAGAGTCACAGGTCAGATTCAGGTTGAACGTGTTTGGAATGGTTTAGAAAAACCAGTCAAGGGCATTCATAGCAGTGGGAGCAAGGGCTGTGTCTCAGCTAGAATACCCAGAACACAGTGGGTTAAGAAAACCAGTATTCCATCTGTAAAATTATCTCCAGATTATCTGCTACACATGGAGAGTGTCGTTTGTTCTCAGGATGTTCCAGGATCGGGCAGTTCATTTCAGTGGGAGCCGGTGGAGACAGAGAACAGGTCAGTGGCAGACTTAGCCATGACAAATGTGTTGGAGCTAACGGAAGCTTCAACTAGCCTTCAGGAAAATTGAAGAGAAGGCAGGGTAACTAGGAAGGAGCTAAAATGAAAAGTTTTACAGAAATACAGATGCACAGTTGAAGCACAGGTGAAGATTGTTCCGTGGCTTCAAGTGGGAGATTGTTGAGTGTGAAGCCACTCTTGTGATCTGTCAAAAGAAGTGGCTGAAGAAAGCGGCTGAATAAATTTCATGTCAAAAGAAGTAGGTTGCAGAAATTCCTTTTCTTATTCCATTCTTTGACAATTCTCTCTTCTAATCTCTATTTAAGAGATCATCTGTAATTTGTAAAACACACCACATGTAACAGAGAGAGTGCAGTGTAGCACCAAGAAATATACATTTCTAGTTACCTGGTGGACGTAGGTCAGATTAGACCGAACCACGTTAAATCCCTCGTGTTCATCTTTGTGTTCTTGAGAGAGAGAGCGCTGAGTGTGTGTGATTAGTGTCGTGTGTGTGACTCGATCCTAACAATTTTATATATATATATATATATATATATATATATATATATATATATATATATATATATATATATATATATATATATATATATATATATATATATATATATATATATATATATGTGTGTGTGTGTGTGTGTGTGTGTATATTTATTTATTTATTGTTTTATTTAGTATTTTAGTCTAGAAAAATTTCATAAAAGTTCAATTTTGAAACTGTGTTTTTTATATTTACAAAAGTCACTAAGTTTTCACAAAAGTTCGAGTAAGACGCTAAGTTTACCAAATTGTTTCAATCTTAACCACTTTACTGCATGTCCTAGTTATATGGTTAACATTAAAACAAGTTGACAAACTTAATGCCTTAATTGAAAAAAAACACAATGTCAAAATCAAACTTCTTGGAAAGCTTATTGGTTTTCATTGAATTTGCCCAATAAATGAAATAAGCATCCAATTACAAGAACCTTACTTCCTATTTATTCCTTCCTTCTAGACCTAAGTCAAACCGATTGTTGGTTTTCTCCCCTCCCTAATATTCCTATGTTTCAGAATTTACATTTGTGTCGTTCGAATACATTCACAATTGTGGCTGTTCACTAAGCACCTGTATTCACGTCTTTATTGGGATGTTATATTTTTTACTTAAAATATGAGTTACACATAATAAAAATTGTGAGTTTTGTTTTACTCATAAGGCAATATTGTTACATTAGTTTACTCATAATAGCAACATACTTATACATTTCTACGATAAAAGCAATACATAACTTGCGACTTTTATATTGATTCTAAACTTATATATTATCATCTTTTGTGCATTTATACTCAATTTGTGAAAATGGAATAATTTGGTAGGGTACTAGGGTCTGTTATCTTATGTATCATATACTTTGAGGGAAAAATAGAACATCCGAATGAAGATGTGAATATGTGGGTGATTAGTGAACGGCCAAAATGGTGAAGGTATTCATATGACCCAAATGTGAATTGTGAAACAGAAGAATCTAAGTTAGGGGACCAAACCAACAGTCATTTTGAGTTAGGTCTGGATAGAAGAAAGAAACAGGGAGTAAGGTTCTATTTCATTTATTGGGCCTCAGTTAAGCTAGTTTGACAGTCTGCAAGCCTCGACCTAGCTTGCTTTGGCAGGCGTTGTCCCGAGAGGTAGCAATACTAGGCGACTTTGGATTGCATCTCGATAAGGCATGTCGATGTGCAGTTGGAAACTTTAAAATATAATAAGGGTAAATTTCAAAAAAGACACTAACTTTTCAAAAAATTTCGATTTTGACACTGTGTTATTTTTTTTTCAATTAAGTCACTAAGTTTTCAATTTTTTTCAATTAAGTCACTATGTTTTCAATTTTGTTTCAATTTTGACAATTTGACCGCTCAACCCGGTAGTCAGCTGACGTGACATGATGACGTGTCAGTCTTTAAAGATGTGACGCTGACGTGGCATGCTGATGTGGCACCCGAGTGTCAAAATTGAAAACATAGTGACTTAATTGGAAAAAATTGAAAACTTAGTGTTTTAATTGAAAAAATAACACAGTGTCAAAATCAAGTTTTTTTTTGAAAAGTTAGTGTCTTTTCTGGAATTTTTCCTACATTTTTTAAAATGATAAATTCATCTCTTTGCGTTTTTAGAACGTATAAATATATTTTTTACAAGTATAAAGACGTATTTTTATACTTTTAGAAGCATACATACATTTTCATAAGTATATATATATATATATATATATATATATATATATATATATATATATATATAAGTATTTATACTTCTAAAGACGTAAAAACGTATTTATACTTCTAAAGACGTAAAAAATGTATTTATACTTCTAAAAATATAATAATATGTATTTATACTTTTAAACACGTAAAAACGTATTTATACTTCTTAAAATGTATTATACTTCTAACCGAACGAACTTAAACCAACATAAAAATATATTTATATTTCTAAAAACATAAAAATATGTATTTATACTTCTAAAGACGTAAAAACATATTTATACAACTAAAATGTATTATACTTCTAACCGAACGAACGTAAACCAACATAAAAATATGTATTTATACTTCTAAATGAAAAAGCATACACGGACGAACTTAAACCAACATAACGGAACAAATATAAACAAACAAACATAAATTAACAAACAAATATTTATTTTTATGTTTTTCGAAATATAAAATGCGTTTTTTTTACATATAATCATGTATCGTATCAATCAAAAGCATGTTTATAGTGGAAAAATAGTGAAAACGAACTTAAACCAACATAAACAAACAAATATAAATTAACGAACAAATACTTATTTTTATGTTTTTAGAAATATAAAATACGTTTTGTTTTGCATATAATCACATATCGTATTAATCAAAAGTATGTTTATGGTGGAAAAATAGTGAAAACAAACTTAAACCAACATAAAAGAACAAACATAAATTAACGAATAAATAATTATTTTTACGTTTTTAGAAATATAAAATACGTTTGTTTTGCATATAATCACATATTTTATCAATCAAAATCATGTTTATAATGGAGAAAATATCAAGAAAGAGTTTTAAACTCGTTTTATAATACGTATTTTATTGATATATACATGTTTATATGCAGAAAAACGTATTTATATTATTAAAAGCATAAAAATAAATTTATATATACTTATGACAATGTATCTATGTTTCCTAAAATATAAAAATACGTATTTATACTTGTAAAAAAATATTTATACGTTCTAAAAACGTAAAAAGACGAATTTATCATTTTAAAAAATGTAGGAAAAATTCCAAAAAAGACACTAATTTTTCAAAAAAAAATTGATTTTGACACTGTGTTATTTTTTTCAATTAAAACACTGAGTTTTCAATTTTTTTCCTATTAAGTCACTATGTTTTCAATTTTGTTTCAATTTTGACACTCGGGTGCCACGTCAGCATGCCACGTCAGCGTCGCATCATCAAAGACTGACACGTCATCATGCTACGTCAGCTGACTACCGGGTTGACCGGTCAAATGGTCAAAATTGAAACCAAATTGAAAACATAGTGACTTAATTGAAAAAAATTGAAAACTTAGTGACTTAATTGAAAAAAAATAACACAGTGTCAAAATCGAATTTTTTTGAAAAGTTAGTGTCTTTTATGAAATTTGTCCATATAATAACCATTGAAAGGAGATATAATTAATGAGACCAAATGAGATCATTATTTTGATTTGGTTTCCTTAGATGATTATGATTATCACACTTATATTGTCCCAAATTCAACTTATTTACATGTTAATTAAGGTTTATCAACATGCAATAATATAATCTTGGACACATATTTGGAAGACCGCTTGAGTCTAAAAGATATGGAAAAAAATCCTTAATCTCATATCTTAGTTTTAACATTCAATGAAAAGCATGTTTGATATGATGAATTAAGGTGAATTACGAGATTTCGTTCTCTAAAGTACGAGATTTATTGGGCAAATTTCACAAAAGTCACTAAATTTTCATAAATGCCAGATTTTGACACTGCGTTTTTTTATTTCAATCAACACATTAAGTTTGTCAAATTATTTCTATTTGAGTCATAATGGGAAGACCCAATAAAATTGTTAAAATTGAAACAAATTTGTAAACTTAGTGTCTTAATTGAACATTTATAAAAACTTAATTGACGTGTTCGACAAAATTAGCTGGTAGCTGGTAATGGTAATGGTCCGCGATTAGCGATTAGCTGGAAGCTGGTAGCGGTTAGCTGAGAGCTGTGACTTTTATTAGTACATAAGTGTTCGGCAAAAGCAGCTGTTAGCTTATAGAAATGTAAAATAATTTTAAAATCAAAAGCCAAACGCCAAACGCTCCCAAAAGCTAATTGAAATAACTTTTGGATTATGAGCGTTTTGTTAAAAATAAAAACCAAAAACTCTTGCAGCCGAACGATGATTTTTCATTTTTTCTAGCGTTTTCCTAAAATCTAACGCTAAACGCTTCCAAAAACTCTCAAACGTCGTATCCCGAACATGTCCATTACCTGCACGTCGCTTGTCGTAGTTTGCAAAATCAATCCTATGAGGGAATTGTTGTTGATACTTAATTTTTACATAAATGATTCTTGTGATTTACATTGTTACGATATATATGGATATTTCAATTTAATAATTATCCTATTAATTAATTGGCGTGATTTCTCAACATTTTGTGTACGTTTTTTTACACTTTGTTACATCCGGAATTGTTTTTCTTTGTGACACGCGGGTATTTCGTCGGGTCGGGTTTTGTACCGGGTTGATTTCTCGATTCTTCTTGTCCACCGCTTCTTCCCTCATTCTTCTTTCTCACCAGCGAGTGCAAATCCACCTCCCTCGATTTTCCGTCGGTCCTTCACCACGATTCTCGAACTCTCAACGCTTTCTCTCTACACCAAACACCCAACTCAGACCAAATACATCGATGATCGGAATAAGAATTGTGAAGGGGTTGATAGTACCAGAAACAGAGCTTTGTTGGTACATTGAATCGCTTACCACCCCTCCGCTATCCTCCGCCTTCCCTTCCGTTGAAACCACAAACAGCGTGTCCTAAAGGCGGCATAGAAGATTTTCAATTTAGGGAAGATGAAGTTAAAAGAAATTAGGGCATCCTTATTGAAATGGTACGATGTCAACCGGAGAGACATTCCATGGCGGAGGATCAACGACTCCGATGATGGTGAGAGAGATAGAAAATCATACGATGTGTGGGTTTCGGAAATCATGCTTCAACAAACTAGGGTTTAAATTGTTGTAAACTATTTCAATCGGTGGATGGAGAAATGGCGACTGTTCAACACCTAGCTCAAGGTTCCATCGAGGTTCAATTTCCCATTCTCAATATCATCTTCAATCGTATGATTTTGTTTCACTAATTGGGGCTAAAAAAATTTACAGGAGGTTAATGAGATGTGGGCAGGATTGGGTTATTACAGAAGGGCAATCACCCATCTATTCCTTCCCCTTTCACTACCTCCTGCTGCTCCGCTACTTCTTCCATAATCAGGTTTATTTCTTTTCCTGTTTCTTCCGTTGCCACTACTTTTTCTTTTCAAACCATTTTCGATCTCAATTTAAAGTGAATATTCCCTCCTTTTGGGTTCAACTTCAGGAAGAAGGTGAGAAACTTACAACAACAATAATGACAGCCCTGTTAACGAGCAAACTAATGTTTGTTGCTTTGTATGCAGGAAGAGTTTCTTTTTCTATTTGTTCAAATTCAATTCTTTCTACCATTTTTAAACCACTTTCCAGGTTAACTTTTGGAAAAATATTCTCTGTTTTTGTTTTAATTTTAGGACGAAGGAGGCTAATATCTTACCAAGGTTGCAAATTCAAATTCGTTGAGATTAATTTCAAAATGCTATCGTTTTCTTCTCATTGGGACGTTTACCATGAATTGATAGAATCGGTCCGTGGAAACAGCAAGGACATATGCGAGTCTGCTTATTAAGAGGATACAAGGTATGATATCTGGATTTTGTTTGATTTTTCTTTAGACAAATTGGTGATGCACTGAGAGCCAAGCTTCAGGACCTTGGTAGCCTTTTATCACTTGAAATGGGAAAAATCCTTCCAGAAGGAATAAGGGAAGTTCAAGTATGTAATTAATTACTTTTAATTGTCATAACATCTTATTAAATCATATCTTACTAAATCAAGTTTTTCATGGAAGGAAGTAATTGATATGTGCGACTTTGCAGTCGGATTAACTAGACACTTAAGTTGTAACGACCCAAATTTATAAAATAAATATGTAAAATAAGTTTTGTGTGATTTAAAGCTTTATGTGCATTTTTATGAGAAATTATGATTGAAAGGGTAATTTAGTCATTTTTTTTCGCATAAAGGGTAAATTGGTCATTTGACCAAATGTGGAAATTAATATAAACTTTATTTATGATTTAGGACTATAATGCAAGAATTATTGTTCCAAGTGGTCAAAATAAGTGCTAGTGTCAAAAGTCTAAAGAATGCAAGCTTAGGGACCAAATTTGCAAAATTTTTATAAATAAAAATAAACATAAAAAGAGTGAATTACCACTCTTTCTCCAGAAGATTGTAGAGGAATCGAGAGAGGAGAAGAAGAAACGGGAAGGAGCAAGAATTTAAGAGCTTCTATAAGAAATTTAAGAAGTTTTTGAAGAATTATAAGGAAATAAGGTAAGAAAATCCCACTATTCATCATCTTCTCCACATAGAACTTGGAAATTCGTGAGATGAAGATCACGAATGTTTCCTGGAGTTCATCTTCATTAAGTCATGCTTAAACAACAACTAGATACACCTAGATTATAAAGAATCCTTGGAATTTTGAATAAAACTTTAGAAATGGAGTTTTGAGCTCAAGAACCCTAGAAATTGGGTTTATGGGTTTGAAACTGATTTCCATTGTTTTAGCAAGTTCAAAGGGATATAAAGAGTGTAATAAATCAGTTTTAAACTTGAAAATCAAACAAAATGGTTTTTGGGTTAAAATGGGCATTACGGGAATTTTTGAAACCTTGGAATGTAATTGATGATTCCATAGTTTAAAACTTCTAGTAAACTGCTATTTTAGGCCTAAAAACGACTTTAAAATGATTAAGTTGCATATTAAGGACTTAATCCTCGGACCATATGACCTGCAGCACAAAAATCAGCCAAGGAAAGATTTCCCAGGAAACACACGAGTCGTGTGTCCCATAGAAGGCAAAACACACGAGTCGTGTGCCCCCTGGAAACCCATTCTGTCCATTTTTTGAGTTTGGAACTCGATGCTAGACTTGTCCAATCGACCCGTAACTCATACCATAGCCTTAAAATGGTATGAAAACATGTGGAAAATTGTTAATTCAATAATCCGACCTTGCGGAAAATCACTGTAGCAAGCAGTGGCTAAAAATCAAGTAAATGTCTAAACTTGATTTTGAGATATTAGCTAGATTGGTCCGATACACTTCAAATTTGAAACACAGGTTTAAAATGGTATAAGATTTCATGGGAAGTTGTCGGAATTAAAATACGACCCTCGAGAGTACTGTAGTACAATACGTACAGTATACGACTTAATTAAAGTTGGTCATTTTAAAGCTAGTTACTTATTATGATCAATAAAAGTGTTAGAAAGGACTCTAACATGTTATAGAGTCAATTTAAAAGTAATTAATGTACCAAGTACCATATATATAGGTGCAAGTCAAGTAGTCGCACACCGAAAGGGTAAAGAACCGAGGGACGGCTAGACAACCTTTCAAGAGTTATAAGGTGAGTACATGCAGAATATTTACCCATTTTGGGGTACATGGCAAGTAAGTATTTACAAGATTTCGTATAAAATCTTATATATGAAATTATATGCAAGAGTTTATTTCTAACTTATTGGTGAAAGTTAAATACTATAATTGAAGCTATGTTTTGGTCTATGCACCCATTATATGAAATTATGTCTTGGTCTATGAACCAATTATAAGAAGGTATATATATTTTGAATACATGTTTGAAAGCATGGATAGGCATATAGCCATAATATGTTTAAGAAGTATGTTTCGATTACAAATTTTAAATGTTTTCTAGTATGAAAGGGCATATAGCCACAAAATGTTTGGAAAGTATGTTTTGGCATTAAGCCTAAAATGTTATATAGACATGTTTTAAACATATGGTTTAGTATGTGAAATTAAAGTTATAAATTTGGCATATAGCCGTAAAGATAGAAAGTAATAAAGTTTGGCGTTTAGCCACAAGTTATATGTATGTAAGTAATGTTCAAGCAAGCAGAAAAAATGTTTTGTATGACTGGTAATTGTAGCAAGCAGCGTTAGTAAGGGAACTATGTTCCAACCTTCCCGGGTTAGGTAAGGGGTCTACTGGGGACAAGCCCCATCGCGAAGTAGATCGCCTCAGCACTTCTATGGTGAGGATTGATCCGTTCTTTCTAGCCATAGAGACTTGGGGTATCACTTATAGTGATTAAAGCCCTAAGTATAAAAATCCAGCAAGCTTATAAAACCAGTCAAAGGAAGTAAGAACAATGTTATTTTCGTAAAGTATGTCAAAGAATGATTTACTTGAAAAGTAAAGAGTTGTACTATGTTTCTATTATAAAGTTTTGAAAGAATGAGATTATGCAAAAGTTGATATAAAATGATTTTGAAAGGAATTAAGAAATAGTGATATGGTAATATCTTGAAACTTTGAAAGATGTTATTTTTGTAAAGAAAGCCATGAAATGTTTTCAAGAAGTAAAAAGTATAGTATGATGTTATATAAAGATTTGACAGAAGTTTATGTTATAAAGTTTTATAAAAGTCGGTAATGAAGTTTAAGGTTGAGTCTAAAACTCATGTAACTCACGAGACAATATTTGTCTTACGTATTCTATTTTATGCCATGTATTCCAGGTTAAATGCTATGCTATAATGGGATGAAGTTTAGCTGGAGTGGAGCCCGAATAGCTCCTATCTTGAACATGAGGTTAAATCCTTAATTGCTTACTATGGTTAGTTTTGATATAGATTTGTACACCCACAGTTTTAAATTTGAAAATAATCGGTTTTTGATAAACCGTATTTCTTGTATTCATGAAATTTTATGAAAAACCATAGTATTTGCAAACAGTAGAAATGGGGTGTCACAAGTTGGTATCAGAGCCATAGTTTAAGCGAATTAGGATTGGCTTGTTCCACTCCTAGGCTTAAACTCATGCTATAAGAAAGTCAGTTATGAAAGTATACTATATGAAGTCTTAAATGATTAAGACATTATGTATTATTTAACATAAGTGGATATATAACACTAAGAAGTGTTAAGTTAACGTTTAAAATGAACAGAAATTTGACCGTTAGGAAAATTATATGATATTTTCCGTAACCGTCTAAATTTATTAAAGACTACGTCTATAAAGTAGTAAGATTTCTATTAGTGATCACATGTATTTATATGGTGTTTTATGATAAAAGAACCAGTGTCCCATGAAACTTTGTGGTAACAACAGAATCAATAGGTATAGGTGGTTATGGTAATATGGGCCCGTATTATCATAATCACAGGATATGTATTGAGACTGGTGGAACCGTAAAGGAATTATGGTAGTCTGGTGAGTAAGGTTGTGAAGAGAGTAATAAGAATAACATAGAGGTTATATGCCTATGTAATAAGTATTAAAGGTTAATGCAGTGGATATATACCACTTAGTATGACAAGGTAAAAGAAATTAATAAGATAGTTAATACTCTTGAGACAATATGAAAGGAACCAGTAAAAGAGACATGGCCAGAAGGTATAAATATATTGGATATGTTAATGGAATATACAGTACAAATATAAAAGAAAGAGTATAACTAAAAATTTCGTTGTCTAACGGAAACGAATTATGATTATAGAATAAAGATAAAAGTAGTGTCACTTCAGTGACCAAAGAAAGAAAGATTGGAAAATAATATTAATAATAAATAAAAGTAGTAACACATCGATACATGTGACCCATTACTATAACTTTATAGTAATACATTAAGAAAAGTTTACAGAACTAGTAGCCTAAATTGAAGAATCAGAAGGAAGCGAAAAAAGATCATCTACACTCCACTCTTTGTCATCTGTAGGTCGACTTGTACCTTCTTGGGGATTTGGAAGGGGTATGTTTTCAGTTATTGGAGGAGGAGCTCCAAGGTGTGGGGTCTCGATAGGGTTGGAACCCGTAACCCCATGAGTATGGGCTAAAAATTGACTCGTTTGAGGAGTGTCTAAGTAGGGAAGTGATGAGGGAGGGTTCCAATTTGGATCCAGCTGGGGGTAGCTATAAGAAGGAGGAAACAAGGCTAGGTTATCTACAGAGCCTCCAAAATTATCCTCACTCGCACGCTCGAGTAAACCAGGATTAATACTGTTCGTACCAGAATTAGATGGCAGAGGTTGCTGCTGTGTATGAATTCTTGATGAAGTTTCCCCCTTTTCCAGAAATTTTCTTTTCTTATATTCAACCTTATGAGCAGCTTGTATCAGTTTCTTTGTGCCGTCTGTTAGACCCGATTGTGATCCTTCAAATATTGCTTCTTTCTCTTTTTTTAGGTTGGGTAATAAATCTCTTGATAATCCTGCTGCTCCACTAAACTCGTTACTGAATTCCTGTGTCATAATAACTTTAGTAATTGCAGCATTATGATAAAAAAAAAATTGTAATTCCTCACCTCAACACGATCAATAAGAGTTTGTAGACTCTTAAGTTGTCGTTGTGGCCAATGATCGATACCTAAATCTCTACAGCGTTTTTTTAATTGTGTCGTTCCAATGTTGAGTTCTTTCGCAGCTTTCTCTATTGGTTCATTAAAGTGTTCAGCTATTATTTCTTTACTTAATGAGTGTCTGAAACCTCTTCTACTGCCAGCTACTGTGGTTGTCGGAGCTGAAGGATTGAGTTCAAATGTATTATTATTATTATTTGGGATCATTTGAACATGATCCTGATTTTCTGAATCAAAGATGGACATTGATTCATTAAAATCAGTAGCTTCTATTGGTGGTAATTGTACGTTTTCAATCATGGACTCAGGATTTTGAAATCCTTCTAGTTTCCTCTGAATCACCTGAAGGTGATTTTGATATTGAAAACCAACCCCAAGTTCTGGATTCACTTCAATATTTAGGTTATGAGTCGTTTGTAATTGATTGTCATTCTGAATGTCAGCCATGAATCCTTGATTCGTGGGGATGATCTCACTACTCGTTGAGGGTACGTCGATGAAGGGATTGTAGCCAGATAGACCATCTACAGATGGGTCTACGAATAACAATTGTCAGATAATAAAACAAAATTGAACATTCATAGAAGCAAGCATTTAAAAGAATTTAACCTGGTAGAAGGTGTGGAGTTTGATCAAGTACATGGTCTAAAGATACATTCATCGGATCGTCTAAGTTGATGTTTAGCTCGGAAAAAATTTCCGGCTCATCGTTGAGTGGCTCTATAGATTGTATATCTGGAAGACTGTACCATAATTAAAAATCAACAAAACATTAGAAAAAAAAAATATATATATAATGGATGTTTAGAATGTTAAAGTCACCGAACTCCAGTAAAGATGTTTGATTTGAAGAACCCTCTCCTTGCGGAAAACCAGGTCCAGGGTTTGACAAATCGCCCATTGAAGATCTGTTTTCCATGACTCAACTTTAAATATGAGTTCGTATATGAACAATCTAGTGATAGAAGAAAATGAGACTGAAAAATGAATGTGGAAATAAATGATGCTACTTACGTGTATATATATAGCATTTTGCAGCTGGAACCGAAAGGACGCATATAATTGAAAGCACAATTCATGTTCTTATTACCAAAATTCAAACCATCTACAGTGGATGCGACCCTTCACTACCCTGAGTGCCGGTTAATTTTCAAAATTCACTGCTAGACTCTAGTGATAAAGGGATATTGATGAGATTTTTTGGAATAAAGGAGAATAAAGTGGTGTCGTTTACTGATTACTTAATTGCACAGACTGTTGTAGGCTGTTGATTATTAGTGATGTGATGTCACATAAAAACAAAGTGTACGACCTATCTGTTAACATTGGAGAGGTATTGACCTTAACTTATTTCGACTCTTCATCTCGTGTTGGACTCTAGGCCTAATGGGTTACAGCTTAACATATTTGGGCTCATGTCGTTGGGCTAGTAGTTATAAAAAAAAAAAATTAATAGACCAATATAAAAATGAAGTATGGGCTAATGTAATCACATACTATTAATCTTGTGGAATTATGGGCTAATGAAAGTTTCAACCTAGATTTCCTATTGTCTTGGTGTTGAATTTCGGGGACAAAATTTTATTTTCAAAGAAAGATATTGTGTATTTATAAAATTGTATAAATACAAAGTTTTACCAAATTGTATTTGGAAAGAAATTTTATAAGCAAAGAATAGTATTAATATAGTGTCATGAAGTTTAGTAAAGATATGAGAGGAATTATAAAGTAGATTGCTATTTATGATAAAAAGTATTGAAGCATGAAACTATTCTGTAAGATAAGTTTACTAGAGATTGTATATAAACGAAATGAGGTAGAAAGGAAAGTAACTAGAATATAAACTATGAAATATGAATGAAACACTAAGAGGATGAGAAAACAGATAAAGTGACCGAAAGGGGTATTTTGGTTATATAATAAAAGTAATGTATTGTCCTTATAAGCATTATGAATATTATAAGGACAAGAGAGTAAAATTATCAAAGTGATATTTTGGTTAACTGGGAAGATATATAATGTTTTAAAGAGATTATGTTAATCCTCTATAAAGGATTGAAAGCAGGATTTGTTAAGAGCTGATTAAAGAATCAAAAGCAACCCAAAGAAGGAAAGATTAAAAGATAAAATAATGAAGTATATGTTCATGTATTGGTAAAAAGAAAGTACCTATTAGGTACCAACTTTGGCGGAGAACATGTGAAAAGAAAAGGGAAGTGATTTCCTTAATTTGGTAATGTTACAATGATTCCGAGGACGGAATCCCAATAAGGGGGAGGTAGTTGTAACGACCCAAATTTATAAAATAAATATGTAAAATAAGTTTTGTGTGATTTAAAGCTTTATGTGCATTTTTATGAGAAATTATGATTGAAAGGGTAATTTAGTCATTTTTTTCGCATAAAGGGTAAATTGGTCATTTGACCAAATGTGGAAATTAATATAAACTTTATTTATGATTTAGGACTATAATGCAAGAATTATTGTTCCAAGTGGTCAAAATAAGTGCTAGTGTCAAAAGTCTAAAGAATGCAAGCTTAGGGACCAAATTTGCAAAATTTTTATAAATAAAAATAAACATAAAAAGAGTGAATTACCACTCTTTCTCCAGAAGATTGTAGAGGAATCGAGAGAGGAGAAGAAGAAACGGGAAGGAGCAAGAATTTAAGAGCTTCTATAAGAAATTTAAGAAGTTTTTGAAGAATTATAAGGAAATAAGGTAAGAAAATCCCACTATTCATCATCTTCTCCACATAGAACTTGGAAATTCGTGAGATGAAGATCACGAATGTTTCCTGGAGTTCATCTTCATTAAGTCATGCTTAAACAACAACTAGATACACCTAGATTATAAAGAATCCTTGGAATTTTGAATAAAACTTTAGAAATGGAGTTTTGAGCTCAAGAACCCTAGAAATTGGGTTTATGGGTTTGAAACTGATTTCCATTGTTTTAGCAAGTTCAAAGGGATATAAAGAGTGTAATAAATCAGTTTTAAACTTGAAAATCAAACAAAATGGTTTTTGGGTTAAAATGGGCATTACGGGAATTTTTGAAACCTTGGAATGTAATTGATGATTCCATAGTTTAAAACTTCTAGTAAACTGCTATTTTAGGCCTAAAAACGACTTTAAAATGATTAAGTTGCATATTAAGGACTTAATCCTCGGACCATATGACCTGCAGCACAAAAATCAGCCAAGGAAAGATTTCCCAGGAAACACACGAGTCGTGTGTCCCATAGAAGGCAAAACACACGAGTCGTGTGCCCCCTGGAAACCCATTCTGTCCATTTTTTGAGTTTGGAACTCGATGCTAGACTTGTCCAATCGACCCGTAACTCATACCATAGCCTTAAAATGGTATGAAAACATGTGGAAAATTGTTAATTCAATAATCCGACCTTGCGGAAAATCACTGTAGCAAGCAGTGGCTAAAAATCAAGTAAATGTCTAAACTTGATTTTGAGATATTAGCTAGATTGGTCCGATACACTTCAAATTTGAAACACAGGTTTAAAATGGTATAAGATTTCATGGGAAGTTGTCGGAATTAAAATACGACCCTCGAGAGTACTGTAGTACAATACGTACAGTATACGACTTAATTAAAGTTGGTCATTTTAAAGCTAGTTACTTATTATGATCAATAAAAGTGTTAGAAAGGACTCTAACATGTTATAGAGTCAATTTAAAAGTAATTAATGTACCAAGTACCATATATATAGGTGCAAGTCAAGTAGTCGCACACCGAAAGGGTAAAGAACCGAGGGACGGCTAGACAACCTTTCAAGAGTTATAAGGTGAGTACATGCAGAATATTTACCCATTTTGGGGTACATGGCAAGTAAGTATTTACAAGATTTCGTATAAAATCTTATATATGAAATTATATGCAAGAGTTTATTTCTAACTTATTGGTGAAAGTTAAATACTATAATTGAAGCTATGTTTTGGTCTATGCACCCATTATATGAAATTATGTCTTGGTCTATGAACCAATTATAAGAAGGTATATATATTTTGAATACATGTTTGAAAGCATGGATAGGCATATAGCCATAATATGTTTAAGAAGTATGTTTCGATTACAAATTTTAAATGTTTTCTAGTATGAAAGGGCATATAGCCACAAAATGTTTGGAAAGTATGTTTTGGCATTAAGCCTAAAATGTTATATAGACATGTTTTAAACATATGGTTTAGTATGTGAAATTAAAGTTATAAATTTGGCATATAGCCGTAAAGATAGAAAGTAATAAAGTTTGGCGTTTAGCCACAAGTTATATGTATGTAAGTAATGTTCAAGCAAGCAGAAAAAATGTTTTGTATGACTGGTAATTGTAGCAAGCAGCGTTAGTAAGGGAACTATGTTCCAACCTTCCCGGGTTAGGTAAGGGGTCTACTGGGGACAAGCCCCATCGCGAAGTAGATCGCCTCAGCACTTCTATGGTGAGGATTGATCCGTTCTTTCTAGCCATAGAGACTTGGGGTATCACTTATAGTGATTAAAGCCCTAAGTATAAAAATCCAGCAAGCTTATAAAACCAGTCAAAGGAAGTAAGAACAATGTTATTTTCGTAAAGTATGTCAAAGAATGATTTACTTGAAAAGTAAAGAGTTGTACTATGTTTCTATTATAAAGTTTTGAAAGAATGAGATTATGCAAAAGTTGATATAAAATGATTTTGAAAGGAATTAAGAAATAGTGATATGGTAATATCTTGAAACTTTGAAAGATGTTATTTTTGTAAAGAAAGCCATGAAATGTTTTCAAGAAGTAAAAAGTATAGTATGATGTTATATAAAGATTTGACAGAAGTTTATGTTATAAAGTTTTATAAAAGTCGGTAATGAAGTTTAAGGTTGAGTCTAAAACTCATGTAACTCACGAGACAATATTTGTCTTACGTATTCTATTTTATGCCATGTATTCCAGGTTAAATGCTATGCTATAATGGGATGAAGTTTAGCTGGAGTGGAGCCCGAATAGCTCCTATCTTGAACATGAGGTTAAATCCTTAATTGCTTACTATGGTTAGTTTTGATATAGATTTGTACACCCACAGTTTTAAATTTGAAAATAATCGGTTTTTGATAAACCGTATTTCTTGTATTCATGAAATTTTATGAAAAACCATAGTATTTGCAAACAGTAGAAATGGGGTGTCACATAAATAGATCTGTCATACGATCTGAACGTGAGCTCAATTCCTAGATTCTTTCTAATTTCACATATAAATAAAGATTACATAATAACTTCTAATAATAACACTGATTGGTTTGTTGACAGATCCAAATCATATGATGCTTGAGGTGTAGCTAAAAACATTTCCTTTAATCTGTTATACTTATTATATTTTTAATTATCTATATATTATCGACTAATTGCAGATGTGGAATCCTCTTGGAGTAGTTGGTGTCATTATATCTTTCAATTTTCCTTATGCTATTCTTGGTGAGCATTATGGCACTTTATTAATATATTCATGAATATATTTTATATTTTGTTTAGAATGTCGGTTTCTGTTGTTTAGGTTATCAACAAGACCTCGAGCTGATGTTGCTTATTGCATACATGCTCTTGCAAGAATATTATTAAAAACGCATAATTGGGCAGTAAGCTTCCTTCCATTAATTCTACTGATGTGATTGTAAACTTCTGATAGATTATGTTATGATTATGTCATATAATAGTAAAGTAGAGGTTTTTTTTATAATCAAGATCCTTGCCAACTTCTATATTAGGTGTTATATCCTTATCTATAGAAAACCTATGGAAAATGTATAAAGTCCATTAATTTATAAAGAGCTGTTTATATGCACTTGCTACTAATGAGAAGCCCTTTCTACTCTTTAAAAATCAACACACTTTTGGAAACATCATTGCTATTGTTGTCTACATGTTGATTTTTAGTTAAATTTTGTTCAAATTCAGGTTGCTTTCAAAACTTTCATCGAAGAAGCAACCACCTGGTATGTTACTGCTGAATTAGGTCTCCATCGATTGCCACCGTCGGTCGCTTTCAAAAATCGCAAGGGGAGGCAAGTTTTAATTCGACTTTCCCTCAATTCTTCCTTTCTTGTGTTCAATCGATCCTGATTTTCTGATTTTCCATCAATTTTGGATTTAAACAGGATACATATTTGGTTCTGCTAGATGTGATTACGGGAACCAATTGGCATTTGCGATGCAACAAATTGAAGAGGCGGGTAGGGGCATTTTAGTCTATTGAAGAGGTCACGAGGGTAGACCTATTGGGTTAGGTTATGCCGGTGATGCTTTACCGGGGTTACTCAAGCAGCCATCGTTCCTGAAATCAAATACATATTACTCACTCACCACGTAATCTATTTCACTTTATCTTTCTGAAGTCGATTTTGTAAGCTTCTCATTGTATTTTCTGATTTAAGATTCCTCAATACCACCGTTTTTCTGATTGTTGAAGGCTACCCCCAAACGGTAACCCCTTTCTCGACCGCCTGTCCACGGCTGTTGTGTTCATCGGTGATGGATCTTTCAATTGGTATTGTCAATTTCTCCTTGAAATACTACCCCCAAACGGTAACCCCTTTCTCGACCGCCTGTCCACGGCTGTTGTGTTCATCGGTGATGGATCTTTCAATTGGTATTGTCAATTTCTCCTTGAAATACTACTGTGCATTATCTAGGATGCTTTGAAGAACAGTGTATTGGATGCATTATCTAGGATGCTTTGAAGAACAGTGAAACGGAAAATATTTTGTATCAATTAACGATTCTGGGTCAATAAATATTCGCCCATTTATTTATCTAAGATGCTTTGAAGAACCGTCTATTGGATCTTTTGACCAAAAAAGGTGCTGAAACAGAGCTTAAAATTATAAATCATGCTTTAAAATCACTTTTCTTTATTACTTTATTATACAAGTTTTTCATATGTTTTTATTTTAATAGGTGTGAGTGTGAAGAAGAATGTGATTGTGACTATCTCTTCAGACAAAGGTCTTTGTGGTGGTATTAATTCTACATCAGTGAAGATAAGCAGGACTCTTTACAGGCTCAATGCTGGTAATTTTACATAAGAGAATTATTTCAGTGGATTAAATTTTTGAATCTTATAAGATGTTAAGTTATTCTTATTTTTATTTATTAATTGTATACATGTAGGTCCAGACACAGAAACAAAATATGTGATTTTGGGGGAAAAGGCAAAGGCCCAACTGATTGGTGACTCTAAGAAAGACATATCTCTCATTATGACCGAATTGCAAAACTGGTGTAGCGAATTCATCTTCTTCAAACACATTATTTTTTCGTGAAGTAGAAGAATCAGAGAGAAAACAAACTACATACGGCTTCCCCTTGCGAATTGTCAAAAGCCTTTGACCTTTCTATTCGTTCGCCAAATACAATTTCCTCAAGGTTTGATTCATTCACGTTGATCCAATTTCTCCGTCTCGATAATATACGTTTTGTCGTTTTGAGTTTCACCCTTGGACCATGTAATTTTCAAATGAAAAATGATATGAATGTTCTTGCAAATTTGAACCCAAACTGATCGAAATTGGTTACAAATTAAAGGGGGATTGGATACAAAACCACTCTATTGGTTAATCTTCCCAGTAAAAACAACGAAAATGTAGCATTTGCGAATGATTGAATGAATAAGTACTATAATAATGTCCTGGATTATACACACGATTTCATTGTCATTGAGTTTTGTTCCATTGATTTCAGGTGAAAGTATGGTTGGGTGATAATGCAGATCACTACTATGTCCTCTCTAGATTTTTGCTTGCTTCCATATATGTATCACCTGCCTTGAGTAGGCCACCAGAACAGGCAAGTTTTTTACATTTTTGCCCTCACTGTGTAAGTATTCGATAATTGTAAGGATGGTAAAATAGGAGGGACGTTTTGTCATTATAAAGTTTTATAAAACCTTCATTTTCTCTGATTCTCTCTGAGATCGGAAACAATGATTTGTAGGAAAAGTAACAAAGAAACCTTCCCTTTCTTTCTGATGTCAACAGAATTGTGTAGGATCCAATCATGAAGTCTTAACAAAAAGTGTTAAATGCAAGAATTAGCAACGTACTTTCATATCTTTAAAAAAGTCAACCATTTTGTTTGGTTTTTTTGAAAGTCAATGACAAATAAGATAGAGAAACAATACACCACAGGATCTGCGAATAGAAAGCGCCCTGACCCACCCCGAGCGATTTAAGAAGCTGGGCCACCCACAAATTTGACCCGACACTCAAATTCTAATTTGGTATATTTTTATTTTGTTTTTTCTTACAGTATGTTTATTGGTTCTTGCAAGAGGTTGAAGATCATTAAGGGTTCCAATGCAATTGCTTTAGGTATTTTGGAATTAACTTTTATGCTTAATACAAGAAATAGCAACGTACTTTCATTTTTATTATTTTTCAGCAAATTGACACGAATTCTAAAAGTTGGATTGCGTGGGAATTCTCAAACAGTCGTGATTGCAACTACTTGATCTGCTGATAATCAATATCATCACACTATTAATACTTTAAAATACGCGGACCGAGCTAAAGAAATCAAAACACACATCCAGGTAAATTATAAGTTTTATTGAAATATTAATATGATACAAAAATAAGCGATTTTTTATAATATTTTTACTTTTTTTAGAAAAATATTGGCACGGTTGATACCCATGTATTGGATTATCAACGTATGATTGACAGTCTCCAGGTAAGTTTTTTGATGAATTTTAGACTTTATACAAGTAAATTACATTTTTGGCCCCTGATATAACTGCTTTTTATAGTTTTGGTCCTTATTTTTGAGTTTTTGGCAAGTAAAATGATACTTGGAATAGAGACTAAAAATGTTACAAAAACCTCATATAAGGACTAAAATCGCAAAGACAAAAGTTTTTAGGACCAAAACTCAAAAAAATCAGCTTTACACAGGGACCAAAATGTAACATACTAGAAAACCTACCGAAAGAAATGTGGCTGATGAATTATCATGGCTAAATAAATTAAGCCAAGAAACTAGTGAAAATGTCCAAGAACGAATAAATTTACAAAAAGCGAGAAACCAAAAACCTTCCATGACACGGACCCATAACCCATTCCTTCTTTACAAAGAAATATATATATATATATATATATATATATATATATATATATATATATATATATATATATATATATATATATATATATATATATATATAGAGAGAGAGAGAGAGAAAATTGTCTAGGATCCAATCATGAAGTCTTAACAAAAAGTGTTAAATGCAAGAAATAGCAACGTACTTTCATACCTTTAAAAAAGTCAACCATTTTGTTTGATTCTTTTGTACAGATATTTGAGATTGTGAATTTGACAAATAAGCTTCTTCCTCCATTGCCTCAACGAACCATATCTCTTCCTTCAAGCTCTAACTTATTTGTAAAAGGGCCTCTTATAAGAAAGTCACCTGGCAAACAGGAAGAAACAAGTGGTGGTGTACCAGAAAAAGAGAAGTTAGTGACCGATCATCTTGGCCTTTTGCTGCAATTTGGAATGGACCTTCTTCCTGTTCTCATTCAGGTTAGTTTTTAGTGGGAACACCCATGGCTCATTTTAGCAACATACTTAACAAATGTACCTTTTTCTTTTTGTCTTGTAGATATATGGGTCAAGTGTGAATGCACCCGTACGCCATAAATGTCTATCGGTTATTGGGAAATTGATGTACTTTAGCACATCGGATATGATACAATCTCTACTTGGTGTTACAAATATTTCAAGGTATGTCATCTGATTGTAAGTACATTAAATGCAACTGAATTTATCCATTACCAATAAAGAGAAATTATCTATCTTTTAAGTTGCGTACGTATTGAATGTCAACACATTTCTCCTGACCCGTGCGGAGCACGGGGAGAACGATCAAAATCAGATTTACAACTTATCATTAATTTTCAAAATCTTTGAAAGTACATTGCTGTAATAAGAAGCTGCTTTCATTTCTTTTTATTGCAACATTTTTCTTATTAAGTTATGGAATTTGAAAAATCTTTCCAACTATAGCATTGTATTTTGGAACCGGAAACAATATGCTGCTTTGATGTGGATATCGTGTGGACCCGTGCGGAGCACGGGGTCCCACTAGTTATATTTTATAAAACTAAGCCGATTTATATATTTATATTTTAATATATTAAATTTTAATATATTAAAGGGAACACTTACAGCGCATACTGAAGTCGGCTTTTTAAACCACAAAGCGGTGCGCGTTTTGTGTATATGGACATGTCAGCACACGATGCGCACATGATGGAAAAAACAAAAAAAAGTTAAAAATCCAAATATAAGACACCACCCCACCATCTTCACCCCTTTCTCTCGCGGAATTTTTGTATCTAAACGAATCGAATCGGCTTCCGAAGATTATTAGATTTTGCTTTTCCGTTTCTTTAAATGCAGAATCCAATCCGTTAATCGAACTTGCTACTAGCTTTTCGCCATTATCAAGCAATTTCTGTAAGTAAGTTTTGTCTTTCATTGTTTTACTGTATTTTTGCTATAGTTGTCCACTTACATAATTGCTTTTCTTAGTCAAATCGATCTTGTTCATGAAGTTTGCTTCTAGATCATCCGCATTGTTTTCCAGATTAGGCTTTATAATTTGATTACATGTATTTATGTTATCCGTCGTGATCGAATCACTGAAAATGATAATTTATTTTGTGAATTTTCATGTGAGGAAACGTGATATTTATTTTGATTCTCGTGTTTATTCTAGTTATTTTTCTCGCAAACTCTGATCGTTTCATGAAGTTTGATTGTTGTGTATCTTATATATTTGGCGTTGTAGGGTCTTATTGAATAAATCATGACGGAATACGTGGAGGTGGAATCGGAGAAGCTTAAATCTTATAGTTAGGTCAGACTTGAACGATTCAAATCTGGATTTTTGATTGTAAAAATGTCCGCCGTTAAGAGTGAGCATCACACGATCCCGTTGTCTGTGCTGTTGAAGCGTGAATTGGCGAGCGAGAAGACTGAGAGACCGGAGATTACAAGTGGTCAAGCTAACCAATCCAAGAAAGGGGAGGATTTCACGTTGATCAAAAGTGAATGCCAGCGGGTCTTAGGAGACGGTGTGACGACCTATTCTGTTTTTGGGGTCTGTCATCTCTACTGTTCCCCTGTTTAACTGTTTTACATTACTGTACCAACATGTGCCTTTGATAAATATGACTGTAAGAACGCATTTCTTCATAGTTCTCTTACCAAACTTCACTTCGCAGATATTTGATGGTCACAATGGGTCTGCAGCAGCTATATATACAAAAGAGAACCTATTAAACAATGTTCTAAAGGCTATTCCTACAGAACTTAGCCGAGATGAATGGATTGCAGTGTTGCCTAGGGCTTTAGTGGCAGGATTTGTGAAAACAGATAAAGATTTTCAAGAAAAAGGTACATTTACTTACCTTTCATATCTTTGCTTTGTTGATTTCAGTTCAATGATAAAAAGATCATACAAATTATACAGATTTTGTACTTATGCATTGTTACAATTTCAGCTCAATCATCAGGAACAACTGTGACCTTTGTGATTGTTGAAGGATCAGTCATAACTGTAGCTTCTGTTGGTGATTCACGTTGCATACTTGAGTCTGCAGAAGGAGGATTATATTATCTATCAGCAGATCACAGACTTGAATGCAGTGAAGAAGAGTAAGTTACCAAATTTGTAATTTTACATTATTTTTGAGTCCTCATTTTATGACAATTGTTATATTTTATTTTCTTTTTTGTTATTTTGTAGGAGAGAACGTGTCACCGCATGTGGCGGTGAGGTTGGTCGGCTTAATGCTGGTGGTGGCGCACAAGTAGGGCAATTTTGTCATTTACCATAGATAACATATATACAAACCAAACAAGATTTATATGTGTGTGTGTGTGTGTGTTTACATAATTACGTGCTTACCCTTTGACTTATTTCTTGGTAGATTGGTCCTTTGAGATGTTGGCCAGGTGGTTTATGCCTGTCAAGATCAATTGGAGATCTGGATGTTGGAGAATTCATAGTTCCTGTTCCTTATGTTAAACAAATAAAGGTCAGTTATTATGCATAATGTTTTTGGAAGGAATGGAATCCATCTAAGGATTTGGAATTTGAAGGAATTATAATCCGTCATGTGTTTGGTTGGCTGGAAATGGAATCGTGCTCGATAACAAAACTCCAATAAATTCTAAATTCACTCATAGTTAAAATTTTAGTTTTATTTCTTTAAATATATTCAATATCAGTAGCTTCATTGAATTCGAAGGAATCTGAATGAATTGAATTCCGTTCTTCCAACCAAACACACAATGGAATGGAATCTCGGATTCCGATTCCGACTCCCACGAACCATGAATTTATTAACAGCTATAATTTTGTAATTTATAATTTGCAGTTATCATCTGCTGGTGGAAGGATGATTATTGCTAGTGATGGTGTCTGGGATGCCATGTCAGCAGAAGCGGCTCTAGTATGCTGTCGTGGACTGCCGCCAGATACAGCCGCCACCCAAATTGTTAAAGTACGTGTACACTTTATTACTTCTTTTTTTGTCCAAAAAAATACCGATATTTAAATATTTAATCCTTTTATTTATTTCAATAGGAAGCTGTACAATTTAAAGGATTAAGGGATGATACAACTTGCATTGTTGTTGATATACTACCTCCAGAAAAAACACACCCTCATGTCCCACATGCAAAAAGGACTGGCAAAAGGGTATTAAAGTCAATGTTTAGGCGAAAAAGTTCGGGGTCACCCCCTCAGGTTGATGGAGTGTATCTTGAGGCGGATGTGGTGGAGGAGATGATAGAGGAAGGATCGGCTTTTCTTTCTGAAAGGTTTGTATTTTTGAATTTTGTATGATGGAATCGTGAAAGGAATGGAATGGAATGGTTAATTCCATTGGAATGGACCATTCTTGAAAGAATGTGATTCGTTCTAATTTGTTCATTTTCATTCCTTACCCAAATGTGTCTTTATAAGTAAATTACTTTTTTATTTTTTAAAATAAGTAGGACATATATATCTTATATAATAGATTAATAGCTTACTTTGTGTTTAATTTTCTGTTTAAGTAAATAAAAATTCCAATAATTATGATTGAATAACGTTTAGAGTAGAGTTGAAAGTGTACATTGCTATAATACAAAAAAAGGCTAAATGCGAGAAATAGTAAAGTCATTTGTATTATTTGTATATTATAATAGCATATTGCTTTTTTTTTTTTAATTACAAGATTCTGTTATAAAACTTTTTGTATTAAATAAAAAATCTACCCAATTATAGCATATATTATACATCTAATATTTTGTTATTAAGACGTTATATAAAAAAAATTTACTCAGTAAAAATTGCTTTCTATTTAGATGATATTACTATAATTGCTAGAATTTTATAACTACATTGCTGTAATACAAAGAAATGAAAGTATGATGCTATAATAAACAAGTCAATAAAAGTACATTACTATTTCCATATTACTAACATCTGATACATCTCATTTATTTTCAGGTTAGACACGAAATATCCGCTTTGTAACTTGTTCAAATTGTTCAGTTGTGCGGTGTGTCAAAAAGAACTGAAACCCGGGGAGGGTATTTCCGTCCATTCAGGGACATGTAATTTGAAAAAAGCAAGGCCTTGGGATGGTCCTTTCCTTTGCTTAAGCTGCCATGAAAAGAGAGAAGCAATGGAAGGGAAATAACCATAAAGGGTACCAATTACCAAATATACCCCTCAATTCTTTTCTAATTCTTTCTTCCAAATTCTAATCTTCAGTTAAGTTCCAAAAATAGCAACATACTTTAATAAATTTGTTTATTATAGCATCCTACTTTCATTTCTTACTATAATAACATCACACATTGATTTAAGAGAAAATTACAGTTTTGGTCCTTGTGGTTTACACCAAATTACAGTTTTGGTCCTAGTTTTGAAAATCTTGCACTGGTGGTCCCTGTGACTTCTGAATCTTTCACTTTTGGTCTCTGTGGTTTCAAAATCTTTCACTTTTAGTCCCTTCCTCAGTTACCGTTTGTGTAAACCTCAGGGACCAAAATGAAAAATTTGGAAACCACAGGGACTGCCGGTGCAAGATTTTCAAAACTAGGACAAAATCTGTAATTTGGTGTAAACACAGGGACCGAAACTGTAATTTACTCTTGATTTAATTTTCTAAGTACAGATTTTTTCTGCTTGATGAGAAAAAAACGAAAGTACAATGTTGTAATTGGAAAGAAAATGAAAGTAGGATGCTATAATAGACAAGTAAATGGAAGTATGTTGCTATTTCTTTGATTTAGCCCTACAATCTTTCCCTAACTCCATGTTCATATAACAAGGAAGCTTGCCTCTTTTGGACAAGATTCTTGGGATTTAATTCATGTAACATTATTTGCTTTATTTGTTGTACATTAGTGAATACCCATTTGTTATAACATTTTGTAATGTTGTTTTTTCAAAATCTTTTTAATTTTCTTGATATTTATACTTAAGTAAAAGACTATACCGCCCCTGAGTGTACTATCTTGGTTTTGTTGATTGTGTGTTTGTATGTTTGTAGTCATGTCTCTATTATTTCATCATTGAAAATTTCTTTTTGAGTAAAGTTGTGGTATCTTTTATTTTGGTTGTCATGTTTTAAAAATTAAAATGGCAAAAGTAAAAATAACTTAGATAGGGAGAAAAGAACACATTTTATGTAAAATATTAATGAATATATAGAGAAAAAAATATAGGCTTTTAGGAGCTCTTAACCCTAACAAACTACAAATAAGCCTTAAATTTTTTAAATTTTGTTTCATTTTTTGCTCTATATATGTTGCTACATGGATATAACAGTGTGTTATGGTACAAGGTCATTTTTGAAAAAATTTAAATACAATAGATGGGATTTTGTGATATTGGCTTTAAACAATCATTAAATCAGATTTGCTACCTTTTTAGAAAAAAAGAAATCCTTGCATGAAATAAGTGGAACCTTTTTGGTAAAGGAGAATTAGTGTTACAAATGTTTTTGATAAATATGGAATATGCATCATGTGTACTTGTCCGTACCCTTCAACCAGAATTATTAAGTAGTCAAACTAGGCAACTGTTTGCCTTTTGTGTTATGTACATTGTATCTTTTGATCTTCATGAGTCAAGATCTATGAATAGTATATTCCTATGATGAATATTGAATAACACATAGGCAATAAATCATAAATGTCTTTTGGGGTCGATTGGGGTGAAAGTATGGAGATATTATGTATTATTGTATGTGCCTAACTTATGAAAAAAATATTATATTTTGTCAAAAATTCGTTTTAATCGTTAAATTTTAAATGTTTCGAAAAATACCACGAATTTTGGTAAAAAGTTTTATCGAAGTCATTGTTACCGCTTATTCATATCATAATGGCCGAGTTAATTTCCCCCCTCTAAAATTGGTGGTTTATCGGAACAATGAAAAAATGATGGTTAAACAAGAAAAAAAATGATAAAATATAGTGTTTTTTCATAATTATATAAGTTTAAGTATAAATATTATCAGGGCTAATTACGAAAAAACCATTATATTTTGCTAAAAATTTGGTTTAACCATAAATTTTTAAGATTAAGAAAAATCACTATTTTTTGGTAAAAATTTTCATCGAGGGCATTGTTACCGGCTTTTTCATGTCATAATGGTCGGGTTAGAATTTTTTTTTTCAAAAATTGGTGGTTTTATTATTATTATTATTATTTTGTAATTTACCCTATTGTATAAGAACATTGAAGTGGTATTTTCTATGTATGACACCTAGGGTGAGCACGGCGCAGATTTTAGCAATAACAACACTGCAAACCGCAAATGCGGTTTTTTCTACAAAATAACCGAATGGTGCAATTTTAATGTGGTGCGGTTTTACGTTTTTTGCGGTTCGGTTTCTTGCGGGTTTTTTTTTTTGCGGTTTTAACCGCAGTTAAAATTTTAGATTACGCATAACGTTTTTGGAGATTTGAACATTTTTTGTGGTTTTAGGAGAAGTGGTAAAGACTATCAAATCATTAAAGTAAGTACTTAACAAATACCATCGTAAATATCAAAATACAAAAACCTACTTTAAAGAGTTCAATATATTTCTAAACACCATAGAGACGAGAGTGAAGACTGAAGCGTGAAGTCGTGAACGACTGAAAGATGATTTATTTGGAACCCTACTTGTAATTGTATATTCGTATTCCCACTTCATAATAATAGTAAATAGATAATAGTTATTTATATATAATTACTTATTATTTTAATATAAAATACACATTGCGGTTCGGTTTTTTTGAGATTTTTATAAAATTAAAAACCGCAGCGCACCGAAAATTTTTGGTTTTTGCAAAATACAAAACCGCACGTTTGGTTTTTGTTTCGGTTTCGGTTAATGCGGTTTTTTCTGATTTTTTGTTGCGGTTCGGTTTTTGCTCATCCTCTATCACCCTTGAATTAAATGTATGTAATGTGACATAAAAATTTATTTTCTCTCCTAACAGCTCGATAGTAAATACCAATTTAATATTTACAAAAATCCATTAATTTTACGTGTAGGTTTTCCTTTGTAAAAAAATAACTTTAATCGTAATACAAAATTAACAAAACATGCAATCAAATAAAAACCAACAATAAAGTCCAAAACCGATGAAATGTCCATAGGATTTTATAGATAGATAGAGTGCACATTATCTATCTATAGGCAATGAAGTAAGGGGAAGAGTTTGAAGAAAGGAGAGAAGCAAACATGGTATAAAACAAACCCTTCACTATCGTTCCATAAGGCAAAGATGATGACTTTGATTGAAGAAACTTTTCTCTTTTATACTTTTTCCATTAACCACTCAAATTCTTTTATTCATTATTCCATATATATTTAAAGGGAAAAGGTGACCAATGGGGTCATACAACTAATGCCAAAAGCTCACATGATCTGCCTAGTAAAGACAAATCACATCACCATTTTCTACTTTCCTTTAAACCACATCACCATTTTCTACTTTCTTTTCTATCTCTTTATTTATATTATAGACTACTAGAAATGAAAACTACACTTTTATTCTATAACAATATTAATCGTTACTCATGCCAATTTCATGACTATCATTTGTATTTCATAGTTTGTACAAGAAGATGGCGTTTAGGAATTAGGATCGTATGATTGTTTAAGCCAAAAGCATTGACACACACAAATATGATATATGGAGATGTCATCCTCACATAAATATTACATAGCCACAATTTTAATAGAATATAGAAACATTAAATTGGGTGGTCTAAGTGAAGTGGATGTTGAAGAGCTTGGTCTTGCCCATAAATAATGTCTCCATGATTGTGATGTTGACTTTGGCTCAACCAAACAAAACTTCCTATGCATGATCTCCAAATGGACCACTTACCACACGTGTGTCTGGTCCCACACCATGCATTTTACCCAAATGTAACATGTTTCTTGTTTACTTTTTTAACAATTGTACAAAAGTAACATATCAAGGATGAAATCTTGTTAGGGAAGTGAAGTTTGTTTTACCTAAGATAGGTAGAGTGTTTTGAAAAACTTTTAGTTTTGGTAACTTTCGCTTATAAATCAATTTATGAACTAGGTCATCGGGTTTCTGTTTACGTGGCGTGCCATGTTTTTAAAATGACGATGCAATATCAATATGTTATTTTCCAAACAAGGGAAGTGTGTAGAAATGTAACGTATTTTGGCCAAGATTTTATTTTGGAAACTAAAATTTATGTTTCCCCATAAAAAGGTAATGCACTTTCACCACTTTTAAACATGTGGTAACCTAGTAGGCCGAAATCTAATAACTCTATCTTATAAACCGCTTTATAGGTAAATTTGACATAAAATAGGTGTTTATGAAAATATGATACATAGAGAAAACACAAAGTCAATCAACCAAAATAAAATTTTATGAAACTAGTTACCTTTCTATGAGGTTATACGCTTTTTAACAAACCTTGTTTTTCGACAAACTAAGGGTACCTTTGGTTCGCGTATTCTAGCGAAATCCAAAGGAATTGAAATGCAGTTTCTATTATGTAACGCATTTGGTTGTCAAATGGACATGATTGGATTCCGCAAAATCTATATTTGAGTGAATTTATTATTCCTCAGGGATATGCCAAAAAATTTAAATTCAATTGTCCTTTTTTTTTTTCCAAAATGACAAAATTATAATTTGCAATTGATATGATTAAACCACCACCACAATTGTTGGTGATTTTAGTGTTATAGACATATTTCAGTGTAGTCAGTATTAGTATTACTGTTGAGATAAACTGGGTTCAGTTTACGTTTCGAGACAGGAGGTGCGAGCTGCACACTCGGATTTATAAATGTAGATTTGGGAACATGGGGGTCCGGGGGTACTCCCTTGGGGACGGGGTTCCAAGGGGCAGTGCCCCTAGCAGGGTCTAGGGGCGGCGCCCCTAGTGGGGGTTCTGCTATGAAATCGATTTCTTATAGAGAAAAATGGATCCACTATGATTTTTCCGAAAAATACCCAAGGGTTGTGACTTTTCGTTGGATGACGACGTTTCTCTCAAAAACCATCGTCTTCTACACATAAAAGAAAGAAAAGACTTTTTATAGACAAGTAGTATTAGAATTTCACATATCTCTCTTCTGCAAATCTATCTCTGAAAACACAATACAAAGGTATTTTCTGTGTTTCAAAATCAGAATAGGCCTGTAATTCTGATTAGTCATTTTTGGATTATCCCAAATATGGTTTCGTGATACACCTGACAATAGGTTCAAAATCACGATTTTCAAAAAGTGTTTCTTTACACAATTCATTGAATTATCCAAACAATCTTATTTGATATTGTAATCCCTAGTTTCTAACAACAACTACACATCTATTTTTTCAGCATGAAGTAATCTTCAACAATGCCACTTGCTATTCTTATTCATGCTAGTGTTTATATAAAATTCAAAAATAGTATTTAGAACTAAAATAATGATGTCCACCAATTTACGGTAGACATAAATCCATCTAATTTGCTATTAAATGCATATATGCGTAATATCAAAATTGTACTTCTTAATTGTTGTGTGTGTGTGTGTGTGTATATATATATATATATATATATATATATATATATATATATATATATATATATATATATATATATATATATATATATATATATATATATATATATATATATATATACACACACTAAAGTTCAAATGAAAACCATTTTTTTCCTAGAAACCTAGGAACCTTTTGACCGAAAGTTTTTTTTCAAAAAAAAATGACATAATACACCTAATCTCTTATATTTAAGACCTTTTATAAAAAAAAATTGAAATATATATATATATATATATATATATATATATATATATATACACACACACACACACACACACACACACACACACACACACACACACACACACACACACACGAAATAATGGTTCTCATTTGATCCGGACTCTCTCTCTCTTTCTCTCTCTCTCTCTCTCTCTATATATATATATATATATATATATATATATATATATATATATATATATATATATATATATATATATGTTATTGTGAGAACAACATTTGTTGCGTGACCATGTAATTATGCTATTTTGTAAAAAATGATTAAAAGAGTAAGTTTACTTGGTAAGGTGAATATTGTCACACCCTCAAACCGTATTGGCGGAATAGTTTAAGGGTGGATGACTTCATGAACAATATCATAACAAAGTTGCACAATAATGAAAACCAAGCAAAGAACCATCATTACATAATTGCAAATGTTACATAGTTTAACTGTTGTATGTTTCAAATACAATTATAATGATATCAAAAGTAGGCAAAGTCGACGTCGTAACGTCTCTTCTTGTAGCGCTTGATTTACCTTATCAGTTTCCTGAGAATACAAGTGGTTGAAAAAGTGTCAACAATTAAGTTGGTGAGTTCATAAGATTCTTTGTATAAGAAATGTCCTTCGTTTGTAAACAATAGTGTTGAAAACCAAGAAAATTCAATATTTTCTCATAAAATGTTCCAAGTCTTTAAATCCCAAAGACTAAAATGTAATATGTAAACCGTAGTGTACTTTCGTTGAAATGTGTATTTCCACGTAAACAATTTATAAAAATGTTAAGTTGATTATTTTCCCATGTGAGATACCATATAACCATACTGTGACTAGTTGGCATGCTGCGACGTTCTTCAGGCGTCGGAATGTTAGACATTTGGACACCTCAGACCTGCCGGTCAAGCTTTAGCTAGCAGCTCTGTGACAATTGTAAATTTTTGGTCAACAAAAGTCAACTATAGTCAAACGAAGCGTACGTTAATCTATATGTTGAAAAGTTATTTTCTATAACTTTTGCAATGAATTATTAATATTATAGTATTTCGTATGCTAAATCAAACAAATATCGATTAAAAGTCGAATACGGACAGCAAACTACTGTAGCGTAAAAGTTCGATAATCGTACAATTATTATTTTGAGAATAATAATATTCATAAAGTGATCTACTCGTAAATACGAAACTGTGGATATATAGAACGTCGAAAACGGAGTTCGTATGTGAAAGTTATAACGATTAAACCGCTGTGAACGGATAAATGTACACAGGGTTTGGACTCAAATTTCAAAATGTGGTGCCTTAAACATCACATATGAAATAAAAACTTATATGATAAGTAACGTAATAGTATCTAGTATTTAATTCCAAAGCTAAATACAATTTACGGTAAAACGTCAAAAATCGCGAAATCGGAAGAATACCGCGCTTAAACGCGTATTCCGACATCCAACGAGTTATGTTTCAATCAAAATAAATGTTTGACAATTTTTTTATACAAAATAATTATTTAGAACTTCGTTTCGTTAAAAACGCATAAAAATTTACTAAAACGACTTACGATTTTATAAAAATCACCCATTTTTATAAGTACATTGCTATTTTTATAAAAACCAACCCTACCCTACCCCACCCCCCACCCTACACTCATTTGGCTGAAACAAGTGCTCCATTAAAACCTTAGTGGTAAATATTTAAAATCTAGGCACTTATGAAGCTAGTAATTTTATAATAGGAAAAATCTAAGTATAAATCTTCCAAGAGAGACTAGCCAAATTCATTTGTATTCAACCAAACTTCTTCTTTCTCTCCTCTCCCTCTTGCTCACGGCTCCAAGACCATCACCACCATCTTCACTTTCAAGTTTCAATTTCAAGCTCTCTTCACAAGATTAAGTAGTAAGTTTCATTCCTCTTTTGATTCTAATATACATAACACAAGTTCTACACCTTTTTACACACTAACATCCATCAAAATCTATTGGATATTAGATTTGTCCAAGAGTCATCCAAGTCCTAGAACCAAACTTTTCAACCTTCTACCAAGAAACCTTAAGATCTACCACTCAATGTGAGTTCATACCCCTCATTTTCATCTTTTCAAAGCTTTTGGGGGAGAATACAAGTTCTTTTACTATAAATGTTGTTTTATTCAAGTTTATATGTATTTTACTGTTATACATGTTGATTTATACAAGTTTATAAAGTTAATATTTGTGTAAAAATGCTCTTGACATAAAATATGAATAGATCCATGTATTATGAACACTTTGACATATTAAGTTATGTAAAAATTACAAAACTACAAATAAACCATACAAAAATACTAGATCTTGGACAAAATACTATAAAGATGAACTTGACAACCCCGCACCTAAGCTGCGTTATCTAGACCTGCAGGTCTGAGGTGTCCAAATGTCTACCATTTCGACGCTTGAAAAATGTCGCAACAGGCCAACTAGTCACAGTATGGTTATATGGTTATAGGGTATCTCACGGGGAAAAATATCAACTTAATAATTTCTTTTATAAATTATTTACGTTATTATTATAACAATTCAATTATAATTCCAAAAATATAATACCGATTGATCTACTTACGAGAGCGGTGTCTAGGCCGATCAATTGAGCTAGGTTGTTGGATTTCCGAAAGGCGTATACGCTAAAAGGGTCCTGCCTCCCCATTTGATCTTCTACCTGACCGTCCTTTATTTGATAGTCATGAAATATTATATTGGAATTAATAAAGAGTAAAACCAATTTATTACACTACAATTATACATATTACATTTTAGTCTTTGGGAGTTAAAGACTTGGTCATTTTTATAAGAAAATATAGGATTTTCTTGGTTCTCAATTACTACCGTTTACAAACAAAGGGCTTTTCTATTACAAAATCTTATGAACTCACCAACTTAATTGTTGACACTTTTTCAACTACTTGTATTATCAGGAAACTGACAAGGTAAATGCAAGCGCTACAAGTAATGACGTTACGACGTCATTTTTATCTATTTTGTTATCATTTCAATTGTACTTGAGACATGTCATAAGTAAACTTTGTAACATTTCTAATTGATTTAAACGATGGTTGTGTGCTTGGATTTCACTACTATTCAACTTTGTTATGATATTGTTCATGAAGTCATCCACCCTTGAACTATTCCGCCAATACGGTTTGAGGGTGTGACAGATTGGTATCAGAGCATTGTTTATAGTGAACTAAGTATATCAATCCATTTAAGATATACAACTATAAATACAATGGGACTAATACTCTCGAAAACATTTTGTACAAGTATACTTTTAAAATTATAACGATAATTTTTATAAAAAGTATAAGTACATACATACATACTAGAACAATACCATAGCTAAGACATACAAAAGTATTAGGATAAGTTGAAATACTACGGATAGACCTAAGTGCTTTGGTAATTATGTCTTGGATAAATAGAGCCTGATCAACTCTATTGGTCCAAGATATAATTAACGGGTACTTAGGGATAGTCGTGGTGAACAACAAGTCTGAACACTTACCAATAACCAAACAACTAAACATAAAATTTAAAATACTATGGGAGTATTTTAAGACACTATAGAACTAAACAAAGAGTTAAAATACTACAGGAGTATTTTATGAATACTACGAAGTCGTACACTTAGAATTTTCTCTTACATACCTGTCATACCCCTTAGAAACCACCTTACTTATAACAACTTCTAAAGACTTACCAAGAACCATGTACAAAGAAAAACACTAGAACAAAACATAAAACAAAAATACTGTACGAGTATTTTGTGATACTATAGAGCCATACATCTAGACTCTTTATGCACCTCTTATACCCCTATCGCTACATAGTCGATATAAACGTATAATAGAAACGCCGTACTTTGATAACCCTTACCAAGAACTAACCAACGTCAAATCTTAAATCCTTGTGGCAGAAATATGCCACCCAATAGGAGAAACACTAGGAGCACACCAGCCGGAACACCCGATCCACACATGATGAACTCAGCGACTTTCCAAGCCGCCGTGACAGCCGCCGTGACAGCCGCTATTGCCCAGATTAACAACAATGGGACGAATGGAAGTGGGAGCAGAAATGCCACCAACGACTCCACAAATGTAGAAACATCAAACCACTCGCGAGTATGCACATACAAAGACTTTGTTAATTGTAAACCAGTGGCTTTCCACGGTACTGGTGGTGTCCTTGCTCTCACGAGATGGATTGAGAAAACAGAATCAATCTTTGAAATCTCCGCATGCTCCAAGGAATCTAAAGTCAAATTCGCCGCTGGTACCTTTGTTGATACGGCCATGTCCTGGTGGAAGGGCCATGTTAAGGCTCTGACACTTCCTGTGGCCAACTCAATGAGTTGGGAGGAACTGAAGACCATGCTGATGAAAGAGTACTGTCCCAGAGGGGAGATCCAGAAATTAGAACAAGAACTGTGGAACCTTACTATGAAAGGTTCAGATCTGACCTCCTACACGAACCGATTCAATGACCTGGCAACCCTCTGCCCTACTATGGTTACGCCAGAATCTGTTAAAGTGGAGCGCTATATCTGGGGGCTATCTCCTCAGATCCAGGGGAATGTAGAATCAGCAAGCCCCGCTACCTTCGACAGCGCCAAACGACTAGCCCAACGACTAGTTGACCATGGGGTTCGCCAGGGAACCATGACCCCAAGAACTGAACAACCAAATGAGAAGGACCACAAAAGGAAACCCTGGAACAGGGGGAGGGGTCAGCCTAACCAAGAAAATGCCAAGAGACAACAGATTGTGGCAGTCCGTGCAGCCACTGTCCCGACTACCCCTACAACAACCAAGCAGTATAATGGGACACCACCCAAGTGCAACAAGTGTAATTTCCACCACACCGGAGCATGTAGGGAGATGCACTGCTCGAACTGTAACAAAAAGGGGCATACCGCCCGTTTCTGCAAGGCGCCAGTTCCACAAACCACCCAAGCCTCTAATGCTGGGGTGAGTCAAGCTTGCTATGGTTGCGGTGAGACAGGGCATTTTAAGCGTGATTGCCCAAAGACAAAGAACGTGGGGAGAAATGGAAGAGTCCTAGCCATGAGACGCGCGGAAGCAGTAGAGGATCCTACCGTGGTTACCCGTACGTTCCTCGTCAATAACTCGTATGCTTGTGTACTATTCGATAGCGGTGCGTAGAGGAGTTTCGTAAGCCACGAGTTTAAATACTTATTAAAACAAAAACCACAACCACTCAATGAAACATTTATAGTAGAAATGGCAAATGGCAAAACTGAAAGCACAAACGACATATACATAGGCTGTACACTTACTCTGGACGATCACTCCTTTCAAATCGATTTAATTCCTGTTAAAATAGGAAGTTTTGACGTGATTGTTGGTATGGATTGGCTATTTCCCCATCATGCCGACATCATGTGTTACGAACGAGGAATCCGACTTCATCTGCCAGATGACAAGACCTTTGTTGTCTACGGTGATAAACCCAGTACCAGCCTCCGAATCGTATCTTGCATCAAGGCCCGAAAATACCTACAGAAAAGATACCATGCCTTCTTAGCCCACGTTGTTGACGAGAAGAAAGAAGTAAAGAACATCGAAGAGATCCCCGAAGTCTATGACTTCTCCGATGTATTCCCAGAAGACCTTCCAGGAGTACCACCCGCACGGCAAGTCGAGTTCAGAATCGATTTGATTCCAGGAGCCACCTCGGTAGCAAAAGCACCTTACCGATTAGCCCCGGCAGAAATGCAAGAATTATCCAGCCAACTAAACGAACTGCTAAGTAAAGGGTTCATCAGGCCGAGCTTCTCACCTTGGGGAGCGCCGGTATTGTTCGTGAAGAAGAAGGATGGATCATTCCGTATGTGCATTGACTATCGGGAGTTGAACAAGCTCACTATCAAAAATCGATACCCGCTACCCCGAATTGACGACCTGTTCGATCAACTCCAAGGAGCGAGCTATTTCTCAAAAATCGATCTGAGGTCGGGATATCACCAACTCAAGGTTCAAGAAGAAGATGTTCCTAAAACGGCATTCAGAACTCGCTACGGCCATTATGAATTCGTTGTGATGCCTTTCGGATTGACTAATGCGCCCGCAGTGTTTATGGATCTAATGAACCGAGTATGCCGACCTTACCTAGATAAATTCGTGATAGTGTTCATCGACGACATACTTATCTATTCACGAAGTAAGGAGGAACATAGTCAACACTTACGACAGGTTTTGGAGACATTAAGAGCAGAGAAGCTGTATGCGAAATTTTCGAAATGCGAAATTTGGATTCAAAAGGTGGACTTTCTAGGCCACGTAGTCAGCAAGGAAGGAATACATGTGGATCCTTCCAAAATCAAAGCCATCGAAAACTGGAAAGCACCAAGAACTCCGACAAAAATCCGTCAGTTTTTGGGCCTTGCTGGCTATTACCGAAGATTCATACAGAATTTCTCCAAAATTGCGAAACCACTTACTGCCCTGACACAGAAGGGTGTAACATTCAAGTGGGAAGATAAACAAGACGCCGCCTTCCAGACCTTAAAGAAAGCCTTGTGCAGCGCTCCTATTCTGTCCCTTCCAGAGGAAACAGAAGACTTTGTGGTCTATTGCGATGCGTCGAACCAAGGTCTGGGCAGTGTACTCATGCAAAGAGGAAAAGTCATTGCCTACGCTTCAAGACAACTTAAAACTCACGAGGTCAACTACACTACACATGACCTCGAGTTGGGGGCGGTAGTATTCGCATTGAAGATCTGGAGACACTACCTGTACGGCACTAAGTGTACAATCTTCACTGACCATAAGAGTCTCCAGCATATCCTCAATCAAAAAGAGCTCAACATGAGGCAACGGCGATGGGTAGAGCTACTAAGTGACTATGAATGTGAAATTCGTTATCACCTAGGGAAGGCCAACGTGGTAGCTGATGCCCTCAGTCGAAAAGAGTACTCGGGCCGCCGAGTAAAGTCTCTGTCAATAACGATCCATTCCCATTTGTCCACTCAGATCAAGGAGGCACAGCTAGAAGCCTTAAAACCTGAGAATGTCGCAAATGAAGCGTTGCGAGGGATGGATAAAAACCTTGAAGTTAAGGATGACGGAGCTCGTTACCTCATGAACCGAATTTGGACTCCGAAATTTGGTGGATACAGAGACATTATCATGAACGAGGCTCACAAGACTAAATACTCCGTTCATCCCGGATCCGACAAGATGTATCTAGATCTCAAGAAACTATATTGGTGGCCAAACATGAAGGCAGAAATTGCTACCTACGTGGGCAAGTGTTTGACTTGTGCCAGGGTTAAGGTAGAATATCAAAAGTCCTCGGGTTTGCTAATTCAACCAGCAATACCCGAGTGGAAGTGGGAGCGGATAACAATGGACTTCATAACCAAATTACCAAAGACAACCGGTGGGTTAGACACTATATGGGTAATCGTAGATAGGTTAACCAAATCCGCACACTTCCTACCAATCAAGGAGGCTGATAGGATGGACAAACTGGCGAGGGTTTACCTCAGAGATATTGTAAAATTGCACGGCGTGCCAAAATCAATCATCTCTGATAGAGATAGCCGATTCACTTCGCACTTTTGGCAAGCATTGCAAAAGGCTATGGAAACCAGACTCGATATGAGCACAGCTTACCATCCGCAGACTGATGGCCAAAGTGAACGAACCATTCAAACACTGGAAGACATGCTTCGCGCCTGCGTAATAGACTTTGGCAAGGCGTGGGACGTTCACTTGACACTAATTGAATTCTCCTACAACAACAGTTACCACACTAGCATCAAGGCCGCTCCATTCGAGGCACTGTATGGGCGTAAGTGCAGATCACCTTTGTGTTGGGCCGAGGTCGGCGACACACAACTAGTCAAAGGTCAAGTGACAAACAGCAACCTCACCGGGCCAGAAATCATACGAGAGACCACGGAAAAGATCATTCAAATCCGGGAACGATTGAAGGCCTCTCGCGATCGACAGAAAAGTTATGCAGACAGAAGGTGTAAACTGTAACGTCCCAGTTTTTAAACAATTTTAAAATAAATAATAAAACAATTTTAGTAAAAACACATTATGTTTATAAATATAACAACTCAATATCTATAATTATTTAAAAAAAACAATTAACACCAAATTAGTCCAGCAGCGGAAGTCAACAAGACAAGGTCAACTCAATATAAATTTTCAAAAGAAGCTGCATCAGTGTGTACCCGTCAAGCCTAGCCGTCGTTTCTACCTGTACAACCTGAAATAGTAATTTAATAGGGAAAGGTTAAGCACATAGCTTAGTGAGTTCCTACACCTACACAGCATGTCAGTTACACATACCCAACCACTATAATACACAAATATACATTACAGGAAAATAAACACATAATACGCTCTACCAAGTATGTTGAGTTATACTCTCCTACTCAGCATTTCGAGCCGCGCATACTCTGTTCGTCGAGTCATGCGTATCTGCTCAATAAATCAAACACAACTGCTTAGCACTCAGAGCCGCGCATACTCTGTACGTCGAGTCATGCGTATCTGCTCAATAAATCAAACCCCACTGCTCAGCACTCAGAGCCGCGCATACTCTGTACGTTGAGTCATGCGTATCTGCTCAGTGCATCTTGCAGATATCTCTATATTGCTCAGTACGTCGAGCCCGTATTTTGTACACACTAGACCTAGACACGTCTAGTACTAACCACACACCATACCCCAACCCATACACTATAATAGGAAGGTATAATATGAATAGAATACACGCAACTTGGTACTATTCACAAACATCTTACAAGTACACAAAAATACGGTAAAGCACATATAACATCCACGCAATGTAGAGAGAAACTCACCTGATAAGTAGAAGTAGGTTACACACACAAGCACGTGATACTCAAGAACTCTCCTTCTTCCCCGAACCTACATTCCACGTGATACGGCTTAGAACGAATTAACGTTTACATTTATTACTTATAATTATATGAGTATACATGTGTTTTCCCGATACCCGACACGTACCGTGTCCATACCCTCCCTTTACCTTATAAATATGTCATTGAAGTTATTAATTATCTTAATAAGCATATATAAGACCAAACACCCGCTACGAACTCTTTGCCGCAACCAATACCAAAAACCACGAAATATTGCTTGACAGCAAAGCTGATTTTTAGACCCACGACAGGATTTGTAATATTAAACCAAGGAGGAATTGAAAATAAAATCCAATAAAAATCAAGGGTAGACTAGACCCAAGGACAAGGTCACAGGGCCTGACCTCAGACCAAAATCATTCTCCAATAACAAATGAAAAATCCCCGAACTTGACTGATTATATCAGTCCACCCATTAGACCACCCTTCAAAGACATAACCAAAACACAAAACCAACAAGGGTTAGGTTCTGGTTTTTTTTTATGTGAATAAACTAGACAAATAACCCAAACGTTTCCCATTGGTCTTACCCCCAAAACATGTTTGTACATTTATATATGAATTTATTAAGTCAGAATACTTAACTCGTCATGGTTCTTCACCTTCAGTGAAAATATCCCGTTTCACCCTAGCTAAAGGTATTTCCAGGCTTCCGTTAACACTAAAAGAATGTAACCAACTCAGTTATGCAACTCTGGGAACTGGTTTCAGCTTCAAAAGATTCACTTATGATTTTATACAACTTAAACAACACAGTGAATTTTCTCAAAAAAATCATGGTTTCAATCGAGGGGTTATAAATCGAGTTCTAGATATCATCTCCCTAAACTGAACGGTCAAACATTGCATATTCATGTCTGTAATCTTCAATCCAAATTTCATAGCGATCCAACGGTTCAAACTCCGTGGATCGTCCGAACAACACAGAAACATCCAAAAATCCGGAAAAAAAACTTACTTGGCTTAGAGAGGATCTCACCTTCTTTCCTTCTTCTTATCCATTGCTTCTGCCCATTGAAAACACGATCAGGGAATATAAATCCCTGATTTGAATTGGTCACTTTCAATTATGACAAAAATGCCCCTGCTTTCATGCCTTAGCAAAATTCAGCATTTACACCATATTCTTACCAAACTTTGCGCATCCGTTTCTTCTTCATATGACATCTAATTTCTGCAAACTGTATACCGTCGGAAAGGCGGGAATGAGCTTTATAACTTACTCACACTGACTTTAGTCTGAATCGATTCAGATTTTCTTCTATTAGCCCTTAAACATGACCACTTCGTCATTTTTGTCACTTTTTGGTCTTCTTTGACATATCATAACTTCTTCATTATAACTCCAAATGATATGAATCGTTTTCCTATAATATTATTTCATCAAGATCTACAAAATCCTTATTGATGATTTTTTCCCAATTCCTTATAGGTATTTACATATTAATTTTTAAAGATTACAATTAATCCTTTTTATTTTCGTTAAAATAAATACTTTATTTGGTGAAAATAAAGAATTAGAAAACGGATGTTACAAATCTCCCCCACTTATAAGAATTTCGTCCCCGAAATTCAATACCAAGATAATAGGTATTTTAGGTTGAAACTTTCATTGGCCCATAATTCCACAAGATTCATAGTATGTGAGCACATTAGCCCATATTTCATTTTTATTTTGGTCTATTAATTTGCCCATAAATACTAATCCAACAACACGAGCCCAAATATGTTAAACTTTAGCCCATTAGGCCAAGAGTCCAACACGGGATGAAAAGTCAACATAAGTCAACGTTAATATCTCTCCAATGTTAACAGATAGGTCTTACACCTTGTTTTTATGTGACATCATATCACTATTAATCAACGGCCAACATCAGTCTATGCATTAAAGTAATCAGTAAACGACACCACTTTATTCACCTTTATTCCAAAGAGTCTCTTCAAGATCCTATTATCACTAGAGACAAACAGCGAATTTGAAAAAGAAACAGCATCTAGGGTAATGAAGAGTCGCATCCACTGTAGATGGTTTGAATTTATGGTAATAAGAACATCGGTTGTCCTTTCAATTCCAGCTGCAAGATGCTAAATATACACATATATAGTATCATTCATTTCCACACTTATTTTCAGTCTCATCCTCTCCTATCGCTAGTTTATTCGTATCCAAACTCATAATTAAAGTTGAGTTATGGAAAACAGATCTTCAATGAACAATCTGTCGAACCCTGGACCTGATTTTCCGCAAGGAGAGGGTACTTCAGACCAAACATTCTTAATAGAGTTCGGTATCTCTAACATTCTAGACATCTATCATCCATACTTCAATTATCTTTCTAATGTTTTGTTTGATTTTGAATTATGGTACAGTCTTCCGGATATACTACCAATAGAGCAACTCCACAGTGAGCCAGAAATTTTTCCCGAGCTGAACATTAACTCAGAAGATCAGGTGCATGCATCTTTAGACTTTGTACTTGATCAGACTCCATACCTTCTACTAGGTTAAATTCTTTTAAATGATCGCTTTTATGAATATTCAGTTTTGTTTTATCATCTGACAATTGTTATTTATAGACCCATCTGTGGACGATCTATCTGACTACAATCCATTCATCGACGTACCCTCAACGAGTAGTGCGATCATCCCCATGAATCAAAGATTCATGACTGACATTCAGGATGAAAGTCAATTACAAACAACTCATAACATCAATTATTGAAATGAATCCCGAGCTTGGGGTTGGTTTTCAATATCAAAATCACCTTCAGTTGATTCAAAGGAATCTAGAAGGATTTCAGAATCCTGGGTTTTTAGTTGAAAACCAACAATTACCACCAATAGAAGCTACTGATTTTAATGAATCAATGTCCATCTTTGGTTTAGAAAATCAGGATCATGTTCAAATGATCCAGAATGATAACTATACAATTGGATTTGAACCTTCTAGTTCAGAAAACATAGCAGGTGGCAGTGGAAGAGGTTTCAGACATTTATTAAGTAGGGAAATAATAGCTGAATACTTTAAAGAACCAATTGAGAAAGCTGCGAAGGAACTCAACATTGGAACGACACAATTAAAAAAACGTTGTAGAGAATTAGGTATCAATCATTGGCCCCAACGACAACTTACGAGTCTGCAAACTCTTATTGATCGTGTTGAGGTAAAGAATTACATTTTTTATATCGTAAAGTTGTAATTACTAAAGTTATTTGTGTCACAGGAATTTGGTTACGAGTTTAGTGGAGCAACAGGATTATCGAAAGATTTAATACCCAACCTAAAAAGAGAGAAAGAAGCAATAATGGAAGGATCACAATCGGGTCTAACAGACGGCACAAAGAAACTGATACAAGCTGCTCATAAGATTGAATATAAGAAAAGAAAATTTCTGGAAAAGGGGGAAACTTCGTCAAGAACTCATACACAGCACCAATTTCTGCCATCTAATTCTGGTATGAGTAGTATTAACCCTGGTTCACTCGAGCCTATGAGTGAGGAGAATTTTGGAGGCTTTGTAGGTGACCTAGCCTGGTTTCCTCCTTCTTATAGCTACCCCCAACTGGTTCCGAATTGGAACCCTTCCTCATCACTGCCCTACTTACACACGCCCCAAATGAGTCAACATTTAGCCCATAATCATGGGGTTATGGGTTCCAACCCTATCGAGACCCCACACCTTGGAGCTCCTCCTCCAATAACTGAAAACATACCCCTTCCAAATCCTCAAGAAGGTACAAGTCAACCTAATGATGACAAAGAGTGGAGGGTAGAAGATCTTTTCTCGCTTCCTTCTGATTCTTCAGTTTAGGTTAGTAGTTCTATAAACTTTTCTTAATGTATTAATATCAAGTTATAGTAATGGTTCACATATATCGATGTGTTACTACTTTTATTTATTATTATTATTTTCATAACTACCCACACCCTCAGCTAATTGGATTCTTCATGACCAACTCCCGATTTCGAACGTGGATCCTGTGCTTCCAATAGTAGGAGCTCTACTATTATCTTCCACACCTATCCACGTCCATTCCAGGACTTGTCCAGAAGTCCCCAATTCACTTCTCACTGATAATTTTTTAAAACATATACCCTACGATTATACAATTATTGAATTAGAAAATCTTTTTAAAACATATACCCCAAGTTGTTTCACAAACATATACCCCAAGTTGTTTCACAAACATAGTTGTATACAATTATTGAATTAGAAAATCTTTCAAATAAAAGGGCTTACCCTACGAATACCACCAAACAAAGAACATATAATAAGGTCAGCTTAAACATTTTAGGAGAATTTAGTCCCTACTGTATACACCTTAATGACATTCCTTAAACAACCTATAAACACTAGCATTTATTCACAACAACAGGCAACAAATAGTCTGTACACCAATATATGGTTTTCTAGCAGGCATTTAAGCACACATATATCATATATTACAGAAACATCAACAAAGACTAAGCACTTAAACCTTTTCCCCACTGACGTCGGCTGGCGGTACACACTGCGTCTTCGCAACAATATTCATTTAACATGTCACTCGAAAAAAAAAACTTTTAATTTCTTGTAAAAATATCTTTAAAGAAAACTTTTGAGTCTCAAGCTTGAGATCAAAACCCACCAAGTGAGTCCGATTCACTCAAGCTATAGCTCTGATACCAACTTGTAACGTCCCAGTTTTTAAACAATTTTAAAATAAATAATAAAACAATTTTAGTAAAAACACATTATGTTTATAAATATAACAACTCAATATCTATAATTATTTAAAAAAAAACATTTAACACCAAATTAGTCCAGCAGCGGAAGTCAACAAGACAAGGTCAACTCAATATAAATTTTCAAAAGAAGCTGCATCAGTGTGTACCCGTCAAAGCCTAGCCGTCGTTTCCACCTGTACAACCTGAAATAGTAATTTAATAGGGAAAGGTTAAGCACATAGCTTAGTGAGTTCCTACACCTACACAGCATGTCAGTTACACATACCCAACCACTATAATACACAAATATACATTATAGTAAAATAAACACATAATCCGCTCTACCAAGTATGTTGAGTTATACTCTCCTACTCAGCATTTCGAGCCGCACATACTCTGTTCGTCGAGTCATGCGTATCTGCTTAATAAATCAAATACAACTGCTTAGCACTCAGAGCCGCGCATACTCTGTACGTCGAGTCATGCGTATCTGCTCAATAAATCAAACCCCACTGCTCAGCACTCAGAGCCGCGCATACTCTGTACGTTGAGTCATGCGTATCTGCTCAGTGCATCTTGCAGATATCTCTATATTGCTCAGTACGTCGAGCCCGTATTTTGTACACACTAGACCTAGACACGTCTAGTACTAACCACACACCATACCCCAACCCATACACTATAATAGGAAGGTATAATATGAATAGAATACACGCAACTTGGTACTATTCACAAACATCTTACAAGTACACAAAAATACGGTAAAGCACATATAACATCCACACAATGTAGAGAGAAACTCACCTGATAAGTAGAAGTAGGTTACACACACAAGCACGTGATACTCAAGAACTCTCCTTCTTCCCCGAACCTACATTCCACGTGATACGGCTTAGAACGAATTAACGTTTACATTTATTACTTATAATTATATTAGTATACATGTGTTTTCCCGATACCCGACACGTACCGTGTCCATACCCTCCCTTTACCTTATAAATATGTCATTGAAGTTATTAATTATCTTAATAAGCATATATAAGACCAAACACCCGCTACGAACTCTTTGCCGCAACCAATACCAAAAACCACGAAATATTGCTTGACAGCAAAGCTGATTTTTAGACCCACGACAGGATTTGTAATATTAAACCAAGGAGGAATTGAAAATAAAATCCAATAAAAATCAAGGGTAGACTAGACCCAAGGACAAGGTCACAGGGCCTGACCTCAAACCAAAATAATTCTCCAATAACAAATGAAAAATCCCCGAACTTGACTGATTATATCAGTCCACCCATTAGACCACCCTTCAAAGACATAACCAAAACACAAAACCAACAAGGGGTTAGGTTCTGGTTTTTTTTGTGTGAATAAACTAGACAAATAACCCAAACGTTTCCCATTGGTCTTACCCCCAAAACATGTTTGTACAGTTATATATGAATTTATTAAGTCAGAATACTTAACTCGTCATGGTTCTTCACCTTCAGTGAAAATATCCCGTTTCACCCTAGCTAAAGGTATTTCCAGGCTTCCGTTAACACTAAAAGAATGTAACCAACTCAGTTATGCAACTCTGGGAACTGGTTTCAGCTTCAAAAGATTCACTTATGATTTTATACAACTTAAACAACACAGTGAATTTTCTCAAAAAAATCATGGTTTGAATCGAGGGGTTATAAATCGAGTTCTAGATATCATCTCCCTAAACTGAACGGTCAAACATTGCATATTCATGTCTGTAATCTTCAATCCAAATTTCATAGCGATCCAACGGTTCAAACTCCGTGGATCGTCCAAACAACACAGAAACATCCAAAAATCCGAAAGAAAAAACTTACTTGGCTTAGAGAGGATCTCACCTTCTTTCCTTCTTCTTATCCATTGCTTCTGCCCATTGAAAACACGATCAGGGAATATAAATCCCTGATTTGAACTGGTCACTTTCAATTATGACAAAAATGCCCCTGCTTTCATGCATTAGCAAAATTCAGCATTTACACCATATTCTTACCAAACTTTGCGCATCCGTTTCTTCTTCATATGACATCTAATTTCTGCAAACTGTATACCGTCGGAAAGGCGGGAATGAGCTTTATAACTTACTCACACTGACTTTAGTCTGAATCGATTCAGATTTTCTTCTATTAGCCCTTAAACATGACCACTTCGTCATTTTTGTCACTTTTTGGTCTTCTTTGACATATCATAACTTCTTCATTATAACTCCAAATGATATGAATCGTTTTCCTATAATCTTATTTCATCAAGATCTACAAAATCCTTATTGATGACTTTTTCCCAATTCCTTATAGGTATTTACATATTAATTTTTAAAGATTACAATTAATCCTTTTTATTTTCGTTAAAATAAATACTTTATTTGGTGAAAATAAAGAATTAGAAAACGGATGTTACATAAACCGTTAGAATTTCAAGTGGGTGACCTTGTCATGTTGAAGGTCTCCCCTTGGAAAGGGATGATACGCTTCGGCAAGAGGGGGAAACATAACCCAAGGTACGTTGGACCATTCAAAATCCTAGCAAGGATCGGTCCTGTAGCCTACAAACTTCAACTACCCCAGGAGTTGAGCAAAGTACACAGCACATTCCATGTGTCGAATCTCAAGAAGTGCTTGTCCGATGAAACCCTGATCACCCCCCTTGACGAAATCGAAGTCAATGAAGACCTACACTTCGTAGAGGAACCAGTGGAGATCATGGATAGAGAAATCAAAAGAACCAAACAGAGCCGCATACCAATAGTTAAGGTCCGTTGGAGTGCCAAGCGAGGACCTGAGTTTACTTGGGAGCGCGAAGACCAAATGAAGCAGAAATACCCACACTTCTTCCCAAACCCTTGAGGATCCACTCAATAGCTAAATTTCGGGACGAAATTCTTTCTAACGGGTAGGTGATGTGACTATTGTAAATTTTTGGTCAACAAAAGTCAACTATAGTCAAACGAAGCGTACGTTAATCTATATGTTGAAAAGTTATTTTCTATAACTTTTGCAATGAATTATTAATATTATAGCATTTCGTATGCTAAATCAAACAAATATCGATTAAAAGTCGAAAATACGGACAGCAAACTACTGTAGCGTAAAAATTCGATAATCGTACAATTATTATTTTGAGAATAATAATATTCATAAAGTGATCTACTCGTAAATACGAAACTGTGGATATATAGAACGTCGAAAACAGAGTTCGTATGTGAAAGTTATAACGATTAAACCGCTGTGAACGGATAAATGTACACAGGGTTTGGACTCAAATTTCAAAATGTGGTGCCTTAAACATCACATATGAAATAAAAACTTATATGATAAGTAACGTAATAGTATCTAGTATTTAATTCCAAAGCTAAATACAATTTACGGTAAAACGTCAAAAATCGCGAAATCGGAAGAATACCGCGCTTAAACGCGTATTCCGACATCCAACGAGTTATGTTTCAATCAAAATAAATGTTTGACAATTTTTTTATACAAAATAATTATTTAGAACTTCGTTTCGTTAAAAACGCATAAAAATTTACTAAAACGACTTACGATTTTATAAAAATCACCCATTTTTATAAGTACATTGCTATTTTTATAAAAACTAACCCTACCCTACCCCACCCCCACCCTACACTCATTTGGCTGAAACAAGTGCTCCATTAAAACCTTAGTGGTAAATATTTAAAATCTAGGCACTTATGAAGCTAGTAATTTTATAATAGGAAAAATCTAAGTATAAATCTTCCAAGAGAGACTAGCCAAATTCATTTGTATTCAACCAAACTTCTTCTTTCTCTCCTCTCCCTCTTGCTCACGGCTCCAAGACCATCACCACCATCTTCACTTTCAAGTTTCAATTTCAAGCTCTCTTCACAAGATTAAGTAGTAAGTTTCATTCCTCTTTTGATTCTAATATACATAACACAAGTTCTACACCTTTTTACACACTAACATCCATCAAAATCTATTGGATATTAGATTTGTCCAAGAGTCATCCAAGTCCTAGAACCAAACTTTTCAACCTTCTACCAAGAAACCTTAAGATCTACCACTCAATGTGAGTTCATACCCCTCATTTTCATCTTTTCAAAGCTTTTGGGGGAGAATACAAGTTCTTTTACTATAAATGTTGTTTTATTCAAGTTTATATGTATTTTACTGTTATACATGTTGATTTATACAAGTTTATAAAGTTAATATTTGTGTAAAAATGCTCTTGACATAAAATATGAATAGATCAATGTATTATGAACACTTTGACATATTAAGTTATGTAAAAATTACAAAACTACAAATAAACCATACAAAAATACTAGATCTTGGACAAAATACTATAAAGATGAACTTGACAACCCCGCACCTGAGCTGCTCGCTACAGCTAGACCGGCAGCTCTGAGGTGTCCAAATGTCTACCATTTCGACGCTTGAAGAATGTCGCAACAGGCCAACTAGTCACAGTATGGTTATAGGGTATCTCACGGGGAAAAATATTAACTTAATAATTTCTTTTATAAATTATTTACGTTATTATTATAACAATTCAATTATAATTCCAAAAATATAATACCGATTGATCTACTTACGAGAGCGGTGTCTAGGCCGATCAATTGAGCTAGGTTGTTGGATTTCCGAAAGGCGTATACGCTAAAAGGGTCCTGCCTCCCCATTTGATCTTCTACCTGGCCGTCCTTTATTTGATAGTCATGAAATATTATATTGGAATTAATAAAGAGTAAAACCAATTTATTACACTACAATTATACATATTACATTTTAGTCTTTGGGAGTTAAAGACTTGGTCATTTTTATAAGAAAATATAGGATTTTCTTGGTTCTCAATTACTACCGTTTACAAATAAAGGGCTTTTCTATTACAAAATCTTATGAACTCACCAACTTAATTGTTGACACTTTTTCAACTACTTGTATTCTCAGGAAACTGACAAGGTAAATGCAAGCGCTACAAGTAATGACGTTACGACGTCATTTTTATCTATTTTGTTATCATTTCAATTGTACTTGAGACATGTCATAAGTAAACTTTGTAACATTTCTAATTGATTTAAACGATGGTTGTGTGCTTGGATTTCACTACTATTCAACTTTGTTATGATATTGTTCATGAAGTCATCCACCCTTGAACTATTCCGCCAATACGGTTTGAGGGTGTGACAAGCTCAGGTGCGGGGTTGTCAAGCCCCGTATAGATCTATACTCAAATATCGCGCTCTCTTACCGAGACTCTGATTATATAAATTCAGGACTTATAGTAGGTACTTATAAAAGTACTTTGAAGATTCATCTCACAAAATTGTATGTATTCCAATCAACTTGTTTATGTACGTTTTGTGTATAAAAACTCTTGAAATAGTCCATTATCATTTTTCTCATGATAATATAGTATAGTATAATAATTATATATTTTTATATAATTATTTTTGTCATGTTCAAATGTCATAATAACCTTTTGTTAATAAACTATTCCAATAATAGTCTATTTTTAGTAATTGCGTCGTAATAACCTTATTTTTACGAACGGTAGCGAAATAACTTGTTCAAATATTATAAATATTATCTTTTGAGATATTTCTCACAAAAATAGTGTAATATCTTGATTATAACCATTTTTGCTAGAAAATAGTGTCTTTGTTTATAAAAACGTAGTTTTTATAACGTTTTTATCCAAGATCTAGTGTTTTTGTACACTTTATTTGTAGTTTTTGTAACTTTTACACAACTTAGTATGTCAAAGTGTTCATAATACATGGATCTACTCACATTTCAAGCCAAATTTATAGTTATAACATTTTTGTTCAAGATCTAACATTTTTACACACTTTAATTATAGTCTAGTAACTTTTATACAAACATATTATGTATCATTATGAACATCTTACAAAGATCTAGCCATATTTCATGTCAAAGGTATTTTTACCCAAATACTAACTTTATAAACTTGTGTAAATCAACATGTATATCATTTAAACTCATATAAACTTGAATAAACAACATATATAGTTAAATAAACTTGTATTCTCCCCCAAAAAGGTTTGAAAACATGAAAATGAGGGGTATGAACTCACCTTGAGTGTGGATCTTAAGATTCCTTGGAATAAGGTTGAAGATTTTGGTTCTAAGACCCGGAGGACCCTTGGACAAAGCTATTATCCAATGGATTTTCGTGAGTATATGTGTGTAAAAGAGTATATGAAGGTATTTAGAACTTAAGTCACTAGATGATCATAACTTACCAAGGATACTTGCAAGATCTTTGAAGATGATGAAGTTTGGAGCTCAAACACCCTTGGACAAAACTAATATCCAATGGATATGGATGGATGTTAGTGTGTGTAAAAGGTGTAAAACTTGTGTTATGTTGTTTAGAATCAAAGGATGGTTGAAACTTACCACTTGCACTTGTGAATGGAGCTTGGAATTGAAGTTTGAAGAAGATGAAGATGAGGATGGTGGGAGCCGAGAGCAAGAGGAGAGGAGAGGAAAAGAGATGGTGAAATGTTGTTAGTTTCAAATAAATGAATAGTTTGGTTCTTGGAAGTATAAGCCTTATTCTTTTCCAATTATAAAAATCATAGCCTTTTAAGGCCTATCATTATAATATTAGAAAGAAGATCTTGATGTGTTGGCTTGTCCCCCATGGGGCAGCCGATTTGGGAAGGGGGGTGGGGTGGGGTGGGGTTAGTTTTTATAAAATAGCAATGTACTTATATAAAATGTGTAATTTTTATAAAATAGTATGACGTTTTAGTGAAATTTTATGCGTTTTTGACAAAACGAAGTTCTAAATAATTATTTTGTATAAAAATGTTGCCAAACATTTATTTTGATTGAATTATAATTTGTTGGGTGTCGGAATACGCGTTTAAGCGCAGTATTCTTCCGTTTTCGCGTTTTTCGACCTTTTACCGAAAATTGCATTTAGCTTTGGAATTAAATATTAGATGCTATTACGTCACTTATCATATGAATTGTTATTTCATATTTGTTGTTTAAGGCACCTCATTTTGAAATTTGAGTCCAAACCCTGTGTACATTTATCCGTTCACAGCGGTTTAATCGTTATAACTTTCACATATGAACTCCGTTTTCGACGTTCTATATATCTACAGTTTCGTATTTACGAGTAGATCGTTTTATGAATATTATTATTCTCAAAATAATAATTGTACGATTATCGAATTTTTACGCTACAGTAGTCTGCTGTCCGTATTTTCGATTTTTAACCGATAATTGTTGTGATTTAGCATACGTAATACTATAATATTAATAATTCATCGCAAAAGTTATGGAAAATAACTTTTCAACATATAGATTAACGTACGCATCGTTTGATTACAGTTGACTTTTGTTGACCAAAATTTACAATTGTCACAAATATGAACAATTAAGTAGTTTGTAAAGTTAAATCTTCTATAAGGGCTGTATAAACTTTTTATGATCCTATTCTGTGAGAATAATCATATTTATGTAAGAATGAGAATGAGCGAGAATGTATGATAACGACAATAATTATGTGAGACTGAATGTATTCATATTACCATAAAACCTACTCTCTTGGTCATTTTCGCCGAGTAGCACCTATTCACACATTCATACAATAAATGTTATTCACATTATATATATATATATATATATATATATATATATATATATATATATATATATATATATATATATATATATATATATATATATATATATATATATATATATATATATATATAGGGTCCGGTTCCGGTAATGACTCTTTTATCGGTGAGGACTCGCGAGGACACATTAAAAAAATTGAAAAAAAATATGAAAAAAATACAAATCATAAAATCGAGAATAGTACTATATCATTATCAAAAAAATTTTAAAAAAAAGTTGCATCATTGCAAAACGTAATGATGCAATTTTTCTGTTTTTATTTTGGATCATTATTTCATTATAAAATAAATAATGATCGAAAAGTTTTTTTTTGAATTTTTTTTTTCTCCGATATAGTATTATGATCCATTTTATTATTTATATTTTTTTATATTTTTTTTCAATTTTTTTAATGTGTCATCGCAAGTCCTCACTTTAAGAAGAGTCCTCACCCGATCCTGATTCTATATATATATATATATATATATATATATATATATATATATATATATATATATATATATATATATATATATATATATATATATATATATATATATATATATATATAGAGTTAGGATCTTTTGAGAACCACAAGTCCCCCGAGAATCCGAGAACTCCCAAACCGATTTTTTTTTCAAAAAACCGACCCCATAGGCCTCTAAAACGCACACTTTTAAGATTTTTCGAAAAAAAATTTCCGAAAAAAACGACTTTTTTTTTTTAAAAACTTTGCACATGTACAAAAAAAAAATTTGCACATGTGCAAACTTTTTTATACGTACACTTTTTTTGAAATTTTTTTTACAGAACGCCTTAAATATATGTTAGAAAGACATCCATAAAAAAAAACTTGAAAAAAAATGTACGTATAAAAAAAAAGTTTTTTTTTTGAAATTTTTTTTACAGAACGCAAAGTTTTTTTTTTTTGTACATGTGCAAAGTTTTTAAAAAAAAAAAAGTCGTTTTTTTCGGAAATTTTTTTTGCGAAAAGTCTTAAAAGTGTGCGTTTTAGAGGCCTATGGGGTCGGTTTTTTGAAAAAAAAACCGGTTTGGGAGTTCTCGGGTTCTCGAGGTGAAGTTGGTTCTCAAAAGATCCTAAGTCTATATATATATATATATATATATATATATATATATATATATATATATATATATATATATATATATATATATATATATATATATATATATATATATATATATATATATATATATATATATATATATATATATATATATATGTATATATATATAAGGTAATGTTATCATTTGTCGTCTTTATCATTCTAATTCCATTATAATTTGTCAACCAAAGATGTCAATTATTTGGATTCCATCAAGTTCTAATACATTTAAATACCAATGCATTCAAGAGATCCAATTTCTTCCGAAATGTATTGCAAACATTCTGTTGATCGTGGAATACGTAAATTTTTGTGATTTATTTTTTGCCGGTTTAAGTTGTTAGTTAGCATTGAATGATAAAGAAACATTTATCATTAAATGGTGAGAGTTAAACGGCTATTTTATTATTATTATTATTATTTTTGCCATTTATTCATCTTTAATTTACATGTTTCAGTTTGTTTCTCTTGGATGACTAAAATTATTTAGTCGTCTAAAATGAAGAAACTTAGGAAGTCGGTTATTATTACAAGCAATATGGTTGGATGTGTTTTATCATGCAACCGACATCACTTTGTATGTTAAAAGACATTTTTGTGAATCTAAAACTTGTTTAGGATGCTGTTGAATAAATCTCTATGCTCATTTATAGTTGTTCTATAAAAAAAATCATGATAAGATATAAATATCTAATGTATGGTTGGAAAAGAGAATATGCGGTTCATGACTCTTGCTCCAAAATCCAGGCATAAAAAGTTATCAAACTTTGATCTTGACATCGACACCATGATCAATACATGTTATGAGCCATATACGTGTGTGCTCTGTGTTTATTCTTTTATGGGGTAAAAAGGTAGTACCATCATATAATTGTCGTACTAATAAACGATGGCCAACTAGTCATAGCCTAGTGATGCTTATTAGGTACATTTCATCACATGAAGTGGGGTGAGTGCAAGTATGGCCATGGCCCTCTTAAATTCCTTCTTGACCAACAAATGCCACAACTCACAACTCCGTTGATTTCTTTTCACTAATTTATTCTGCGGTTGAGGTCATAGGATATTAATATAAAATTATATTTTCTCTAATTAGGTTTTCAAACTTGTATATACGAATTAATTATAAGTAATAAAACGTGTCACATAAATCATTCGTTAATTTGATGATCGTTATAATCAATAAGTTTTGTAACATGACGTCGACGCTAGACAATTAAACATGTAAGTTATTCTATATAACATTAAGGTCAAAGGGAGACATGATCACTCATTCCAAGAGGTTTTAGTGCCACGTAGGGATCACCTCACTAACCCATCATCAATTCAATTCTAGGAAATAGTAACCTCTCATTAACCACTCACTTTTTTTATTTAAATAAATAATAATTACTTTAACATAAATAAAACTAAAATTACCAAATAACATTTAATTAAAAACCAAATAACATTATTCGAAAGGTTGGTGAAATTTTCACCACTTCCTACGCATCGTAAAGCAAGAACTCGGCATTTTGTGACACCCGATACTCATGTAGCGCTTGTCCAATGACCTCATAGTCGGTTATTCCGGGTTGTCGGTTCGCCGATAGATTTTAGTAAATTTGGTGAAAGGTTATCAGTTTCACCGACATTGACCTCAATTTGCTATGAAGCAGATGTCTGTTCCCAAAAACTGAATCCTCCTCCCTTGTATTGTTATACAATTCCTCAACACGTTCCCAAAATTGGCGGCCATTTGTTAGATTTTCCTCTTCAGTAACGGTGAGGAAGGCGGTTGCCAAACCTGCTTTTTCATGTGAAAGCCATCCCCAACGATTATTTCCATTTCCGTTTCTAGCCATGATCTATAAAATTTGGTAGCTTGTTTTATATTGTGTAGGAAGTTGAGAAAAAATATGTGATTTTTAAATGATGTAGAAAGAGGTATTTATAGTTGGGTAAATTATCAAAAAAAGTTAATTTTTTTTATTAAGTAGTAGCCATCGGGGGTGGGGGGGGGGGATTTGCAAAACTGATAAACCTCAAGGGGGCAAAAAGAAAATATGTTCATGTTTCACGTACGAGGTTTGAACCCCAATCACTCGCCTTCACCGCGGTACACCAACCAACTGGGACGATGTTACCGTGCGGGGTTTGAATGCCACATCGGACACCATTCTATGCGATCTTACGGCTCCGGTTGGTCTAATACTTTATCAACGCATGTTATATAGATGCTAATGCCAATAAAACTTAACATGGTCAAGAAGTTGATAAATGACATGACTTGGTAGAGAGGAACAAATTAGTTTTTTTTCTTCAAAAACCAGATCAGTTCAAGTCAATGAAGTGAAAACTGATTTGGTCCAAAACCGGATCAGATTTAAACTTCAGGCTGAAAATATTTGAAACCTTTACGAACCGGATTGAAATCGATTGGGGAGAAACTGATTTGTAAATTATGGCAGAAACAACCATTTTGAAGCAACAGGTTGTTTTGAAGTAAATTTTTGGTCTTTTTGTACCTATTTTTGGGTTTTAGTTCACCAAGATACATATTACATCAAACAAATGCATATTGAAACTTAAAAACATGAAAACAAGATCGAAAATAGGCATCATCGTCTTGGTAGTCGTTGTTTGTTTGATAGTTCGTAGCCACTATATTATTAATCCTTTGTTGTTTGGATTTAGTTCTCTTCCGTCATGTTGCGTAATTCATCTTCATAAGCAAGCTCTTGTAACGTAAGAGGTATCGACAATCCCATCACTATTCATTCATCATGGATTTCTTGTTCAACCTCATCTTTCACCTTCAAGTGACGAAACATTTTGTATACGTTCTATGCCATACGAGTAGTCTATCAATCAGATACACATTTTCCACGAGCAAATGTATGAGTTTGTTATTCTTGGTGATATTGTGAACTAATAATAATAGAGTCAAAACGGCTAGAGTTTTATTAATTGAGATAAAATGTATATACAAAAGAAGGAAAAACACCTATAAATAGGAAAGCAAACTAGGATTAACATATCTAAAAGACTAAATAAAAGCCCAAAATAAAAACGAGCCCACTAACTTATTTAGGCTAAGTTCCACCCTCAAACTCATAATACGACAACAATAAACATTAAGAGCTTGTCATAAAAAAATGAAATCGAGGTGCATACAGGGCCATGTTAAACATATTAGCAATCTGAAAAGCTGATAGCACATGAGGTAGAGAGATTGCCCGAGTTGAAGATGATGATGAGTAAAATGCCAATCAATCTCAATATGTTTCGTCCGCTCATGAAAATCAGAATTCTTTGTCATAGTGCAAGGCGGTACGTTGAGAAGTATCAACACCCATATTTGCAAGAAGCCAACATAGACAAACAATCTAAGAATAGGTAACAATCATAGCTCGATACTCAGCCTCTGTAAAGGATCGAGAGATAACATCTTGTTTCTTACTCTTCCATAAGATCCACGAATCTCCAAGAAAGATACAAAAACTAGTGGCGGACTTGCGATCATGAAGCTCGTTGTCCCAATCAGCATCATTATAACACGTAGCTCAAGAGAAGATGTCGAGGGAAGCACATGACTCGAGAACTAAGTGTGAAGATAACTCAAACTTTGAAGAACAACTCCCCAAGGAACAGTAGAAGGAGTGGTAACAAACAGGCTAATTCAAATGGACCGCATGACCTATTTTCAGAGAGTCACGCTTGTTCAAATGTATCAAATATGTACTTTGTCCAAGATAGAAGATAACACTTTTTAGATTGAGCAATCTCAATCCCCAAGAAGTAATGTAACAACCCCAAGTCTTTCGTAGCAAATCGGTGACCCAAATCATGCTTCAAAGACTTTATACTATTATGGTCGTCACCAATAACAATCATGTCATCCACAAACAAAGATAGTAGAATTCGTCCTGCACTTGTGCATCTAACAACTAAAGCTGAATCATTATTACTTGGAGTAAAACCAAGAGAAGTAATGACCATAGATAATTTCTCAAACTAGGCAGGGGGAGCTTGTTTGATACCATATAGAGCTTATCAAAGACGAAAAAACTCATGAGGCTAGTGAGCAATACCTGAGGGAGGAGTCTTATAAACTTCGTCATGAAGATCACCATTCAAGACTGCATTCTTGACATATATTTGAAAGATCTTCCACTAGCAGATGGAGGAGACTGCTAGAGTGAGAATGGTCATCATTTTTACACCTGGCCTTATATCATTCAACAGACCCAACAAACTTGGTTTTAATCTTGCTCACCCGTCGATAACCAGTCGTATGCTTTTCAGGTTGAAGCAGAACCAGATCGCATGTATGAGTGTGATAAAGGGCTGCAATCTCCTTTTCCATAACATTCTGCTAAATGGGGATTTGAGACAGTCTCTTTGTAGGACCCAGGCTCAGAAAGATAATGTACATTCGCAATAAGAGATGCAAACGCTGGCGAATAAGATGAATATTAAAACTCTTGGAGCTGGGTGAAATTATGGTTACAAGTAGACATTTGTAGTGGTGGAGTATTTAGAGCCACAATAGCAGTGGGAGCGATCGTAGGTATCCAAATCATGAGTGTTGTTTGAAGCTATAGGAGTATCCTAAACTAGGTATCAGATGGAGTCTCATCACAGCCAATACTAAAAGGATCATTCGCCCTAATATCAGTGACACGTGGAGAAAAATGAAATATGCTCTAGAAAGGTGACACGTGGAGAGACATATAAATTCTGACTTACCTGATCAAAACATCAATACCTTTTTTGACTGATACCGTATCCCAAAAATACACGCTAGGCAAAGTTCAGAGACAACTTATTTAGCTCAACATGAGGCTGACGAACAAAGAGGTGCACCCAAAAACCTACAAAGAGGAACTGTCCAAATAGTTTCTCATAGAGATGCGATTAATGACGTAGGGAGTGGTAAGAAGAGCTTCTCCTTAAAAAAACACTAGGAACCTCAAAAGATAATAATAGAGGCGGAGCAGAATTAGAAATTTAGAATCGTTTTCTTTCCAGCAAGCCAAAATTTTACCGCTTTGCAACAAAAATTTCCCATAGTTGTTTGATCATGTCTGAGCCCAAATTCCACCTCTCCGCAATACAAATTTGCATGATTTTTGAAAGTTGAATTTCCGTCTTAATTAAAAAAAGTCCCACATTTCTTGCATCGAGTTTTTTTCGAACCGCTCGATATTATACATTAATCATAATTGCACATATTACCAGGTTTCTATTCGTCTCTTTGATGCTAATATTGGTTATATTACTTGAAAAATCTCCAATTGTAACATCCTACTTTTCATGATAAATTAAATTTTTTAGAAAAAAGCATTTTTATTAATAAAAACATCATTTCATTAAAAACTTTCAAACATATTTCATATTTCAATAAGCAAAACATTTAATGTCATCGTCATTCAAAACCAACAGTCAGCGAAAGTCAAAAACCTAAACAGTGTCAACATAAATCATAACCCAGAAGAGAAGCAGCGACAATGTGTACTTGTCAAGCCTTGGCATCTTTTGTACCAAAAGTACCTGAAACAGTGGTTTTAATGGAAAAGGTAAGCGCATAGATTAGTGAATTCCAACACATACATAATGTATCAATCATACATGCTTAACACTAGTCTACTCCACCCAGTACGTTGAGCCATGCTACCTTGCTCAGCACCTCTAGCCGTGCTACTTTTCTTAGTACTTCAAGCCATGCATACCTTGCTCAGCACTTTGAGCCATGCACAACTTGCTTGGTAGTTAGTGATGGGAAATAGGCAAAATAGATAAACTTAACTCTTAAGTTCACATGCAACCTAATAGGATCTATGTTTTCACTATTTGAATCTATAACTAAAACCTATAGGTATTTCGAAATTTACTAAAAAGGATAAATAGAAAATTACTTACCTTTGTTGAATCTTTTGGAAGCGAGCACCACAAGTGTCGTGCCTCAAATGGTGCACACCCAAAGAAAGCAACAAGAAAAACCAAAGAGAGAGGGAGAAACCCTTAAAATTTTGTGGCTCTTAGGGGGTACTGGAGCTTTGACACGCCTAGGTCGTTATGCGGTCAAAAATAGAAAATAAAACCTCACCCGCAAACTAGTATAGTAGCAGCAAGGGTCGATTCGTGGGAGTCTGGTGGTTAAGATATAGTATCAGAATAACCAACTACAGTGTCACGCTATAGTCGGCGGTGTTTCCTTCACTTCCCGAAAAAAGACTAATTGCAATACCGAAAACTAAAATAAACATTAACTAAACTAAACAATTCCAAACTTCAAACCAAACTTACTTACTGATTCCAGAAGGTTATTCCAGAAAAATCAGAAGCAATAAACAATCCAAACCATCCAAATAAACATTCAAACATAAACAATACCGAAAACATGCAATATAACTCAAACCGAATGATTATTATAAACTTAAACCAAATCCAAAAGCCAAGAGTCACTGACTTCGAAAATATTCCAAACTAAACTTGTTCCAACAGATTCTACAATCTAGAATTGAAGGAATCAAGCAAATACTAAAACTAAGAATTACTAAAATAAATGAGAAAACATAAAAATACCAATTGAAACTGCTGAAATCCGAAATCTTGAGTCAAAGAAGCCTAGGTTACACCTTTGGGTCGATTCTTCGCTCCTGAAATTCGACCTAGACAACTCTATTTATAGTTGCAAAATCGAGCTAATCGCGTTGCGTATGGCTTAAAACCACGGCGCTTCTTATCCTTTTATCCCTGTTTTTCGCACTTTGAATTTCAACTAACCGCCTGATCTTTGACTTCCCGCGACGCGCGTTTCTTCTATTCGCGGCGTGCGTATGTTTTCGGCTGAAAAGATCTTTATCCAGAACTTCTTCATTTTGTCTGCTTTTAGTCTCTGTTTTTATCTTTTTCTTGCATACAAGTACTAAGCACAAAAGTGAGTAATACCATGATATATCTGATATAATTTCACTAAGAATAGGGCCGAACAACGACTAAAATACTGGATATTGATAGGCGTTGTCAAGCTCCCTATTTACAGCCTCAAGGGTTTAATATATAAGCCTTATTTGAATTCAAACCGGATAAACCTTTTATCTAATATATATTTAGAAAATTATAAGGATAAATATCCTTAAAATTTCGTTCACCATATATATATATATATATATATATATATATATATATATATATATATATATATATATATATATATATATATATATATATATATATATATATATATATATATATATATATTATAATTATCTATTGCTCAACTATTGAACAATTACAATTCAGCCCCTGCATTTTTAATTAATCCAATTAATCCCAAAATTAGTTCCAATTAATTTTTGATTAATTATTAATTAAATAATACTATTTATAATTAATATATTATCCTCATAATATATTAACAAATTATTTATATTGATTTATTAATCGCATAATAAATCAATCTCTCTCTCTCTAAAAGTTATTCTGTCAAATTGCCAGCTATGAGGGCAAACGAAAAGGACTTTGCTACTATCAATCAAATATATACCAATTATAGTCATCGCTTAGACACCTAATCCAACAGTCTCCCACTTGGATAAGTCTGTGACTATAACTGCCAGTATAACTTCCAAATCGATCAGCAAATTGTAGCTTCCAAAAGCCGCTGTCGAACTCTGACCCAGTCAGTTACACGTCCTAAGATAAGTGATCATATGATCCTTCATTCTACAAGATATCGTTTGGACTAGAGACATGGATTAAGATCAATCTCATTCCAATACTTTGTTTCCCGATTTTCTGATTTGTAATGACAAAAGACTTCCAATTAACACATCAATTTAGTCCCGGCTGGCCAGCACTTCAGTCAACACCAAATCACCAAGGCGCCCACAGATATCGCTTTTCCCGTTAGGGTAAAAGGAACGAATAAACTTCGACTCATATGCTTGTATCCTTTAGTCATCAAATCGCGCACAACAATACGTTTTATGACATCGAGTTATCGATGCATTTACGCATTATCAATGTACAACCGACTTGTAAATTTCAACTCATATGTCTCTTGCCGGAGTGAGATTATTGATCTCCTGGCACTCCAATTGCATCATAGGCATTACAATAAAAGGTGTTTCAAGACCATAATATATTATCGTCTCAGAATTACTTGTGATATAATCCATGAAGTAATTCTCTGAGAGTGGGTTTGTCCAATACTGAAATCTCTATTTCTAAGCACTCATGAACATTGCAGCAACTCTATTGCTATGTCTAACTCCTTAGATAATCTACAATTCAATTCATGACAGTCCTAACTAACTACTTACTTCTAAAAGTATGAATGACAGTGGAATTTTGAATAATCAAATTATTCGGGAAGTAAAACATACAAAAGCGAAACATAAAAATCTGACTGGTAGCTACTCCTGCTTATTACCAAGTCTCCACGAGGAAATCACCTAGTCGGATCTGTCATAATATTGTTATGTGTTTCTTGGTTTCTTTTAAACTTTCAAATTTAAGTTCTATATCTATGTCTATATACCCAAAATGACCTTTCACTCTTTTTATGTATCCAAAATGTCTTACATTGATACATTGGTTTCTTTTAAACTTTCAAATTTAAGTCTCTGTTTTTATCTTTTTCTTGCATACAAGTACTAAGCACAAAAGTGAGTAATACCATGATATATCTGATATAATTTCACTAAGAATAGGGCCGAACAACGACTAAAATACTGGATATTGATAGGCGTTGTCAAGCTCCCTATTTACAGCCTCAAGGGTTTAATATATAAGCCTTATTTGAATTCAAACCGGATAAACCTTTTATCTAATATATATTTAGAAAATTATAAGGATAAATATCCTTAAAATTTCGTTCACCATATATATATATATATATATATATATATATATATATATATATATATATATATATATATATATATATATATATATATATATATATATATATATATTATAATTATCTATTGCTCAACTATTGAACAATTACAATTCAGCCCCTGCATTTTTAATTAATCCAATTAATCCCAAAATTAGTTCCAATTAATTTTTGATTAATTATTAATTATATAATACTATTTATAATTAATATATTATCCTCATAATATATTAACAAATTATTTATATTGATTTATTAATCGCATAATAAATCAATCTCTCTCTCTCTAAAAGTTATTCTGTCAAATTGCCAGCTATGAGGGCAAACGAAAAGGACTTTGCTACTATCAATCAAATATATACCAATTATAGTCATCGCTTAGACACCTAATCCAACAGTCTCCCACTTGGATAAGTCTGTGACTATAACTGCCAGTATAACTTCCAAATCGATCAGCAAATTGTAGCTTCCAAAAGCCGCTGTCGAACTCTGACCCAGTCAGTTACACGTCCTAAGATAAGTGATCATATGATCCTTCATTCTACAAGATATCGTTCGGACTAGAGACATGGATTAAGATCAATCTCATTCCAATACTTTGTTTCCCGATTTTCTGATTTGTAATGACAAAAGACTTCCAATTAACACATCAATTTAGTCCCGGCTGGCCAGCACTTCAGTCAACACCAAATCACCAAGGCGCCCACAGATATCGCTTTTCCCGTTAGGGTAAAAGGAACGAATAAACTTCGACTCATATGCTTGTATCCTTTAGTCATCAAATCGCGCACAACAATACGTTTTATGACATCGAGTTATCGATGCATTTACGCATTATCAATGTACAACCGACTTGTAAATTTCAACTCATATGTCTCTTGCCGGAGTGAGATTATTGATCTCCTGGCACTCCAATTGCATCATAGGCATTACAATAAAAGGTGTTTCAAGACCATAATATATTATCGTCTCAGAATTACTTGTGATATAATCCATGAAGTAATTCTCTGAGAGTGGGTTTGTCCAATACTGAAATCTCTATTTCTAAGCACTCATGAACATTGCAGCAACTCTATTGCTATGTCTAACTCCTTAGATAATCTACAATTCAATTCATGACAGTCCTAACTAACTACTTACTTCTAAAAGTATGAATGACAGTGGAATTTTGAATAATCAAATTATTCGGGAAGTAAAACATACAAAAGCGAAACATAAAAATCTGACTGGTAGCTACTCCTGCTTATTACCAAGTCTCCATGAGGAAATCACCTAGTCGGATCTGTCATAATATTGTTATGTGTTTCTTGGTTTCTTTTAAACTTTCAAATTTAAGTTCTATATCTATGTCTATATACCCAAAATGACCTTTCACTCTTTTTATGTATCCAAAATGTCTTACATTGATACACTTCATTGCAGATAATCCAATCGGATACTCTTCCGATGATATCTCAATATGTTATTCTGTTTTTCTCTCTCCCAATTCCATTCCGGAAATGGTGATGTGTACTGCAACTTTTCATGGTTCTCGGGGTCTTTAGTCTAGATGACTGCATCCTAAGACTATTTCGAGATGTTATGATGTGCCAGTGAACCACACGCGCTCCATCAGAATACCAACGAAACTCTTTAACAATGAAGTCGTTTAGCGTCATATTCTGGTGTTAATAATTACAGATTTGAAACTCTTTTCAAATTATTATTACATTCACCCCAATCATTTCTCAATGATTTTCTCACGTGTGCTCAAATAATCCGTCCAGTATTCTTAGCCAGGTTGTATCGTGAATCCATCTTACTATGCTCCAAGCATCAAGTCATCAGGATAAGTCTATGTCACCTATGATCGATCCAATTTGCAGAAGCTCATGGATTCTGATCTGTTCTATTCTGAATCTTTTCAGAACCTATGGGTTACTCATTATCCTTGTATCATGACCTTCAGAAACGATTTCCTTTGGAGACTCTTTCTTCCATGCATCTTGAATCTTATCAAGATCATACTCATATTGGCTAGGTCTATACTGACGATTTCATCTATCTGATAGATGTTTGTAACTACGTGAATATCTTGTATTTCTTTGAGGATCATGCCAGTTCATTACACTCTGTAACGACAAGAAACTCCTTTCTTGAAGTCATGCATCTTGAATCTCATCAAGATCACACTTACATTGGCAGGGTCTATACTGATGATGTCATCTATCTGATAGATGCTTGTGACCACCTGAGTATGTTGTATCTGTTCTAGATTTTTCACAGCGAATCATATGTTAATGCCAACTCATCACACTTTGAAATGATAAGAGACGTTTCCTAGAAATGGTATGTAACTAACATACATTGATAGACAGATCACAACGACACTCCTACTGGCTTTGACACGGTTATAGGGCTCTTTTGGACTATCACAAAATCCAAACCATTTTACATATTTTGAGATTCCAAAATCCAAACCTTTTGACAAAATCATAGGATTCTTTCAGGCTATTCACAAAATCCAAAACATTTTGCACATTTTTGAGAATTCGAATGTCCTTCCTTGCGAGGTCCCCGTAAGATGAATCTTGGGGCCATGTACCTTTTTGTTTGGATATATCGGCATGTTCTAAACCCTTTCTATTGTGTCCACACACAACCTTTGTGTTTTCCATTTAAGGAAAGCGGTTCAAATCATCCAATCTTGCTATGACTCACGAAGTGCAGTTACAGCAGATGATATCCCTTCAGATTTATTTAAGTTCTGTTAAGAGCGTTTCTTTCAAAATCAATCTCATGACTTTAAATACCGCCTCACTCAACCATTCTTGCTTAGAATGCAGATACATTTCTATCTATGTTGTCTTTTTTTGATGATTAAATTACTCCCACTGGTTTTTAGGCCAAGTGTAACATCAAACAAATTATCACATAGATTAAGTCTCGCCTTTAGGTTCTCTTATTTTGCTAGCAACCGGGCTCACCAATGCTTCCAAGTAGTAGGATTGCTTATCCGTGCAAACTTTAGTGTTTACCACTAATCGATATGTCACCCAAATCATAACACCTTATCACGGTGACTAATACTACTGGTCTGCAAAGAGAAGAGTATGTCAGGTTTAATAGTTATAGCAAATTCAAACAGAAAACAAGCCAAAAAGCTTTGATACCACTGATGGGAAATAGGCAAAACAGATAAACTTAACTCTTAAGTTCACATGCAACCTAATAGAATCTATGTTTTCACTATTTGAATCTATAACTAAAACCTATATGTATTTCGTAATTTACTAAAAGGATAAACAAAAAATTACTAACCTTTGTTGAATCTTTTGGAAGCGAGAACCACAAACGTCGTGCCTCAAATGGTTCACACCCAAAGCAAGCAACAAGAAAAACCAAAGAGAGGAGAAAAACCCTTAAAATTTCATGGCTCTTAGGGGGTACTGGGGCTCCCTATTTATAGCCTCAAGGGTTTAGCATATAAGCCTTATACATAGGCCTTATTTGAATTCAAACCGGATCAACCTTTTATCTTTAAATTCAAACCCTTATATATATATATATATATATATATATATATATATATATATATATATATATATATATATATATATATATATATATATATATATATATAGGAAGGTTCAATATAGAACCAAATTAAATCACCTAACCATAGAACCACCTTTATAACCCTTGGATCTTTATATCAATGGTCTAAATTAAAAGGGGTGCACCAAAAGAATTATACTTCTTGTGCAGGGAATCCTATCCAAGCAAGGACATAATGGGGTTTGTATCCCTTCAGTGTCTACAGGATTCTCATATCCTTCATCTCGCTTCATCTCCTTCATCTCGCTATCACGTTTGGCAATACAGACATGATTAGCACTCAGGGTCAAAACGAATTCGCGAAACATTTGATTTGGCGACATATTTCGTAGCGATCAAGGAAGACCACGTCTGCTTAGCGATCAAGTAATTGGCGTTTTATGTTTAGCGACTCAAAGACATAGTTTTCGAATTTCAGGTTCGCTAAATCGATTTAAGAAGTAACCGATTTCACCCAAATAACTATCAATCAGTAGCAAAGTCATTAGCGAGATCAACCATGAGTTCAATTAGTGATGACGACTTCAATTTCAAGGAGTTAGCGATTTCACGTGGATTTAGTTCACATATGTTCATCAATGAACATTTGTTCATCAATGAACATATGTTCATCAATGAACATATTCTATAACAGTGGTTTCGTTCTTTTTCTTTAAACCTTTCTTCTATCATCAAGTATATACCAATTATAGTCATAGCTTAGACACCTAATCCAACATTATCAATAACTGCGTAACGCCTCATTTTCTTTTTCTAAAATAACAATAGTTAGGTCATTATAAATATTTTGTAAGAAATAATGTTTGGAAGTTTATGGTGTAAGTTTAAGAGGTTCTAGGTGGACAATTGTATTTAAGGGACTAATTGGTGCAAGAATAAAACTTGGGAGGTATGGATACCCTTCTTCTTGTCTAAAACCATAATCGCAAAACCTTAATTCTCCATCCTCCTCCTCAGAAAGTTGGCCAAAACCCTTCCCTCTCCTCCTTCCAAGTTGACGTTGTAACGAGTCAATTCATACACTATTTATATTTATGATAAATTCAGAATTTAATGGAAAATTATCCCATTTTTTTCTTTATTTTTGAACATATAATGTTTGGTGTATAATTGGATGTCACAACAAATATATAATAGTCATAGTACAAGGAACAACCTGATACACTGTTATACAATTCTATCAACTATATAAATCTTTGGGTCTCTAAGATTCTAGAAAGTCACCTGAGAGCATTGGCCCACTCCAATTTCTCACCATCCTTTGTTAATGCTTCCTGCATACATGTCACCATAAAAAACATAAAGATGTAAAACTTACGTCTTCTAAATACATAAAATAATATCAACACATTACTATTTTTTATAAGTGTGAGATGTACATTCCCACGATCACACTTTACATCAGTATATAATAATTAAGTGAAGCACTTTCCCCTGATGATAACACATAACAATATTTCGCATTATGGGGAGCACGTTCCCTTGGTCGCCTCGCATCGACACTCTACAAGTATGGGAACCACGCTTTATTGTTTAGCCACGTGTCAGTCGCTTGCCATTTGAGTTGGGTCGGGCCTTCTCACAATTGTCTTTACAACAGTAGTCTCATCCCTAATCGGACCAAGTTAATGTCCATGTTTAGATCTATCCCTTGGTCATGAATTGGACAATTAGCAATTTATTTACCGTCATTTAGCAAGTATGGAGATGATTCCTTTCCTAACTAACTATCAGGCATGGGAAATCGTTGTTCCCAATCATGTACCAGAAAATTTTACATCAGGTAAAGCCAGTCCGTCACCCTCAATGGTCTTTAAGGGGAGGGTAATCACGATCCACCAAGGGAGGCCTTTGCCATGGATCTTTGGGCGTCACGAGGCCATCCCTACAAGGGAGATATAACTATAATACCATCGGCTAAGGCCGACCCTTCACCCTCAATGGTCTTTAATGAGAGCCATGTCCCAATCCACTAAGGTTGATGCTCGTCATGGATATAAAGGTGTGTCATGGCCACAAGGAATACAAGTCTACACCCACTCTCAACCGAATATTATGATGTGCTATTATTGTTTACTACTAAGGGAATCTAGGTTCCAATATGAAACAATGTGAGTTGACATAAAAATCTCAACATGACTTTCTATCACTACAACACATCAGATAAGAAATAAATAATACATAAACACAAATATATTAGCAATGACTCGTATCCAATATAGTTTGGTAGCATGTACTCACCTTAGAATTGATCTCGCTGTTGGATCCTTTATTTTCTGATCCTGCTTCCGTACCTGCTTTAGAAGCTATCGGCATCACATACCATTTCTGGTTACTATAGCCCAACTAACCATGGCTTAAGGCTATGGTTCTAACATAACCTATTTATGCAAAAATCGACCAGAAGTAAAACTGCATATGCAACACGTCGCGTCCCATGAGCAACACGTCATATCGTAAGAACAAATAACCAATGCGTTACGACCTATGAGCTACTTGCAATACATGAGCAACTACGCAATGTGTCATGATTCATGCACAACGTGTCGCGGCCTGTGAACATTGCGACTGGACCATAGTCTAGTCCATTTCAGACCCATCCACTCCTCAATAAGACAACTTTTAAGTCATTTCAAGTCCTAATAGCCAGGGATTCAAACCCTAAGACCTCGCAATCGGGTTCTACGCATCCATAATATGATTTCAACATAAATCTATCAAAAAGAAGGATGGGTTTACCTTTAATCTGGGCAATGGTGGTAAATCCATTGAAATCTCATGTTTCCTTTCGATTCCTGCTCACACGAACTCAAAAGATCATTACCCTCATCTGTTCTTTGAAGTATGTGTGAAAAATGCCCCGAATGGCCACTTTAAGGCTTTTAGTTGTGAATGATCTGTACGGCCCACACATTGCATCAGACACATAGACACGTCCTGATATCTTGATCCCTCACGTTACAATCTACCCCTGCTACCAACAACTTACTTTCAAACTCCTCTCTCACAATGACAATCTACCTTTGGATGTATCACGACCTCCCTCAAAACTTCTTACATCCAACTCAGGGTTCACAACTAATCAACCCACCAACCTCACACGTTCTCAAATTATGACTAGTGACGAAACAGATGTCACAATTGTCCCTCTCTTTCAAGAGATTCCGTCCCTAAAATCACTCAACTAGTGTTGGTATTTAAACTCACATTCTTACTTGAGTTTCCAATTTGTATCCAATCCCTTGTGAAGTCGCCATCAAACTGTCACAACTCTAAACTTTCTGTCTCAAGGTCGTTTTACCTTGTAGTCTAAAGCTTTCTCTAACTATCTGTGGTTCAATGATGACATATCGTATATTCTTGAGAATTACACCTTGGGGTGTTATCGAATTTGCCTCCTCGTTCTAAACCACTTGGTTGCAAATGAATTTTCAAAAGGAAAATGAATGTTTATGGAACTATTTATAAATTCAAGGAATGACTAGTCATTCAAGGGTTTAGAAAAAAACCTACTGTTGACTATTTCGACATGTATGCTCTAGTAGTATGTATTTATACTATTAAATTGGTAATATCCTTGACAACCATTCACAATCTGATAATTCATCAAATGAATGTTAAAACAACACTTATGAATGGTGAACTTGATGAAGACGTTTACATCAAAAAGCTGGAAGGTTTTGTTGTGTTAGGGCTTGAGCATAAGGTGTGTAAACTGGTCAAATCTTTCTATGGACTTAAACAAGCACCCAAACAATGACATCAAAAGTTTCATCAGGTTATTTTGTGTTTTCTTTTTGCTCTAAACCAATGGGATAAATGTCATCTGCTTGTATGTCGATGACATGTTGATTTCGGGACTGACCAAAATCAAGTGGATGAAATTAAGTAGTTGTTGTCAACTAAGTTTTCCATGAAAGGCATGGGAGAGGCTTGTTTAATCCTTGGAATAAGGATTAAATAGGTTAACAAATGTATTGTAACGTCACAATGTCATTATGTCGAGAAAATTCTCAGAAGGTTCAGTTTCGTATGAAATTGATGCCAAATTTGGGCATCCTTATTTCACAATTGGACTACTCTAAGGCCATTGGTATCTTGATATATGCCATGAGAAGTACTAGGCATGATATTGCTTATAATATGGGAAGTTTGAGTACGTATACTAGTAATCCTAATGCTCAACATTGGCAATGAAATAATAGAGTGTTTAAGTATCTAAAAGGAACTATGAGTTCTGGTTTGAGTTACTTGAGATATCCTTTAGTTATAGAAGGTTATTCATATGCAAGTTGGATATCTAACATTTAAGGATCATTCCTCAACTAGTGGATGGGTATTCTTGCTTGGAGGAGGTGCCATTTCTTGGGCTTCCTAAAAGCAAACTTGTATTACAAACACTACGATAGAATTTGAGTTTGTAGGTATTGCTGGTAAAGAGGTGGAGTGACTAATAAATTTGATTTATGAGATTCCATTATGGCCTAAGCAAATTGTAACATTTTTATCCATTGTGATAGTAGTTTTACCTTGGCTAAGGCATATAGTCAGGTTTATAATGCAAGTCCAGACACTTAGGTGTTAGACATAGTATGGTTAGAGAACTAATCATGAATGGTGTAGTCTCGGTTGAATTTGTGAGATCACAACAAAATTTTGCAGACCATTTAACTAAAGGTTTTCCAAGAGACTTAATACATAAGTCTATTATTTGGATGGGATTAAAGTCTGTCTAAGTCTGTAATGGTGAGATACACAATTCACTTCTAATATGAAATTACCAGTTGAATTCAATTTAGAAGGCTCGCCCTTATAAATTTGAACACAAGAAATATCATCCAAGGTATGTGTTCGGTTCTGTGGTTGGCTAAGTTGAAGTTAAGTTTCTTAATGATTCCTTTGATAAAATGTATGTACAGATACATGAAGTAAAGAAATTGCCTATGTGATTGTGAAGTGTAGCCCCACTTCAAGAAGTCGGGGACTTGTCATTGATACAATCATGACATGATTAGGACATACTGTTGGGGATATCTTGGTTATGCCGAAGTCATCCACCGAAGTCATGTGTATCCGAAGTCATGACTCAGAAGTCTATACTCTCATGACTCTGACGTCCATGTAGAAGTCAGTCATATCATGTCGAAGTCAAGACTCTCATGCCTATCAGAAGTCTAATGTGTAGAAGTCTAAGCCAAAGACCATGCTCACATTATTATCAGAAGTCTAAAGAGATAACAGGATAAGAAGCCTTTTGTTAACATGCCTTGTACTGCTATTGTACACCTAGGGTTAGGTGTATGTTAGTCACCGTTTGTTTGTTATTATGGGATAGGGTTTAGGTCGGTCATTATGGTTATAAATAGATGTAAACCTAGACATACATGTATGACAACAACCAATATACGAGAATAGGTGGATCTCATTGTAGATGCTTGTCAGTTGATTAGGAACTCTATTTGTAAACCTTTCTCGTCATAAAAGTTATTCGACACCATTTATATTCACATTCATGTTCGTTAATTTGATTGATTCGGTCCTTATTTGTTTTTGTTCATTGAATCTGTCTTTACACATACGACATCATAATTGTATCATGTTGTATTTTACTAGAGTATTGATTAATAAACTTTTATGTATTTTATCTTCATGTATTCAAATGGGTTGATGTATTTAATTATTAGAATACCCTGATTCTCGAGTATTTGAAATGTGTAAGATTTTAAGATAAGAATTCTCGAATATTTACTCTCATAAATCTCTCTAATAAATTGGCTTTAATTTTTAGCCCAAAAACCAAAGTGTCCTTGTAGATTATCCCATATTCAATTTCATGATACACGAGTATATGATTGAAATATCAGTTCGAAAAGTAAACTAACATGATACAAAAGAAGTCCAAGATTCCATAATACCACTACCCTGTTCATGATATCCAATTCCAACATCAGATTGATATGGAAGTGTAAGCGGAATAGGATAATACATAACAAACAAACATCTCTTTGAAATTAATATAAACTTTTAGGCACCCAAGATTAAAAAATCATGTCAACATACTACAAAAAGTTAAAAGCTTTATATATATATATATATATATATATATATATATATATATATATATATATATATATATATATATATATATATATATATATATATATATATATATATATATATACACGTAACAAACATACATCTCTTTGAAATTAATATAAACTTTTAGACACCCAAGATAAAAAAAAATCATGTCAACATACTACAAAAAGTTAAAAGTTATATATATAAATATATATATATATATATATATATATATATATATATATATATATATATATATATATATATATATACATACATACATACATACATACATACACATACACACATACACACACACATACATACATATACACACACACACATACAATCTAGCGAATAATAATACAAAATAATAAGTACTATAATTTTTAATAACATAAAAACAATGAAACATCAATTATAACATTATTTTAAAAAAAACATATCAAACATTTTTAAATCTTACAAAAGATTTGTAGAAACATTTTAAAAAATATATAGAAATCAATAAAAGAAAGATAATTAGTTCATCGAAATTGATCATCATACTCTCATTATTTTATCTCTTTTGTGGTTGTTTAGTTTACTTATCATTTGAAAGACTATTATAGAAAATAAAATTCACATTGCTATTATCATAGATGCGACAAACTCATTTGTTTCATTCGTCATATTTGAATTACCATATTTGAATTACGAACTATTCAACCACATGAAAGTTTTTTGTGAGAAATACTACTAATATAACTATCATCTCAAGAAAAATACGCATTGCAATATTTGAATCATGAACTCTCAGTATTTTTGTGAGAAAAGACTACTAATATAGTTACATATATAATGAAATGAATGCAAAATGTAATTAAAAACTTATAAGTAGTGTCAATATTATTAATTAAAGAATGTAAAAGGACATTTAAGTTCAAACAGTATCGTTTGAGATAAAAAAAATTATCTTCAACCACATAAAATATTTTTATGTGAAAATACTACTAATATAGTTACATACATAATGAGAGGAATGCGAAATATTATTGAAAATTCATAAGTATTGTAAATGTTATTAGTTAAAAAATATAAAATATTATTTAGATATTAAATCAATATGATTTAAAATAATAATTTATCTCTTACCACATGTTTACCCTAAACATATCTAGGATATTATGTTCATTAGCATCTCCAAGCCATCTTTTGCTCATCTCGTTCTTTTTGGTAACGGCATAAGCATAACCGTCTATATTGTTAGACACAATACATCTCACATAAAAGATCAAATATTGGACCTTCCTTTTACATCTCATAGTTGATTAACCATCAAGCTCTTTCTAAATCAGATCGTGAAACACGAAAACTTATGTCGCCCATCAAGCTCACGTAAACTAAATATCTTCTCATTCCTCCATGTAACTTATGAAAACGATCCAACATCCTGAGGAAATTTTTAATAGCACTTGTAAAATCAAAATATTCTGTTAAGACAATGAATTTGAATACATAATGTAAAACAACATAATAAATTGAACAAAGACTCTACCATCTGAGTTTACCAACACATGAACCCTAATTATGGTTATACAAATTAAGCAACAATATACAAACAACAACTAATACTGTAAAGGCCACGAAAAAACATAACAATAACCACATCTTCATAATTGAAGTAGGGTCCTCTATTTAGAACATATAATTGAGATAGGAGATTACGCTCATAATATAGAAATGTACAAGAATTGATATAAATATCATATAGTGTTGTTGCTTTACAACGGGTAACACATTAATGCCTTAGTAAGATTTTTATCAGTTCCCTTTAAAGCACATACAACCTTATATTGATAACATTTCAAGTTCATCGTTTTCTTCTTATTCTGGTCGTTCAAGAAGTACAAATTTCCCCTTAAAGTGCAAGTAATATCTCTCTTTTCTCTCTATATGCATTAAAGATACTAAACACACACAGTATATGTGATGTTGCTTCTTATATAATATTCAAGTAATTGCAGATACTTTACGTAATTCAGAAACTGACGATTTCAACGGAACCAGTTAATTCAGTCAAACAAATGAGCAAATGGATAATTATGGGTCTGATCCATTGCATTTTTTTATTAAAAAGAGAATTGTATCATGTTACAAGTTCATTATTTTCATTGATATTTCTTTTTATTTTAGCTGTAAATTTGAAAAGGACACAAAATGTTTTTTTAAAATAATCAATTTTGATTAGATCCCCTTGTCTCATGGTCTTCAATCCACCACACCCTTTTCTTATATGGACAAAAGACTCAAGTATTCTGCACCTACCTATACTTGTTCTCATTCTCTCTGCCAAAACACACACACACACACACACACACACACATCTCTCTCTCTCCTTATCCCTTCTTCCCTTAGGTGATCATCAATCAATTTTAAAACTTGAAGCATGGAAGTTCTAAATATTAGAGATAAAGTAGAAATTGAGCAAAGTTACATGAAGAAGCAAGAAGCAATACTACATGAAAGTATCCAGAATCCATCTCCACCACCAACGGCCACTTCATCTCCACCATCCGCATCTGCATCTCCTACCCATGAATTCTCATTCACCATCTCCCTCCACCCGTATCCACCACAAAAATCCCAACAAGATGGTCATAAGTTCGGCACCTATGATGATAGTGATCAGGACAAATTACGACGTACCACTATGACACCACCACCGGAACCATTGACTGCTATTGACCTGTCTCCGGCAGATGATATCTTCTTCCATGGCCACCTGCTACCCCTCCATCTCCTGTCACATCTTCCCATATCCCCTCGTTCTTCAACGAATTCAATGGACAGTTTTACCCTGCCAACGAAAGACATCATAAAGGACCAACATAGTCCCATCGGAAACACTAGTTTTCATTATCACAACCGGAACACCTTCTCCGACTTCAACTTGCCAAGAAACAATGTCAATCAAATCAGACCAAAATCCAAATCTTTTTCGTTATTTGGCCGTCACAAAGGGAAAAAAGGATGTGTTGATGAGAGAGAAAGAGATCACGAAGACCAAGATAAAGAAATAAACAACAATAACTCCAAGAAGAAGCTCAAATTAGAGGTGGCTCAACTCATCAAGAGGTACTTGAAAATGGTAAGGCCATTGTTGTCATTTCCAAAGGCGAGGAAGTCAAATACTGAAATTAACCGGCAGCCTCATTCCTTTTCCGGCAACTTGCTGAGCTCTAGAAGTAGTCTGCCGCTCCAAGTGAATAGAGGGGGTGGGAGGAGAGGCGAGTTCTCTGCACCAGTGTCCATGAGGACTTCTCCGGCAAACAGTGGAATACTTCTTGCTTCAGGAACTGTGAGCCCCGCAAAAAGCACAGCCAGTGATAGTACCATGGAAGAGTTACAAGCTGCTATTCAAGCTGCTATTGCTCATTGTAAGAATTCCATTGCCATGGAAGACAAAATTCATGCTTAAAACAAAATATATTAGAACTTTTAGGCGAAAATTCAAAATATTTCTCCTTTCTTTGTACAAGTTTCACAGTATACTCGGTCTTCTTAATTGGTGTATATAATAATCATGTTATAGATTATGTATATTTTATTTATAATTCAAAAGGCAACATTTAGTTGGCTTTGATTGTGTACATGCATACATGCATGAACATAAACAACAAACAAATCGATACCCATATTTAATTAGATCAAATATGTTTTCTGGAGTTCTGTTGGCCACTAAAGATATTGTTAAAGATAGAACCCATATATGTGATATTTTAAAGTTATGAATAAATTTTAAAATCGATTTCTTTTCTTTATGATATTATATTATAATTGAAACTGTTTTCAAACACATTATATAATTAACATTTAAAAAACGAGTTCATCCAATATCCATGGCAGGTGGAGGTCCCAATCTTTCTTGTTTGAAGAATACAATTTGCTGTATTATACCAATAAACGAGTACCGTCTTGTGTTTGTGGAGCCACTATATTATTCAAAATTTACTTATGTCATCAAATTAAATTTGTTTTTATCAAAAAATATAAAATAACATAACCCATTACTTTTCGGGGATATTTTTTTCTCTTACTACGATTTTGCTATTGAAGGCATTCAAAAGATATTTAGTATTTACTCTCTACCCTCACAATTTGATATAGTTTAATTTGAGTTGACTACTATAATATATTTTCATATTTTTAATACATAACCTTATAAAAAATTGTTGAATTGATTAGACTACTCATTTATTCATTAAGAAACTTAGTTCTACAAATATAAGAATGGATTTGAACAGATTTATTTAAAATTATTGACAACATTTAGATATGTTTCAATGACAAACGTCAGTAAACATTATGCACAAGTTAATATGAATAAAGATATACATTTTTACAATTGTTGGTAAAGTATGTTACATAATTTGCTAAATTTTGATTAAAAGTTTATAATTGATATGCTTATGGAAATCTAAAGTATAATTTAAATGTTTCTTATTCCAATTTTCTAATAAAAATAATTCAAATATCCAATAATATTTTGGCTTACTTTAATTAAAATTTATGACAGTTTTTTTTTTCTTTCTAAAAAGGCAGTAATCCAAATTCAAATCATGAAGTAAAAGTTTTAGGGATGTGATTTGTATGGATAAAAGTTATGGTGTGCAAATCACTTCACAAAGTTTTAAGGTTGGAGCACCAGCCTCATGATGGTGGGAATGATTTGCCAAGGCTAACCGACCAAATTGTATGTTCTACTATTTTTTAGGATACTTTGCTTTATATTTATATATATATATATATATATATATATATATATATATATATATATATATATATATATATATATATATATATATATATATATATATATATATATATATATATATATATATGTATATATATATATATATATATATATATATATATATATATACACACACACACACACACATACACATAGAGAGAGAGAGAGAAAATTATACGAATAGTCCCTGTGGTTTGGGATAGTTTGCATGCTTGGTCCCTAACTTTTTTTTAAACTCAAACCGTTCTCATAGTGTGCATTTGTTGTGCGCTTGGTCCCTACCATAAATAAAAAGATCCTACTACCATTAAAATTTATTTTTTGATTTTACATTATCTGTTTCTTATTTTAAATTAAAAAAAATTGAAAAACAAAACAATTCAATCTATCCCATTACCCCATTCAAATTGATCGGTATCCCCCACCCTCTTATCCTCTCTCAAGTTTCTATCTTTCTATCTCTATCCCCTTATATTCTCTCACCTCCATTCAACTGGTACCACCCGATCCACCCCCTTCCTCGATGAAAATCAAACATAAAACCTCATCCAAAAATCAAACCTAAATCCTAATATGAAAATCACACCTAAACACAAATCTGAGACATAAATCTCGCACATACAAATCTAAAACATGAATCTCATACACAAATCTGAAAATCAAACCTAAAACATAAGTTGAAAATCAAACATAAACACAAATCCCATACACACAAACCTAAAACACAAGTCTCATATAGAAATCTGAAAATAAAACCCAAACACTGAAACACAAATCTCTGTCTCTGTAACGTCCTAGTTTTTAGAGTAAAATTAAAAATTTCTAGAAAACCATTTTAAATAAAACACGTCATTTATTTATAAAACACTTTATAAACATCATCCAAATCATTTAAAAATACTTCAATGTCAACAAAATTCATCAATAACAAAAATCCAGTTAACATCAATTCAAATAAACACAAGTCCCTAAAAGAAGTTGCACCAGTGTGTACTCGTCACACCTTGCCATCACCCACACCTGAAGTACTTGAAATACTGATTTAATAGGGAAAGGGTAAGCACGAAGTTTCGTGAATTCAGTGTATACACGATATATCCATCACACACGCTCTACCCCTATCAAAGGCACACAACACAAACAAGGCACACATCACAATCACAGTACACAACACAATCATGTTACCCAGCTCAATCACGACACCCAGCACAATGATGGCACCCAGCTCAATGATGGCACCCAACACAATCAAAGTACACAACACAATCATGACACCCAACTCAATCACTACACGCAGCATAATGATGGCACCCAGCTCAATGGTGGCACCCAACTCAATGATGGCACCCAACACAATCACACTACACAACACAATTATGGCACCCAGCTCAATCACGACACCCAACACAATGATGGCATCCAGCTCAATAATGTATTAGTCTGTACCCCCTCACAACACTCACACACCTACTAGCCTAGTACTATCCACCTACATCCTAAACAACACACACGAGCTACATTAAAGGATGTACAACTTCAATACAACGTAGTGATGAACTCACCTCGAAACAGCAAATAAAGAAATCCATGCAACGACTCAGAGGGTCCCACAAAGATCCACCCGCACACCTTACATTCCTACAAGGTATATTAAGTTACTACAAGCATATTAGCTAAACCTTACTATATATAGATACATGTAGTATTTTTATTGTTATTAAATTACATTCTAGCTTTTAACCCCAAACAGAGGGTTTGCTCATGACCCGTTTAGCCCATCCTAAACCCAACCAATCTACGATATTTTTTCACAGTCACTTAGTTCATCTTTTTAAGATATCAGGGATATAAGGCACTCATGCTAACTATTTTTCTTCTATTTTTTATGAATTAAATAAGATCGAGTATAAAAGCTGACATATTCGAACCAGTTAGTGGAAATTGCCAATTTCGCCCAACCTAGGATTAGAACTAGGTCAAAGCCTTCCGATGGAAAAAACTAGACACCAAGGGCATTTCAGGGACATAAGGCTCGACCCAAATGGATACTCCGATGATTTTACATGATTTTCCAAACTGACCCAGAAATAGTGAACTTTTCCAACAATACCAACAACACACTAGGGTTAGGTTTTTAACTTTAAACCCATTAAGACACCTATTAAGACCTATAGAGTCTGAATTGACTTAAAAGAAAATACTACAACCTGATGGACGGATCATGATGCATACAAAACCCTAACACCTCCAATAACATGCACATACCTACACACACATTCACAAATATGTGAGGTAATTGGCTAGAGGTTAATTACTCTAAAACCCTTTCAAGCATGGGATTAAGGACATCATATATAGAATCTAAAACTTAAGAAGGATCATTAGAACTACCATGCACTTTCATGCACCCACATACACACACACACGGTGGGGTTGTGGTGGTGATGTGTGTACCACTATTAGAACAAATGGAGAAAGGAATGGACTTTTACCTCAGTAAGCCACCTCATGATCCTACTTACATGATCTCCTACTCATTGTGGCCTTTCTTTTATTCTTTCCCGCACACTCATGCATCTCTTTGTATCTCTCACGATAAGCAACAACGAAAAGAGGGAAAAGAAAGTTTCACTACTTCACAAAATGGTACACTAGGGTTTGTGTATGGCTAGATCATGACTTGCTTGGGCTGCATACAAAAATTGAGGGCTTTAGAGGGTCGATATCTCATTCACATGAGCTGCTAGTCAATCCAAAGGATAAGGCATGCAAGAATTCGTAAATGACAGCTTTGGTCCCTAAGTTTTGGTGAATTAATTCCTTTTAAATTCAAACCCTTTATTTCTCCATTTATGGTTTCCTAAGTTGACACTTTCCACTCATCCAAATATCTACTTTAATCAATAATAATAATAACAATAATAATAATAATTATTATTAGTATTAGTATTATTATTATTATTATTATTATTATTATTATTAATTATTATTATTGTTATTATTATTATTATGATTATTGTTATTATTACTATTATTATTATTATTATTATTATTATTATTATTATTATTATTATTATTATTCGCTATAAATAATAATTTTGAATTTACAAACCTACCAGAAAATGGGGCGTTACAAATCACCTCCACTTATAAGAATTTCGTCCTCGAAATTTAAATCTAACACCTCTAGGTCAAAACGTCACAAAACCCTCATATGACTCTTTGATTATATTGGTTCCTCCTCACCCTAATATAGGGTTCCTACGCCTTCTCACATACTACCCCTCGTGAAGCGGCATACTGATGATATAGCTGAAAACTGTCATTGTCAGCGAACTCAGTCAATGGAAGGTAAGCATCCTAGCTGCCCCCTCCCCTAGAGTCCAAGATACATCTCAATCTAACTTGATATATCTCACTCCATCCCTGGCCACCAATTTCCTTCTATCAGATCTCTCAGTCCATCCCTGGCCACCAATGTCCTCCTATCATATATCTGTATATCTCAAAAGTATGTTGGCTATATCAACTTTCTTCTTTTCTGCTTGCCGATTAACCGCGAAAGCTAAAAGTTCAATGTGTATGTCATTACCCTACCGCATTACATTAGTACTGTATCGAACCCTCGATAGCGCGTAGCGAGGTATGTTATCCATACAAATGATATTACCCCGCAATCGTCCGACATCCACATACCTTGCTAACAACAACTTGTTGGCATAACTTTACGCATAACACTAGCATACACTTCCTTATCTACCATTGTAGACAGAATTTTGCGCTTCTTCCCTCCTTTGATAATAAGGGGGTACATTGAGGCTCGAGCCTTTATGTGACTCAAAGAAGAACCTAACAACAAAGATACCACCCCAAATCCCCTAGAATCTCACTCCTTCTCACAGCATGTCATTATGCATCTGAACAAATTCTTCTCGTTTAAGCACCTTCTTTCACCATAAATGATAAGTTCCCCCCCACTTGGATGCAAACCCGATCCTGATACTGATCATTTTAGCAACATGCCACCTACTCCTACCATAAAGCTCGAGCTCTTTTAATTTCAACCACACTACACTTCTGTATACTAGCAACTCTAGTTATACCCAATAGCTCAAATCTGCTTCTCGTAGTCGTACTCATCGACTTGTCTAGCTTCCCTACTTAGATTAGACATGGCACTTGCCTTGAAACCTTAACAACTCCTAAGTATACATACTTTTACTATCGTCTCTAATTTCGTCAACTCTTTGGAGAATGAAAAGTAAGCCTACCTTGCCAACACAACAACTCACATCTAAGTCGAACGCTACCTCATTTGGAATGAATTAATGATGTAAAGACGTTTACGCCAACCATCATATGGTGCTTATCCGCTAGCCACTCTAATCGTCACTTACACCTTGTGAGTTGGAAAATTCTACCATGCGTCCCCTCAGTCCCTGCTTGGCACGTGTTCCTAATAATCGTACGAAGAGGAGCCACAACAAGGGCTCTCGGTGCTCCCCTTCCACCAGTCTTCGAACTGGGGCATTGAGCTTTCTCGTGACCCCTTTGATCACACTGGTAGCAAATCTTCATTAGTAACTTGTGATCACGAGTGTAGCATCCAATTTGACCGCACATGAAACATATGACTACTTACTTACTTGCATCATCCCACGACTTAGGTTCCCCAATCTTCTAACGCAAGCGCGAGCAAAACATCCTCGGCTTCTTAGTCGACAATGATATTGGTACCACGACCTGTGCCGCCCGATGCCTGGAATGGTAGCAACACATTCCCCTATCATATTCCTCAGCTCATCCCTAATATCGGTAATCATACCTAGGATTCCCTCCCTGATCGACCGCGACACCTGTGCTACTATCATATCCCAAATCTCTTGGGCGCTCAAGTCGAAACCCGAACCACTTTCATTAAACCTCATTATCACCATTTAGCAATCAAATGGATAAATGTTACCGTAATTCATTAACACTCACATCTATTATGCTAATAACTTACACCCTCAGCTCCTTGGATTTCTCATGACTAATTTCATGATTTAAACGTGGATCCTGTGCTTTTAATAGTAGGAGCTCTGCTACTACCTTCCACACCTATCCATGTTCGTTTCGAGACCTGTCCCGAAATGCCCAATTTGCTTCTCACCGATAATTCTAACACATATGTCTGTACTAGCATATGCCAATATTTACCTAGACCGCTAGGAATCCCACCCACCCTGTTACTCTACTATAACATAATTTCCTCCAATGATGATGAATCGCCTCGTAAATGTACAGTCGTATATAATGTAGAATCAAATAGGCATTTGAATAAAGAACTTACCATAAGGCAACAACCAAACAAAGAACATGCAATAAGTCCAAATCAAGCCTTTTAAAGCTATTAAGTTCCTAGTGCATACAACTTTAATAACATTTACAGAACAACTTATCAACACTAGCATACATTCCTAATAGCCAGTAGTAGATAATCAAACATCAGAAGTATTCTTTCTAGCAGGCATTCTAGCATACAAACATCTTATGTCCCAGATGTTGGATCTATATGCTCAAGAATCATTTTAGAATGATGTTTGTCAATAACATATGATCCTACCGGGTCAAAGCTTAAGCAAGTTGGCACATACTGAATATTTATTATTAATATGATTATTAATAAATAATCAACTCTTGTATTTAATTAGAGAATAATTATTGTTTTATGAAAATAATAATTAAAAAGAAATAAGATAGTTATTATATCATATAATATGATTTAATAATTCATGTACATGTTTTTGGACACTTTGGTTTCCACTCAACTTTCGAGTTACATGAGAACATCTAGTTTGTGAAACTAAATCATCTCTTTGTCCTTTTCTCCATGGTTGTCTGAATTTTATAATGGAAGGATGGGAGGTTGCTTGTCAACGTTCCTCTTACACCACCCATGCCTCTTACATGTCATCACTTTGCATTTATTTGAGGTATGTGTCTTTGATCCCAAGTGTAAATATATAAGAGAGTGTAAGACCAAAAACTAGGCTAGTTTTTTCTCTTCTTCCCTTGGAACCGTCGGCTTCCATTTCTCTCTCCGTCTTGCATTTCTTTTGAAGGTAGTCACAAGTATAAGTGGTGTAGAAGTGCTTCTCTTTTAATGCTTAATTGTGTTAAGGACTTAAAGGATTAAGAAGTCACAAATAGAAAAGAGAACTAGCATTCCTTGTGCCTTATTCTTGTTGGTGGATACATTATAGAGGAACTCTCCATTGGGTTCTCTTGCCATCTTCATCAACTCCCCAAAACCAAGTGTGATCAAAGTCTTTAAATGTTGTCTTGTTTTCATCCTATGATTGTCAAATAATATTTCTATATCATGTAATTGGATTCACATGGTGGTTTTGTTAAAATGTTCTTAAATAATAGTTATTTAAAATTGCTTCAATTTGCCACTTAAAATTGTTTTATGCAAAAAGATCGTTTTTAGCTTATCAAAACTCATTAGTGGTATCAAGGCATCTTTTACATCTTAGAAAGATTTATTTTAATATTTGATAACCTATGGTTTTGGAAAATATTCTTGGTGTTTCTTTTGGCAAAGAAATCAACAAATATATTTTCTTTGGTGTCACACCCCCAAACCACGATGGCGGAATCGTCGGAGGGTGGAACGGCACATAGTATCACAACCATCGTATACAACCAAACATAAGTAAATAACATCCATCATGCATTATAATTGAAAAGTTACATAGTTTAGTAATATTGTTTCGATTCAATTACATCATGACAACAAAAGTATTAACCGGAAACGTCTTCGCGTCTCGCCAAAAGATTTTACATGTTCTTGTTTAACGGTTACCTGATAATACAAGTAATTTTACAAGTGTCAACATTTCGTTGGTGAGTTCATAAGAGTTTTTTTGTAGTGATAAAACCAAGTGATTTCTTCATGAAAATCGTAGAGAAATGGTGTAATCTTTCTTAGCGTAGTAGTGAAAAAGTTCTCTTAACATGATAGCGATATTTGTTTCATAGTGAAATAGTAAAATCTCTTGTTTGAAACCTTGAAAAGTGTCACACGTTGTTTCACACTTAAGTGAAACCATTTGAAGGTATTTTCCCAAATATAGGACGTTCGTTGTTAAATTGTGAGTTATTATAACCTTGCTAAGACCTAGTGACCTGGCACGACGTTCTTCAGGCGTCGTAATAGTGATGACATTTGTCACCCTTGACCCGTCGGTCGTAGTTGTAGCGAACAACCATAGGTGGGGATTGTCAATCCCATATAGATCTATATACAACTATCCCGCTCATACATGATTAAGGTTACAATCCAGGATTTAATGTGTACACTTTTAGTATCGTGAAGCGATTGTCTCACAATGTTACCCAACGCACATGTCATATCCTTATTTGTAGCGTAGTGAAAACCATTTGTATTGATAATTACCAAATATATCCATGATAATTAGTATACTTAATAATTATATATTCAAATAACTATTATTATAACTTTTAGTGTACTTTATCGTTCGTTTCGCAAATTATTCCCTTAATAATTTATACAATTGTTTTCCGTCGTATCGGTATATTTAGATCTAAGTGTTGTCAATGAGTTGAAATGTATCATTTCTTACATCTAAACATCTAAACATGTGAATATCAATATAGTTTTGGAAATCATGTAATAAGTCATAGTGATGAGTTCATATAAGTCATTTTAGTAAAGTGATGGCAACATATTTTTCAGATCTCGTCATATTTTGGAAATAATAGTAATTTTTCCCCAAATGGCCTTTCTAGTACTTGTTATTATAATATGTTCTTATTCATTTTGAAAACCCAAATTTTTGTAAATAATAACCCCAAACTTACTTTGGTGTTAGTTATTCAAGAAAAACTTAGTTACGTCGTAATAACGTTCTTTTTACTTATATAATAGTTTTGGAGTAAAAGTTGTGTCATCATGTGTACTTGGCTATTTCAACAAAACACTTATTTTTACATCTTTTGCCAAGTACTCACATGAACAACAGATTTATGTCCATTTCCTCATAACTTAAACCATATGGCATCATTTGTAACAAATATGTGTAAAAGTCTAAATACTTGTTTCTTTAAGTTACAAATGTATAATAGTTTACTACAAGCATTTTGTTTGTGCCATTCACTTCATAATAAGATGACTAACATGGATCTCTTAGTATTTCAAGAGTATAACATGTAAACATAGCATTTGCCAAGATTATATCATAAACTTTACAATAATACATCATTTTTGTAGTTTAAACTTGTATTCTCCCCCTAAAACATGGATAAAAGTGAAAATGAGGGGTATGAACTCACCTTGAGTGGTAGATCTTAAGGTTTCTTGGTAGGAGATTGAAGAATTTGGTTCTAGGACCCGGAGGACTCTTTGACAAAGCTATTATCCAATGGATCTCCGTGAGTATTTGTGTGTAAAAGAGTAAATGAAGGTATTTAGAACTTTAACTACTAGATGATCATGACTTACCAAGAAGACTTGCAAGATCCTTGAAGATGATGAAGGTTTGAGCTCAAGGACAAAGCTAATATCCAATGGATTTTGGTGAATGTTAGTGTGTGTAAAAGAGATGAACTTGGTATGGAAAGTCTTAGAATCAAAAGAGGATTGTAACTCACCACTTAGGATGTTGCAAAGCTTGATGGATCAAGAACTTGTTCTTGATGGTGGAGGCCGAGATTGTGAGGGAGAGGAAGAGAGAAAGAATTTTGGTGGAATGTGGTTCAAATGAGATGACTTCTCTCATCAAAGATATGGGGATTTCACTTTTGAATATTTTAATCACAAAATCTAACCTAGCATCTAATCCTAGATCATGATTTGAAGTTCCAAGATTTGATGAGATGTGTTGGAGCTCCCTAGGGTGGCTGCCGAAATAGGGTAGGGGGTGGGGTGGGGTGGGTTGGTTTTTATAAAAATAGCATCCTACTTATATAAAATGTGTGATTTTTATAAAATCGCAAGTCGTTTTAGTGAAATTTCATGAGTTTTTAACGAAACAAAGTTCTAAATAATTATTTTGTATAAAAACATTGTCAAATATTTATTTTTTTTGAATTATGACTCGTTGGATGTTGAAACACGCGTTTAAGCGCGGTATTCTTCCGATTTTGCGATTTTCAGCATTTTACCGGAAATTGAATTTGGTTTTGAAGTTAAATACTACATATTATTAGGTTCCATAATATATGAATTATTATTTCATAATTGATGTTTAAGCCACCACATTTTGGTATTTCACGTTCAAACCATGTGTACATTTATCCGTTCACAGCGGTTTAATCGTTGTATCTTTCACATACGAACTCCATTTTTGACGTTCTATATATCCACGGGTTCGTATTCACGAATAAATTGTGTTATGAATATTATTTATAATCAAATAATATTTGTGTGTTTATCGAATTTCTACGCTGCTGTAATTTATTTTACGTATTTATAGCGTTTATTCGATAACTGTTTTCAACTAGTGCGTGTAGTATTATAATGTTCAGTTGTATAATACTAAGGTTATGAAACTTACATTACAACATGTTGGCCCAATGTATGTCTCAGTTGACTTTGTTGACTTTCGTTGACCTTTGTTGACCCATTTTTGACGGTTGTCACATTTGGCAACTCGTAGTTTTATAATTGTTATTTTTATGCAACCAATTTTTCCAAGAATTTGGTTGTATAAAGTTGGCTTAGAAGAACAAAGTGAATGCTTGTATACTTCATATGATATTCTTTTATATAATCAAGTCATTAGGACCATTATGTTGTGTTTGGTTGATATTTATTTATTAATGAGATGTAATAGATAAATAAGTATTTTTTTTTCTTTTGGATGTAATAATTTAGTTAGGCTAGTTTTATTCATTTTTACCAAATATAAAAAGTTGAAGAAATGACCATCTTTAGAAGATCTGCTATGTCTTAACCACTTAAGACTATAGTCTCATCCTTGTGCTTCTACACTTGGTTTTGGGCTTAATTGTAGTCTTAGTTGTTTAAGTGTCATTACAACACATGGTGCCTTGAAGTTCTTTTACAAGCACCAATTATTACTAGAAAATGGTTTGGTTTATACACTTTTTGATGCATGTTTGTGATGTTTATTTTATGTTGTTATATGTTGTGTTTTACGTATGAAAATGGTTTCTACATGTTAAATAACATTTTATTATAAATTAATATCATTTGGAATTTGAAAAATAAATATTTAAATTATAACATTAGATGTTTATAAATAAGTTTTTATTAAAAGCGTTTTAAAACGATTAAGAGCGTTTTAAAACGGTTAAAATTGAGTTTTTTTTCTTGAAAATGGTTTTCATCGTAAAATTTTTAATAGTCAACTTTAAAATATTAAAATAGTAAAAAATGTGTTTAAACTAAATCTAAACTCCATGTCTTTTTTAATAAATAATACTAAAAATCATTTTATAACGTTATAACGTCAAACTATAATACTAGGTATTATCTTTTACTTCAAAACTTTATATATGATATTAGTTTAAAACTTTTTATTGATATTATGCTTTATGCATGCTAAATGCCATTTAGAACATAATTATCATCAATTTGTTTTGGTTTTCAAAATATGATCCTTTTAATATGAGATGTATAAAATGAATTTATAAAATAAAATGAGTTTTTATCTACAAATTCTTGAGGTTATGAGATTTTGATTATTAAAAAGAGATTTAAATTAATGATTTTAGAACTCATCCAAAACTCAAAGTTTTAACTGTAAAACGAAGTTTTGTTAAAAGACTGTAATTAGTTCTTTAACGGTTAATAAAAAGAAATTTTATTTGGAACCTAAAGAACATTATACAAGAGATATGATTTTTACAAAAGGATACATGAATCATTGGATGCATGCAATATTCATGAGACCATGGGTTTATAACTTTTTTGTAAAACATATATAAAACATTTTCTTAAAAAAACAAGTCTATGTCATCCTTTTGAAGAACACTCGTGCATTGTTTGTACGGCCTTTGTGGCACAGGATCACCTGGTCGCTTGGATTTTGTCTTATGATGTTCGAGGTAGTTTTTGTACCTATTAGTGCCAGGGTCACGTAGTCACTAGTTAGTTACAATGCTACAAGTTTTTCAAGTAGGAAGATACTATCGGGAATCTTGTGTGATCAAGGTCACCAAAGCATGAGAGGCCAGAGGCATATCAAACATGCCAAGTTAAACAATAGTTGTTCAGGATTCCATAATCTAGGAATTTCATTTGATGAAATTGGTAATCACTACCTATCAAGTTGGATTAAGTGGATGGGATAAAGGTCACCTAACCATTTACTTGTTTCGTAACTTTGGTCTTATTTTCCCATCAGCGTTTTACTTTGCGTTCAATTACACCGTTAGATGCGTAATTTATCGGGTATCATCAGTTAGATGCCTACGTGGACTCCACCTCATTAAGTATCCGATTAAACCCGTGGATCTTCAACCTATTTTCCTTAACAAATAAACCTCGGTTATTTTGAAACAAAGTAGAGTAAACAATTTGTGAACTATGAAACGAAGCTCACGATATCAGGAACTCGATTCGCCAGAGATCGATATGAAGTAAAGCAATTGCTTTTGTGAAGCAAAGTGAAGTAATCCCTGATCGATATTCCAATTCTATTATACGGTCTCGGTCTCAGATTAGACTATACGTGTGATTTTGAAAAGGTTAGTGGTTTTTGTTCGAATTCGATTATATGGTATCGAAAATCAATCTTTAACCCATTGATTATGTCTATTTTGGGTCTGTGGAGAAGCATCCATTTTGGGTTTGTGGAGAAGCATCCATTTCAGTTTTGATTAATCGATTAAACCTTAATCAGTTAAACCTTAAACGATTTTTTATGTTTTAGGTCTGTTTGATTTGTATGTTAGGGTTTGGCATTTCATTTAAACTCTTTGATCCCAAATCAAGATGGGGTCCTTATTTCAGTTAAATCTAATTAACGCATCGATTCAACCTTAATCAGTTCCTCATTTTTTATTTCAGAATGTATTCAAATCAAGATGGGTTCCCAATACTGGATGTGCACTATGCAGGTGTGTTTGTTCCCAAACCGTTAACATACCGTGATGGTGTGACTATCTCTATGAATGATCTTGACATTGCAGCTATGGAGTTAAATGAGTTTGAAAGTGTTCTTCAAAGGTTGACTAGAGATAGATGCAAAAACATGTACTTTTGTTATCCTAAAAGCTCATTAACTAAGGGTTTATGTATGTTAAAGAATGAGGAAGACTATGTAGATTTTGTTGATAAAGGACATGAAAATGGTAGAATTCATGTGTATGTCGACCACTTCTATGAGAAATTAAATGATTGGATTGATGAAAAGAAAGCACAGGAGGTTCATGAAGTAGATATTGAAGCCGATTATGATGCTATCTCAAGTGATTCTCTGGAACATGCAGGCACTGTCCCGAAGAACACGTGTACCGATCCATTTTTACCGAACTTTTTACAGCTACAATCCAGTCTCAAGTTGAAGAAGAAGGAGAATCTCATAGTGGAGATGATAAAGTGAGTTTGAATGAAGAATTGGAAGACTTGGAAGGTCATAAAGGTGTACATTAGCCAAGACATGATCCGAAACAACCATGGCAGTTAATGAAATTTGAAAGCCCTCAACAGTTAAATCAATAAATGGTCAACTATGCGGTAGCTAACAATTATCAGTTGTGGTTTGAGAAAAATGACTATAAGAGATGGGAAGGGATGAACCTTTCCAAATAAATTCTCTTAATGCAAATCATAATTGTTCACGAAATTTCAAATTAGGTTCTCTTGTGACATATGCCTGGATTGGTAAGCACTTTGTGAAAGACATATTAGAAAACCCAAAAATGAGTACAAAGCAACTCATTGTGATGAACCGGATGTATAAAATGAAGTTGAAAGGTCACAAATGGGATAGCAACATACGCCCAAAGATCAAGAAACATATTGAAAAACTGAAGCAAGCTCAAAGGTATTGGGGAGTGTATCCCAATGGAGCAAATCAATTTGAAGTGAGGAACGGAAACGAGGCATATCAAGTTGACATCACAGAAAAACATGTTTCGTTGGTGCTTTCCCTTCAGTAAGTAGTTCAGATGGCTGGATTCATGCGACTAAAAGAGAGCTTCCAAGCAGGAGAGGAGCGAAAAGCCTCTCGCTTTCGAGTCGAAGGCAGGCTATACGCCGGGAAGGCGTGGCTAATAGGATCGTATAATCTAGAAAAACACTTCCTGATGTCGAATTCCAAAAACAATTCGCCCAAATTGTTTCAGAACCGGAAAAAAGAAGCGGTTTTTCGCTGCCGTATGTGGCAATTAAGTGGCATAGGTTGTGCACATTCTACTGCAGCGCTCCTTTATTTGAACAAAGATTCAGAAAAATATGTTAGCATTTGGTTTACTCGGGATATGTACATAAAAGCATATCGGTACAACATTATGCCTATGAATGGAAGTGAAATGTAGCATGTGACCGAGTACATCAAACCATTACCTCCAAAGTCTAGACCAATGTCGGGAAAGCCAACAAGTAAGCGCAAAATACATGCAAGTGAAACGGAGGGAAAACATAATAATAAACAAAAAAGGAAACCAGTTGACTCAGATGGAAAACAAACCCTTAGTAAGGCTGGAAAATTGCTGATATGTAGTGTTTGCAAACAAAATGCGCATAATAAAGCAACGTGCAAGGAGTTCCTAAGGAAACATGAAAGATAAAAAAGACTAAAAAGGGGTCCAAAAACATTCATGAGCAAACAGTCCAACAACCTTCAGCAGAAATGGTATTTACATCTCTTTTGGAATCATGCCATATTAATAGTAAATTGCAACATTATACTTTTGCTTACAACATAACATTTATTTATTTTTCAGGAGCAGACTGTGCAACAACCGTCAATGGAAGAGAATGTCCAACAACCACCTGTGGAGCATGTCGAAGAACCATCTTTGGAACATGTCTAGGAACCACTTGTGGAACATGTACATTGAATGGGTCCAAGAAGGGAGCCTCATATAATGCAAAAGTTAAGGAAAAAATTAGAAAGGATATTACTAAACAAACTAGGAAAAGTTGTTTATGACAAAGATGAAGGACGGTTGTCTATTGAGAAACTTGTCAACCTAGATTAAGTGTATTGTTTGGAACAAATGATTTGGGTGTAATTATATCTTTTGGAACAAACACTTTGGTTGTATTTGTATCTTTTGGAACAATGTACTTCCTTTTATCGTTTGGAACAATGTACTTCCTTTTATCTATTGTGTTAGACCTACAATACCTATTTGATTTTAATGAATTAAAATTAGATATTGACATCAAGTTTGAGTTTACATTAACTTCAAAACGACTCTTAACGAGTTAAGTCAAATGTTGTCGAGTCATTGCAAAATATAGTTAGATGCCATATCTGACATTAAAATTGAAAGTTAATTGCTATAATTGGCATTGAAATGGAACATTACATTAGATCTGCAAGCTTACATTCTGAATCAAAATATAGAAAAAAGGCATTGGAATATTACATTAAATCTGCAAGCTTACATTCTCTTCAAAAGATAGATAAAAAGCATTGTACATTACAACTACTTCTGTTTTAGTTTTCTGCCATAAATATCCTAAAACACCCTTGCCTTGGAAGTGCATCAGTTATAGACAAATCATGATTTTACCACTACTGCAATCAAAATAATTACAAGAACTCTATACTTCATTAAGCTCCACTTCATCTTCTCCAATTCCATTTGTAAATGTGCATCCTGATTTTCATGGTCAATCCACTCAAAGAGGTTACATCCCTTATCTGGAGTCTATTTATAAAAAAAATTTAATTCGAAATTTGTAAATAAATTTATACAATGAAAATATATCCAACTTCAAATTAAAACACCAATTAGATGAAAATTCGTGAATTTCCAAAGATTCGGGGTAATTTATAAACCTTCTCCTAGGGTTATCTACCGTCCAGGATGTCCCCACTCTCAATGGTTTTTTGCAATAGCATCGAGTCGCAGGTTTAGGGATAGATTCAGCTTCAAGAAAACATGAACAAGATGACGCCGAATCAGAGGGTTTTCTGTTTGAAGTCTTCGACTTGGAGGGTTTGTCGCTTGAAGACATTGAAGAAGGTTAGGGTTTATTATATTTTTGGGTTTACAGATTCGATTTGTGTGTTTGTTTGAGAAAATGCGATTCTGTACTTCTTATTTGCAAATTGAAGCTAACCTGGAGTCCACGTAGCCATGTAACCGGTGATACCCTGTAAAAAACGCACTGATGGTGTAATTAAACAAAAAGTAAAACGTTGATGGGCAAATAAGGCCAAATAAAAGTTTGATGACCTAAAGAGCACATTTGATGTTATTAGTTACCCTTTTATGACATTTTCTCTTAAAAATTAATGTTTTAGAAACAATAAAAGGTATTAACTTTTAAAAACTTAATATTGAAAATACTAAATGAATTTTTTTAATTTTGTATATGACTGCTTACACCCCTGTACAACCTCTCTCTTGTTGAGTTTCAAGAGATAGTACTATTTGATGGTTATAATTTCTATAAGTAGTATAATGCCTTGAGATTTTTCCTCAAGTATAAATAGAAATCATATATACTGAAAGGTCCCATTCTTGAACAAGCTCTGCTAACCAGTCTATCTGATCAGGATGCTTGGTGGAAGCATTATTGTGATGCTATTGATGTGTGTTACATCATACTGGGAATAATGACCATTGACCTCTAAAAGGTCTTGGAGAATTATCAAGCATATCAGATGCTTCATCAAGTAAAACAGATATTCATTGCGAACAATAAAACATGGTTCAAACCAGTTAAATCGTTGGATAAAAGGAAAGTCAAAGAGAATGTGTCTCGATGAGTTCCCCAAGTTTTTTTTTTATTAATCTACTTCTGGATTGACAGTGCCAAAATACATTGATTTCTTATGTTTGTGATAACATGAGCATACTTTACGTGGAAGACATGTTAATTTGAATTAATTTACAAAAATTATAAGTTATCTTATAATAATACTTATTCAACAAATTCGATTGATTTGTACGAGTTTATTTTTAGTTACGATAAATTGATGAAACAATAGTGAGTCCAATAGCAACTTCAGCAGCTGCAATAGCTATAACAAAATGGAGAAAATGGCTCCTTTTAATTGACGACTATCAAAAAAATTTGTTACTCTAAGAGACTTATAGTTCAGTTAATGGAAATAAAGTATAAACCCAAGAAATAATGAAAATGCCAAAATGATCAGTTTTGTTTCTATCGTGAAGAAATCAAACACTAGAAAAGGAATTGCTCCTCCCGTCTCACTGAGCTGTGGAAAGTCAAAGAGAATGTGTCTCGATGAGTTCCCTAAGTTTTTTTATTAATCTACTTCTGGATTGACAGTGCCAAAATACACTGATTTCTTATGTTTGTGATAACATGAGCATACTTTACGTGGCAGACATCTTAATTTGAATTAATTTATGAAAATTATAAGTTATCTTATAATATTACTTATTCAACAAATTCGATTGATTTATACGAGTTGATTTTCTGTTACGATAAATTGATGAAACAATAGTGAGTCCAATAGCAGCTTCAGCTGCTGCAATAGCTATAACAAAAATGGAGAAAATGGCTCGTTATTATTGACGACTATCAAAAAAATTGTTACTCTAAGAGACTTATAGTTCAGTTAATGGAAATAAAGTATAAACCCAAGAAATAATGAAAATGCCAAAATGATCAGTGTTGTTTCTATCGTGAAGAAATCAAACACTAGAAAAGGAATTGCTCCTCCCGTCTCACTGAGCTGTGGAAGTTTAGTATGACCAACACTTCATTTATCTATATGATAGAACTATTTATTTTTCCACCATAGACTCGAGTATTTGATACTGCATGTGACACTAATATTTGATATTATATGGAGATGTTTGGAAGAAATAAGCAACTGAAATAAGCAACTGATTACAGACGATTGGTTTTCCATGCTGGAGATATAACAATCGTTGTTATTGATTCTTCTGGAGCTTTTTGAAGACCAAATAGTCTCTATTTGAACAATAGATGTTTTATACCTATTATGAGTAGGAACATATAACAGTTGAAATTTTTTGAATAAATCTAGAATTACTTATCGTTTAACGGATGTTTGCATTCATGTTCTGAAACATGAGTTCCATGACATTTTCGGACCTAGGGAAATTTAAAACAGTTCACGCCATTGAAAAAAGAGTTGCAGGCTTCACCTTCATATTCATATTTGGGTGTTTAGTCCTTGTTAAGCATTGTTACCGATAAGTCTCATAACGTTGTAACACTTCTTATTATTATAAAACATATAGTTGAATATAAGCATTTCAATCACGAGAGTAAGGTAAGTTCCAACTTTTGTCTATTTCTAATGCATACTAAAGTTCTTGGCCCAACTTCACAAACAATTATTTATTTAATCATAAATGTCTTTATTTGATCCTACTTATATGTAAACATACTCTATCATTCTATAGGATTTCTACATGGTAGTTCTTAAATAGTAAAATAGAAATTATAATTAAAACACACAGAATCTTATTGGTCAAACTAAGCAACTCTCCAAACACCATATAAGGGGTTATCTTCATGTTTTCCAACATTTTATCTTTAATCTTATCTTAGCATTTCAAATTTTAAACTAGAAAAAGTTACACAAATGGTCCTTGCATTGGGCAAAAAGTACCACGAATATCTGTTTGGGAAGTTGTTATGTGGTCAGTCCCTATTACTAAAATTATTAGAAAATAAAGGTTAAGTACCTTTGAAATGACCAATATGCCATTTTGATTTTTTTTCTTTTTCTCTAAATGGTTTAAAATTTAAAAAAGAAAGAAAAACAAAAATGCTTGGGTGTCATCTCTCTCTCTCTCTCTATCTCTCTCTCTCTAGTCAACTATCGATCATAAGAACGCCTTTATTCTAGCCCTCAATCATGTCAATCTCATATATTATCTCCGTCGACTCTAGAGACTGCACCAACTGTCGAGGTTCCCACACCATCATTCTCCAATCTCGTCTCTTGGTTGACAAAACCTTGTTTTTTTTAAAACAATAAATCAAATCTTTGGTTTCAAAGATGAATCTTTGAGATCCACCATAGTCATTACATCAATAAAAGGGATTTTCATATCAAACTCAGATAAGAAATATGTTACTTTGTTGGTTATCCTGCTAGTTCATTTGAGTATTTATTTTACAAGCCTTCTGAGAAACAAAGTGTTTGTTGCACGAAGGGAAGTTTTTCAAGAGAGGGAGTTGATATCTGAAGGGGCTAGTGGGAGCCAAATTGATCTTGATTAGATTCAAGAGTCAACCAATAAAGAACCTGATGTTGGCACTAGCACTCAATCAGAGGTTGAAAAACCTATTGAGCCTCAGCCAAGTGTAGCTGAGGAAAATGACATACCTCCACCTCCTGTCCGGAGATCTGATAGAGTACACCATGCACCTGCGTTGTATGGTTTACATATTACTAAAGGTCATGAGTCGTTGGTAGATGATGATGAACCTACCAGTTATTAGGAAGCAATGGTAGGCCTAGACATTGCCAAATGGAAGGAGGCTATGGAGAGCGAGATGAAATCCATGTATGGTAACCAATTTTGGAATTTGGTTAATCAAACACGCGACCTTAACAATTGGGTGTAAAATGGGTCTTCAAGAAGAGGACAGAAATGGATGGAAAAATACACACATACAAAGACAGACTGGTGGCAAAGGGTTATACTCAAACCCAATAGATTGATTTTGAGGAAACTTTTTAACTAGTGGCGATGATCTAATTCATCAAGATATTGTTTACCATAACAGCTTTTCATGATTATGAAATATGGCAAATGGATGTAAAAACCACTTTTCTTAATGAAAAACTTTTAGAGGATGTGTATATGGCACAACCAGAGGGTTTTGTATAGTCCAAATATACTAATAGAGTGTTTAAGCTTGAGAAGTCGATTTATGGACTTAAACAAGCATATTGTAGCTCAAAGCTCTACTTCGATGAGAAAGTCAATGAGTTTGGATTTCAAGGAGTAAAGATGAGCCAGGTGTATATGTCAGAGCTAGTGGGAGTGCTGTTGTCTTCTTTGTATTGTATGTTGATGACATACTACTCATAAGAAACGATATCCCAATGTTGCAAAGTGTTAAAACTTGGTTTGGGAATTATTTCTTTATGAAAGAGTTGGGAGAAGCAACATACATAGTTGGTATAAAATCTATAGAGATAGATTTAGGAGACTCACTGTCTTAATCCAGAGTACATATGTAGACAAAATCTTGAAGAGATTCAAGATGCAGGACTCTAAGAAAGGGTTCATGCCTATGGAACATGATATGCCATTAAGTAGAGACCAATGTCCTAGTTCTAATGATGAATTAGAAAGAATGAGTCGAGTCTCATGTGCTTCTGTTGTGGGATCAATAATATATGTGATGCTATGTATAAGGCCTGATGTTTTCGTATGCCTTGAGCATGGCGAGTCGTTATCAGGCTAATCCTGGTGAAAATCATTGGACCATAGTAAATAACATTCTCAAGTATCTTATGAGGACAAAATACATTTTCTTGATCTATGGTTGTATTGAAGAACTCATTATAAAAGGTTACAGTGACACTAGCTTCCAAACCAGTAGAGATGATTCCTGTTTGCAGTCAGGATTTGTGTTCTTATTAAATGGTAGGGCAATAACTTGGAGGAGTACCAAGCAAGACAATGTAGCCGATTCAACAATGGAAGCTGAGTATATTGCAGCTAATGAAGCTGTAAAAGAAGCTATATGGATAAAGAAGTTCATTAGAGGTCTTGGTGGCACTACTGACATTAATGGTCCAATTGAGATCTTTTATGGCAACGAGGGTGTAGTTGCCTTGGCTAAAAAACCTAGAGCTCACAAGGAAACAAGGCATACACTCAGAAAGTACCATTACATTTGAAAACTCATTGAAGAAGGACACATCATGATTAGTAGAGTTACATCGGAAAAGAATCTTGTCGATTCGTTCACCAAACGACTATCAAAAACCAAGCACGATTCTCATACTAGGTCAATAGGCATTAGACTTGCTGATGAGTTGGTTTAAGTGTATATAATTTAGTTTGATTTTATTGGAACTTAAGAAATGTAAAACTTTATATATTCTGAACATTATTATATAGAGAACTTAATATATGCATATGGCATTCATTTCATTAGTTTATAAATGTGTTCCAATTTTGCATGTTTTATTGGCTTTCTGAATAATTGAATTCAAAACGTCCACAGTCGGTCATACTTTCGGGAGTAAGTACTGATTCAAGGCTGACATGAAGTATTGGTGGACTGTCCATAGATATTGACATAACATAGAGATGCACTAGTTATCATGTGTACGTAATGAATATTAAGTATTAGAGTAAGCGACATTAAGAGTTTACTTCATGGAAACTGTCATAAGCAATCCTAAGATTGTAATATCTTATATTCTTCAAGTAGAGATACATTGATTCTTAGTTCTGTGGTCTGTTGTACCTTGGTTTTCTCCAATGTTGTCCATAACTGGTAGCCATAAAGGGAATGTCTAGGTATGACATGATAAGTGGGTGAGGTCGGTGTAGTCAAAGTTTATTTGTTCCTTCTACCCTTATAGGAGAAGCAATATCCTTGGGCCCTGGATGATTTGTTGTTGATAGCGAATGTACGGCCGTACTCAGACTGAATTCATGAATGATCAATAGTACAAGCTTTTGTCGTCATCACAAATCTCTATCAGGAAACACAATATTGACTGTCTAAGACTGACAAAATTCCATGTCAGACGTTCATATGAATATCTTCAAGAACAATGGAATATTTAATCACTTTCCTAAGGACTATTTCATATGATATGAGTACAATACTTATCTCGGATGACATACACCTTGTTAGGTTAGGGAATATGAGAGAATAAGTTGTTGTAACATGTGCAAGTGGGAGACTGTTTGTTCAATGCCCATTATTACAACAAGTCAATGATATTACTATGGTCCTTTAAGGTTTATACACAAGAGATGATTTAGCTTAAGTAAACATGAGGGACTAAGTTTATTAATATATCAAAGTAAATGTATATTAATTAGAAACTAGAAGTGGATAAAGGGCTTAAGTGAATATATCAACAGTTTGAATTTTAAAAGTCCTTATCCAAAAGGGGATAACATAAACATTATCAGTATTATAAATACCCATCATAGTTGGTGATTTTAATCATTCCAAGCCACAAAATTTCATGCTCCCCTCTATACTTGTCGCCTCTATCAAACTCTAGAAGAAGGTTGCTTGTTCTTCAAGCAACGACCTATTCTACTTCATTGGGTGCTAGATCATTATCTTGCGTGCAATCACATTATAGGAGATCCGGTTTGGTAACTAATGATCCTAGACATCTTTGATCATTAAGAAGGTATTAATTGATCTCCTAGTTTAGTTACCAGTTGCAAAATTGTGCAAGTTCTTGTGATCCATGGTGGAATACGGTTTTTAGTATTATTTCTGCTGCGTTGTTATTTATGTTATTGTATTCCAACAGTGTGGTCATCTGATTGGAAGCTCCTTCTGTATGTCTTTTCCAAGTCTAGAAAGAAAGTAGTTAAGTAATGCGTCCGAGGATAAACATGTAATGAAGTTACTTACTTGCTTGAATTCAGTTTGATATGCTATGACGACTGAGGTTTGTCCGAGTTTGAAGAAGGGGCTTGGTGATTCTCGTGGAATGACAAATTGAAATGGGATTGGAGAGTGTGAATTTATCCCATGTGGTTACTTGGTTGTTGTTGTTGTAAATGTATTTATACCAAGACAATGGATTTTTGGAGAGGTGGAAAGTGGTCATTGCCAATCTTTGTGACTTTGGAATTGCGCACATGGTGTAATATTGGTCGACTTGTAAAATCCAATTAAGTGGGGTTCGTTCCATTAAAGGTGGCAGGGGAGAGTTTGAGAGGACATATGAGTTTGTATTTGTTTTTTGGTGGTGGTGGATTTGTCAAGGATGATACGTCACTTTTAGGTTTAAGGGTGGTCGTGAGTGCTTGCGTCTGTTTGTATTAGGTCACAAGTTTTTTGATAATGAGCTTGAATTGAGCTTTGGTTGGATTTTGGTTCTCACAAATGTAGGCATTGGTGTCGTGGTCAGAGTGTATAAGTTTGGCTAGGTTTTTCGGCCATGGTGGCTATCGATTCCTCTATTGTAAGAGATTCGTGTCGAGGCGACGTTATTAATAAAAGCACCAGATGGTATGACTTCTTCAAGTCGATCATGAACTCCAAAGAATTTTAGAGAAGATAGATAATGTTTTAGAGAAATTTTCTATATATTTCTAAAAGACGCAATACAATGCTTATATAATGAAGGAAACGATACATCTAATCCACTACTCACTACTTCTAATTTTTAAGACGTGTTGATATGTTAAAGTAAAGGCAAATATTTGCAACAAAATAAAAGGAATTCATGGAGATATTTGTGGTTAACCGAGTCTCAAAGAGGCAATTATCAACCTAGAGGTGCATAAACATAACTATTTTTTTAAAACCTAAAAAAGAACTAGAATAGATTATTTCAATAACCAATTACAATTTGATCGAACTGCCTGTTAGTATGTGGTGTTCCAAATTGTTCAAGGCCGGTTTTTGGATCGGTTTTTTGTAAACCGATTTTCTGATTTTTTTATGCATGTTATTTAATGGTTATTTTTGAACGACACGTGCTAGTTGGTCGAAATATAACCGTTAAATGACATTTTTTTACCCACATAATAACCATAGTACACCCTCTATTGTTAGTATAAATATGCAATGATACATTTGGTTTCAATGCCCAGCAAAACGCTCTATACTCTCGACGTTTCCTGCATTCATGAACCTTTTTCTTGAAAATAGCATCCTCACAAGCTTCATGTTCCAATTCGTTTGGTACTACCTCATTAACCATGAAATTCCATACTAACGACGAGATATTGGAAGTTGAATCGGCATCCCGAATCACAAATTTTTGGTGTAATTATGATTATTGTATTATGAAAAACTTACCAAAGATGGCTCGATGCAAGCAATGTGGGAAGTTTTATGCGGCCCCAAGAAACTCTACTTTGAATACTCATAAAGATAGTTCATTTAAAGTGGTCTAACAAAATAATACTTATCCGACGTAAAAAAACTATTGGAACAAATGACATTTTATTTATTTGCGACAACGATGCAATACGAGAAGCATTTGCCATGTTTTTCATCCAAGAAAAAATTTCATTCAACCAGTTCAACAATCCTCATCTTCTCGAAATCAAAACAAAATTTCAACCCCGATATAGCGATATAAGTCGTACAATTTTTTAGATATGATGCAATTAGACTTTGAAGCCAAGCGAAATTCATAATTATTGTAAGCTTTGCAAACTACAATAATTCATGGTCGCTTACTTGTGATGCTTGGACCGTGCCTATGCAAATGTCAACTCCTACTTAGCCGTTATCACATATTGGTTTCATCTCAATTATTGGCTAATGATGAAACATATATTACAATTTTAATTATTTGTTTATCCTCTTATCGTAACAAATTTAAAAAAAAATTATAAGACGTTATGGTGGAATATATATTAGAAGATAAAGTGTTTTTCAGTTTCACTCGACAACGCTTGAAACAATACAAATGTTATCAACCGACTCAAACTACGACTACAACCTATTTTAGATGGTTGTAAGACCCTTATCCCAAGAAGTCTTAAGTTAAAGGTTTGAAAAGGAAGCAAAATACAGAAATTGTGGGAATTAGGGATTAGCGTCGCTAACCATAGGGTTAGCGATGCTAATGTACTGAATAGCGTCGTTATGTCGTTTTGATTGTGTCGCGATGGTGGCTTGGGTAGTGGGTTGGCATGACCACAGTTAGCGATGCTAACTGTCATGTTTAGGCCAAAACCCTAGATTTTGATGTTTGGGCCATATGTAAGGGTGGGGAACCCTAGGTCAGCCGTCATTTGCATCATTTCAGACTCCCAAGGTCGTTTTTCTCCTCTCTCTAAGCTCTCTAGTTGGTTTTGGCTCTTTTGGTCACCTTGGAAGGCATTATTGAAGAGATGATGATGATAGAGGATGCTTGGTGTTGTTAGAAGGCATTGTTCAAGTAGAAATCAGCTAAAACTTCTTGTTTCTGGATCATTATGAGTAAAGTTCTCACATTTTTACAGTTTTAAGGTTATTCTTATGTTTTGTGTGGGATTTTATGGATAGAAATAAAGTGATGGTTCCTTTTTGGTGTTGTCCATGATTGGGAAGGATAAAGTCTCGAACTTTATAAGGTAAGTCCTGATTTAGAACCATTAAGTTGGTTTAGAGAGTAAGCCAAACTCTCTTTGGTGTTTTGTTGAGTTTTGGACCATTTTGGACTTGGATATTGTTTTTGAGCTTGTATGGTCATGTTTGGATGGTAAAGTTAGGATTTTATGGAGCTAGGGACTGTTTTGAAGGTCCCTGGAATAATTGAGACCATGGCTGAATGGATTAAAAGCTAATTGATTTTTGAGGCTGCTCATAATTAGCGACGCTAACTAGGGAAGTTAGCGGCGCTAACTACCTGTTGACTGTTGACTGTTGATTGTCGACTGTTGACTGTTGACTGTTGACTGTTGACTGTTGACTGTTGACTGTTGACTGTTGACTGTTAACTGTTGACTTTGACCGTCGACTTTTTGACCAGTTTGACTTTTGGTCAAACTTGAAGGTTTGGGATTCCGGTCTTAGAGGTTTATCCTGTTTTGGGTTTAGGAAGTTATAAATAAAGTTTATCCTTGTTTGGAAGTCCGTGTTGTCGGGATTTGAGGGCACTCGCATGGAGTACTGTCTAGCTTGAGGTCGCGGATCATGTGAGTCTTTTGACTATACTACGGGTGAAGTTACATGCGTTGGTATCTTAATTACTGTGTGTAGAAATTTTCTATATGTGCCTTACGTGTTTATTGACGGATCGAGGCAAGCATGAGAGTTAAACGATGAGTTGATTACTGATGGATCTGGGCAAGCCCAAGAGTCAAACGATGAGTTAAATACTGACGGATCGGGGTAAGCCCGAGAGTCGAAGGATGAGTTGATTACCGACGGATCGGGCAAGCCGAGAGTCAAACGATGATTTTATGTGATGAATCGTGTAGTATTTTGGGGAACTCATTAAGCTTTGTACTTACTCTTTCACCCTAACTGTTTTTCATGTATATGCTGACTTGAGCTTCGAGCATGGCGCGAGTGTACCACATCTGAGGTTTTGATAATCAAGTCTTCCGCTGGATTATGTTTGCAATTGTTTTGTTAAAAACGTTTTTATACGTTGTAAATATTAAGTTTTAATTTGATTGATTTTTATTTGACAACCCGTTTTATGTATTTGAACCGTTTTAAAAAGAAAATTTTACTTTGGATTTTGGGGCGTTACAATGACGATTTTTCATACTCTGTGTGTTGCACATATTATAGATATAATCGTGCAATCTAGGCTGCAAATTTGCAAGGATTTACGTTTAAAAATTAGAGGTGTATTAAATATGATTTATGCTTCGAGTAACGAAACACAAGCAGATTATATTTTTTCACCAATGTAATGAATCATGTTTAGATCCTAACTATGATAATAATAGTAGATAGAATTCTACTTGTATTATGTTTGAAGTATTTTATGACACAAACTTACGCTTAACGATTTTAATGAAATACATGTGAAAAAATGCGGATACGTTTCAATTCTCGAGTCGGATTGAGTACTACTCCAAGAATTAACAAAAACTTTACAATACGGTGTAATCTAATAGCCAATCACAAAAGACACCTGAGTAACACGTAAACGAAACAGACTGTCGTCATTAACCTACACTATGATTAGGTGCATAAAAACATCGATGGTCAGTACTGAAAAGCGTGTAGCACTTTAGCGACATCAGTACAAGTAGATACTTTAGCGAACACAAAATACAAATTCGCTAAACCTAACTTGTCACAACCAAACAACGAGCTACAAAAACATTTAGCGAGCCAACATTTGTATTTAAAATCAAATATAATATAAGTACTTACTTGGTTGGAGTTAAATTTTGAATTTAAAAAATTAGGTTGTTTAAGTTAAACCGGAAGCGGTTTTTAAAAAACTCGTTTAACCGAAACCGAAACCGGTTAGACCAGTTACACGTTCCATAAGTAAAAAACCACCTAAAACCAGTCCGATTTAACCAAAACCGACTCCTCTGAAAACCGGTTTGGACGCAACCGATTTTTGTAAAACCGATTTTTATAAAGAACGGATTCCGATTTTAACCAATAAATATACACCTTTATTAATCGACCCAAGTCTCGTGCGACATTATTCACAACCGGCTTGGGCTTAATCAATCTAGCAACTGGGCTGGTCACTGTTGTGCACTTCTCTAGTTTAGGACATACTTAACTGAAGGTTGGCTTGGGGTCCGTTGTCCGAATCTATTTTCATTTGAAGATTTGGTTTGATTTTGGCCGATTTTAATTAGCAATTTTGGTTTGATTCTAGTTAGTCTTTAAACATGAAAACCATTCACATCATCTTGGTTAATCGTTTTGACGCCACCTCAAGTCGACATAAATCACAAATCAAACGCCACTTGGAAGCTCACCTTATAAACACAAAATCTAAAATAAAGAACTCTAAATAGTATTCAAATAATCGATGATGTTAAACATATTAAAAACAAATAATGATGGCCTATGCGTTGCAGGTTTATTAATTTTATATTTTTCAATTGAATAAACCAATAAAAAATATCTTTATAAAGCAAAATAATTAAAAAAACAAACCTGGTGCCAATTCCTACACATTGCTATATCTGTAATTTTTGTTTTACAGATGAACCATTTCTGTAAATTTTACACATTGACCATTCCTTTAATTTTTTTCTTAGGCCTCGGGCTTGTGCGAGGGGTGCGACCTCGCGGTGAACACCGCCCCCCCCTGCAGCGTCGTCGCACTATGCAGCTCGCGCGGGTTCTGGACGTCGTGCGACGTCTTCCTTCTCTTTTGACCGTTGCCAATTCGAACGGCTATATAGCCGTTAGTTTTAAAAAAAATCTATTTATTTTACCTATATATATATATATATATATATATATATATATATATATATATATATATATATATATATATATATATATATATATATATATATATATATACATATCTCACTCATTTTACAACGACACAACACATACACACCACACTACAACTAAAAAAATGGATCCAAGATTCGAGTTGTTATTCGATTCGTCGTCTTCGTCGGAAGACGAGAGTTGGTTGCTTGAAGCTACCGTTCAAGCAGCGTCATTGCTTCGTCAAGCTGCGCAGATAACCGCCGACGCCGCAGAAAGTTCACAAAATCAACCTAGGTTATCAGGATGGGCAACAATAAACAGAGATCGTGAAGCTACGCACGATCTCCTTGTAAGCGACTATTTAGCGGAACACTGTTTGTTTTCGACGTACCAGTTTCGGCGTCGGTTTCGGATGAGCAAGCAACTATTCTTGTGTATAGTTCGTTATGTGAGCGAAGTCAATCCGGTATTGCGATTGCAATACGATGGTAGGAATAAATGGGGTTTCATGGCGGAATAAAAATGTACCGCTGGTGTTCGTCAAATTGCAACCAGCACGACATTTGATTTATGGGACGAGTATTTTAAGATGTCGGAGCGCACGGTTCGGGAAAGTGTATACGAGTTCGCGAGCACTATCATCCATGTTTACGACAAACGTTATTTGCGAAAACCAATGGTGAACGACATTCAAACGTTGTACGCCGCGCATGAAAGCAACATGGTTTTCCCGACATGCTTGGGAGCGTTTATTGTATGCATTGGGAGTGGGCTGCTTGCCCCAATGCATGGCGTGGGCAATTCACACGAGGCGATCATCGGCACCCTTCTATCATCCTCGAGGTAGTGGCGCCCCACGATTTATAGATTTGGCATGTGTTTTTTGGCATTGCGGGTGCAAACAACGACCTCAACGTTCTCGACCAATCGCCGATTTTTAACGACATTTATAGAGGCGTTACCTATTTTTTTCCGTTTCAGGTCAACGGAGCGTACTACAAATACGGGTATTATCTAGGCGATGGAATATATCGGGATTATGCCGTGTTTGTGAAGTCATTCACATGTCCAATGGATCCAAAGCGTAAAATGTTCAAGGTAGCACAAGAAGCGGCTAGGAAGGATGTAGAGCGAGCGTTTGGAGTTCTTCGACAGCGCTTTCACATGATCAAATACTCGTCACGGGCTTGGGATCCGAGGCATATACGAAACCTTATGTATGTATGCATCATATTACATAATATGATTTTGGAAGACGACGGGGAAGCGAAATATACGTTTGATCCAAACAAAGTTATGCCAACATACTAGCCGCTACCGATTGGATCGGCGGCATATCTAGAAAACAGAAACGAGGTCTAAAGCAAAGAAATCCATAACAATCTTCGTGCGGATTTGGTCGAGCATATCTATCGGGCTAGAGTTGAGCCGGGGCCGGTGCCCGATATCAAGTAGGAAGAATGGGAGTCACGATCCTAGTTTTTTTTTTAAATATGTAGTTTTTTTAATTTTAAGTTGAATGTGTTTTTTAAATTTTTAGGTTTTATTTTTAATGTAATTTTTGGATTTAAGTTTTATATTTTAATTAATTATCTTATTTAGAAATTATTAGTTTTATTTTAATTTAAATTTAGTTTTTAATTTAAAAAGTGAGAGAAAGAGAGAGGTAGTAAGATGTGACCATTTCTGGGGGTAAAGCGAGGAGAGATAAATGCTGACTGGATGCTGAGGTGGCAGTCAAAAAATGAAAGGAGGAGAGAGGGCATACGTGAGGGCCTTACACATAAGAATCATTTTTGTAATTTTGTCTTACTGAGAAACCATTTATGTATCTTTGTTAACGGATGATGTGTGTAATTTTGTCTTATACGAGTACTGTTTCTGTAATTTTGTTACACATGACCTATGTCTATAACTCGTTCTTACACCAGAACTATTTATGTTATATTTTTTATTTTAAAACTACAAAATATGCAATTCATTAAAAAAACACTATGGATTGGATTTGACTTTAGGAAAAATGTTTTTCAACTTATATAAATGTTAATGTTAGTAATTGTTTTTTCAATGATAATATTAACGTATATTTAAAAAGCCAAAAAGAAACCTGGGATTATACCATTAACGTCTTGATTGACCATCATGTCCCTACGCCCCCATCTCCACACCAAACTCCAACCTCCTTCATTAACTACGATATGACTCTGTTTCCTACGAATCATCGACGTTTCCAAGAAAAAGAATCGACCAAGAACCCGAATTGCAAAAATTAACGCTTACACCTTCAATCTTTCTCTCTCTCTAACACGAACACAACTGGGTTTCTTCCCTTTGGGTCTAGTGTCGTGGTTTAGCCTCTTCTTTCCCCATTTCCATTCCTTCTTATTTCAATTTTCATCCATAGATTTGTGGGTTATAAGAAGATGAAAGAAGAATCAAGGGAGGTGAAAGGGAAGGCTGTCATTTTCTCTGACTGTGCCGAAATATGTCATCAATCCGTCATGGGTTTGTGGTACAATCGAATCATCTGAAAAAGAATATGCTTTTTCCCCATTTGCCAACTGTGTAATAATTCAATCTGTTTGATGTTGCTTGTTCTTTATTTTATTTATTAAAGAAAATTCAATTGCGAATTGTCTACTTGTATCTAAATTTAGCAAATTTTTCGTAGTCAAGCTTCCATCTTTGATTCTAATCACAGTTCGTTAGAGGCGGTTTTCTGAATTTTTATTGAAACGTCTAGAGTTTGGAATCAGCTTTACATTTCGTGTGGGGAATCAACACGGGATTCCCAAAAATTTGATCTAATTTAGTTCGGTCCCCTACTGGTCGAAGAATTTGGGCAATCGGGGGTTACCGGAAACAACTGTTTACATGATTTTGCGTCTTGTTTCGAATCTCTTCAAATTGATGATGTGATTTTGATAAAATCGCGACTGTGAACCTTGAACCTCTCTCAATTTACGGAACGATGTACGCTGTAGGGAAATTAAGTAGCTATATCACTCAAGGGGTTTACACTGTCTCCGGCCCCTTTCATCCATTTGGTGGGGCTGTCGACATTGTTGTGGTTCAACAACAAGATGGTAGCTTGAAATCTTCTCCTTGGTATGTCCGATTTGGGAAATTTCAAGGGGTTTTGAAGACAAAAGAGAGAGTCGTCGACATTAACGTTAATGGGATTGATGCGAATTTTAACATGTTTCTAGATCCAAGAGGTGAGGCTTACTTTCTCAGGGAGATTGATTCAGAAGAGGAAGTAATCGAACCGATTTCATCGCATTCGTCTATGTGTGAAGAAACAAATGGGAAAACGCATGAAAAGATTACAGTCAAGTCCAAAAGTATGAATTATGATTTTGATCATTCTAATTCAGTTGATGGTAGGACTAATTCTAAAAGGTCTAGAATTTTGGGTTTTGTTCTAGGAAGAAGATCGATGAACGAACACATTTTGTCGAAAGAAGAGAACGATTCAAATGTTGGTAGAATGACAATGGAAGGTGAAATTGCAGCCGATTTGTTGGAGATGAAATGGTCAACGAATTTTTCATCAAGAAGTAACATGAACGATTGTAACAAATCAAGAAACGATAATGGAGAAATGGAAATCACTGGTGGAAGATTGGAAGCGAGTTTGGTTTTACATGAACAACACTTTGTAAACAAGTTGGAAACTTCAGGGGTTGAAAACGAAACTTCTGTAGGAAACGTTGATAAAGAGGTTGAACAAGAAGATTTAAATAACGAAAGAAAGGAAGAAGTGGGATTAATAAAAGGCGGTGAGTCTATAAAGATTGTGACCGAAAGATGTACAGAAGTTGCATCAAATCAACAAGGTGATACTTCTGTAGTTGTTACACGTAGTACTATTGAAGTAAATGAATCAGAAATCCGACCGCAATTGGAATCCGAATTCCAAGATGTTTGTGGTGATTCCGTTGTAATCCAAGAAGTATCCGAACAAATAGTGGAAGAACAGTTTATCTTTAGTGATGTTGAAGATTCAAAACCTTTGGTCAACAACATTGTGCTAAAAGTCAACCCACCACCGATTAAAGTTCATCAAGAACCGTTGAAAGGTGAGATTAAAGAGGTGAAAGGGAATATTAGAAGGTGTAGGAGTAATGTTGACATTCCTATGAGTCGTGATGTTAGAAAAGAGAAATTTGAAAGGCAGGCAAAATCACTCCCAAATGTTTTGTCTCGTTTAGATGATTCGGTTGTGGATAATAATCATGAGGATTCACAATTTTATTCTCCGGTTACTAAATTTGTAAAATCAAATTGGGATTTGGTTAGGGAAGATGCTTCACGTATCATAAAAGCAAATTTAGAGAAAGAATTACCACAAAGTGTAGACAAGTTGTCTAATGATCTTAAAGATGCTGGCATTGCAAGTGGTAAGAGATTGTTTCTTGCATTTTATATGTATATCAAGAAAATAAATCATGCAAAGTACTGCTTTTGTTACTAAAGAAAATACCCATGGTTTGACCCTTGATGTCAAACATGCCTATTTTCAATGTAATTGTTTTCAATTTAATTGTAGTAAACATCAATGTACTTTCATTGATTTGTTTACTATAGCATCTTACTTTCATTTCTTTCAACTACATTATTGTACTCTGAAAAATGTACCCAATTATGGCAATCTCTTCCAAAACGCAAAGAAAGTTTCACTGCTATATAATTCGGTAGATTTTTCGAAGTAAAATGTCCTAAATATGAAAAAAATGATAGTACAACGCTATAATTGTGTAGATTCTTCAAAGTACAATGTATTAATATGATAAAAATTGAACGTACAATGTGGTAAATTGATCAATGAACGTATGATGCTATAATAGACAAATAAATGAAAGTACCTTGATATTTCTTTTACCTAGTCGTACTATTTCCATGATTTCTCCATTAAGTAAAAAGCAAACACTTATGAACAAGTTACCAGATTAACCTTGTTCCCATTAAGTAAAAAAGAATCAGGATCTTACAAATGTAGTTTTCAAGATTTGATCATTCTATTTATAGGTGGTGATGGTGCTGGTGGAAGTTGGAGCCTTTGGCCATTTAGAAGAATGGGAAGTAAAAACGTTTCTCCAAAAGAAGAGACCACTAAAAAAGATTCAGATGTTGATCTTTTACCGGACACAGAAGTGGAAAAAGAAGCATCTTCACCAAGTTTAAATAAGCACACAAGGTCACTTACACCAACATCCGAGCAACTAGCTTCTTTGAATTTATTAGAAGGGAAAAACATAGTCACCTTCACGTTTTCTACTTCGGTGTTAGGGCCTCAAAAGGTTACCAAATTCCTCCAATTCGTGTTTATGTATAATGTTTTGTTATATTTATAGCTTACTTGACATATATGCATCTCAGGTAGATGCTAGAATTTATTTGTGGAGGTGGGATACTCGCATTGTGATCTCAGATGTTGATGGAACGATAACCAAGTAAGAATATCATAATTATTTGATTTTGTTTGTAGTAGTGGTTTTAGTTTTTATGATATTTAGGAGAATTTAAACACATGACAAAAACGTTTTGTATGCATTGTATTGGGACTAATGTCAATGGACCAAAAAATGACATTTTTTTGTCAAGGTGGGATTGGACTTGCTCTTGATCTCTCATCTATGTAAAAGACGTGAATGCCCTTCTCATCCTGATCGTCTGTGTAAAATGTTTCTTTAAGGCCTTCCCCTTTATCAAGTATGAAAAACTTAAAGTCACATATGTAGTACATCATACAACCATGGAATTAGCTCTAAAGGGTTGGAAATTATTCTAGCTTAAATTGTATTTGAGTTGTATGGTAACAAATATGCTCCTTTTTTACAGATCGGATGTTCTTGGTCAATTCATGCCTTTAGTTGGAAGAGATTGGTCTCATATTGGTGTAACACATCTCTTTTCGGGAATTAAGGTTTGTACGGACATTTTTACTCATTTATACTACCAAGTAAAATATATTTTTTACTTGACAAATGTACGTGCCAAACAAGTATCATTTACATGCACAAGCTAGTATTCATTGAAGCCTTTTTTTTATCCGTTAAGGTTTGTCTGGATAAATGATGTTTAAAAAACATTTGAGAAAATAACGTCACATTGGAGAAAAGGAATAAATACTTGAGGGCAAATTTGTAATAAGTTAGGACTTAATGGGGAATGCCTCATTTACCTTACTTTCTCTATTCATTTGTTCTTTCTGCATTAAGTAAATAAGAAGGATCCATATGTAGCTTACTGGATTAAGTCATGTCCCCATAAAGTCCAATAAGTTAAAAAGTAACGACACGTATGAACCGTTTTTTTATTTGCATGTTGTAGGAAAATGGATATCAAATGCTTTATTTAAGTGCTCGGGCAATTTCTCAGGCCTCCATTACTAGACAGTTTTTGTTCAACCTTAAGCAGGTAAACTTAAGTTTAACTCTATACTCTTTTTTAGAAACCCTAATTTGTCCTCACAACCCGTTTATAAAAACTAATTTGCAGGATGGAAAGGCTTTGCCTGATGGGCCTGTTGTTATTTCTCCCGATGGACTTTTTCCTTCCCTTTTTCGCGAAGGTGATGGTTTTAATATATTGTGTTTCTCATATAACTCTTAGATGCTATGATTAAAACTAGGGTTAATGTCATAAAATGACAACCAATGGTAAGCAGTTTGCTTGCTCTTTAGGTCACTTATCTTTTATTTGTATATAATAGGTCACTAAAATTCTATTGTAGGTTCTTGTTGCACCATTGGGGTAGATTTCAACCGCATAAACTGGTATTGAATCCTACGTGTCGTCCACTGTGGCATTCAATATGACAGAATTAACCGATTGAAATACACTCTAGTGGTGTAATGAGAACTTAGAAAAAAGTTTCATCAACTATTGAATACAATTAAAAGATGAGTGACCTAACGAGAAAATTGTGTATTATTGGTTGTCATATATGACATTAACCCTTAAAATATATATATGCAACTGACACGAATTATGCAATCATGTTTTGACTTGTTAACACTTAACATGTTACTGGTAAAATGTTGCATATTTGTCTAAAAGACAACTTTGTTGCATAAACTGCGATATGAAATGTCATTTGCATAAACAATTATTTAACCCTTATGTTGAGATCACTTTCTACCTTTCCTTAAAATATGACCATGGCACAAAAAGTGAGTGGAACATCAAGTAGAACGATGAAATGAATAATTTTAGACTTTAGTAGAGTGACAAGATATTCTACTCGATAACAGTGACCAACAAATAAATTTTCCCAATTAATTGCATATAAAATAAAAGATATAGCTGTGAATTGTCCTTGAGGACGGCGTCTGAAATTACTTTACTAACCTTTTGCAGTTATACGAAGAGCTCCACATGAATTCAAAATCGCTTGCTTGGAGGTTAGTACATAGTTAATTACCGTCTACTTCATCCCATGAAATGCTTGATGTGATTGACTTTTACATACATAAAAGAAAGTTGACACATAGTTTAGGAAATAGTTTGGCTATTTGTCATATCTCTAAAACACCCTTCAATAAAGAGAAAATAGAAGCAACTAGTGAAAGTAAAAATAACTATTTTTGTGACGTCAATAGGCGAATAGAGAGTTTCAACTGAAAATTCCAAAAGAAAATTATTTTAACTTTCATCTGACATCTAGAAAAAAGATTGTTTTGTAACACTTATTATGGATCCACAGGATATTAAGGCATGTTTTCCAACCGATAGGAATCCGTTCTATGCTGGTTTTGGAAACCGAGACACAGATGAATTTAGTTACCTCAAAGTCGGAATACCATTGGGAAAAATCTTCATTATCAATCCAAAGGTGGTTAAAAACATTAATCACTTATAGTAAAGTTTTTAACATTCGTTAAATACGAAAATCATAGTTAAAATTGCGTCTTTGTGTTTCTGGTTTTATAGGGAGAGGTTGTGATCAACCGTTGCATTGACTCAAAATCATATGCTTCACTCCATGCTCTCGTCCACGGCATTTTCCCACCAATATCCATACATGAGGAGGTTTGATTTCTACAACTTGTTTTATTTTTATGATTTTGTTTTTCAATTAATGATCCGTTTTTGGTGACGATTTGACTTGGTTGCTAAAACTGTTGCTAAATTCGATCCTAAAGCTTTTTATTCTAGTGGACAAATTATAAAAAAAAAATCATTATATTTCGGGCTGTTTTGTTGTTTAACCGCTAATACTTTATTTTTTCCAATCAAACCATAAAAAGTTTCAGACATTTTCCAAAATTAACCATTCTGACTTGTTATACTTGGTAATTTTCCAAATTAACTATTTGACCTGATATATATCATGTCAACATGGTTAAGTTGGAAACACGTGTTGAAACTTTCATGGTTTAATTCAAAATAATAAAGTATGAGTGGTTAATTAAAGGGAAAAATATAATGGCTTTTCTGTAATTTTCCTTTTCTGGTAGTGTCTTGATTATTTATCTGATGTGTGTTTGTTTGCAGGAGGATTATAACTCATGGAACTTCTGGAAACTTCCACCTCCCATTATCCAGTGACTAAAGATATCCATGAGAATGTAATTACACACTTCCTTTTTCCACATCAGTAGAATCGTACAGAAATAGAATCATTCAAGTAGCGACACATTGAATTATTTCCATTCATATAAATTCAAAATACAGTTCACTCATATGTTTCAGAACTCTTATTATTTACAAAAGAAAGTAAAGAGATGATTTACAAAGTGCATCAATCATGGGTCAATTTGGTATGATTCTGACGCCCAATTCCTTCTGTGCAAACTGGATTAGATTTTCAATCTCGCATTCATCTACAAATCCATTCCCGTTTCTGTCAGCAGTTCTGATTCCGGCCTTCCCTTTCCAACCGGAAAACCATCCTCCGGTGGCTTTAACAATTTCCCTGAGCTCCTTTTTGCTGATACGTCTGTCTTTATCAGTGTCAAACCTCATCAACCACCTCTTAAATTCTTTGATTGTGAGTTCTCGTGTGCCATCATCATCAGAATGGTTTAAGGAAGCGGTCTTGAATGCCATGTTTGGTTTCTTGGAAGAACAGTTGATGGGATTTGTGAAGGAGTCGGTGCAAATTTATATCAAGTTATGGATTCCTTGATGTGTTAAAACTATTCTTCCTCTTTGATTCTTTTTCTTTGCCGCCTCTGAATCTTTTAATGGCCGAAAAGCTTGAATTCTTAAAAGCTTTAAAGGAAGAAGGCAAGTGCAATGTACCTGCTTAAACTATGGGAGTTGGATATTGTATTAAGCTTTTTAGGCAGGATCTATCTATAGGTATATGATTATATATCTACACGTGCGCAAAAGTTGGGTTTTTAAATGTTATATATAAGTTAACTGGTTTAAATTTGAATGTATTGATGATGTAAATGATAGATTAAAGAGTACAAAATTAATTTCTAATTTTATTTGGAATTAAAATTGAAAGTAAAAGATATAACAACGTGACGTCTATTTTGTCATATTTTCGATGGTTAAATGCAAGAAACAAATATTTCTTCTTATTATGATACAATATTTAGAAATGTAATAAGGTACAGCAACTTGCAACTTCATCTGGCTACTAAGGTAATTTTTACTAGAGTAGATTATGGTTTTGGTTCGTTTAATTTACATGCGAGTTTACACGAAATTTTAGGTTAGTCCTAGTTTAATTTAGAAATCTAGCATCGTTGGTCTTTGTGTTTGCAAAATGTATTGCTCCTGGTCCATATAAAAAATGGGTTTATCTTTTTCAATATATTTTTTTATTTTTCTTTTAATCTTTTTCTATATTTTAATAATAATAAAATCAAAAACCCACTCCACATCCACCCCCACCCCCACACCCCACCGTCACTACAAGAAAAGTCCTTGTTAGTGACAAACGTTTTAGTGACGATCTGAATTCTAGTCACTAACAACATTATTTAGTCACCATATATTAAGTCGTCACTGAATTTTGGTAATGCTACAAACTTAGTGACTAATATTATGATGGTCGTCACTCACCGGTCACTAAACCAAATACTAGTGACCAAAAATAGTGGTTACTACATTAAATATTTCATGACCAAAAATAATTGTCACAACATTGGAGAGTTAGTGACTAAAAAATAATGGTCACTGTATTATAGAGTTAGTGACCAAAAATAGTGGTCACTGCATTGGAGAGTTAGTGACTAAAATTAATGGTCACTATATTTATAAAGTTAGTGACCGAAAATAGTGGTCACTGCATTAGAGAGTTAGTGACTAAAAATAATGGTCACTGTATTATAGAGTTGGTGACCGAAAATAGTGGTCACTGTATTAGAGAGTTAATGACTAAAAATAATGGTCACTATATTATAGAGCTAGTGACTGATAATAATGGTCACTACATTGGAGAGTTAGTGACTAAAAATAATAGTCACTATATTATAAAGTTAGTGACCGAAAATAGTGGTCATTATTTTCCGTTCTTCATATACTTGTGTACGGTGAACACACATATCATAATCAACACAATCTTGTACGGTGAACACACATATCATTAATTTGTAGATGTATCAAACATATCGCAACTTATACGTAGAAAAAACATAAAATATTTAAATATCGTATATACAAATTATTTTTTCAATATAGGATAGGATAAAATGTGGTCAAAACAGATAAAATTTTATTCAAATTAAAAAATAGTCTGATCGAAGCATAAGTTTCATCATCAAAATTTGATTAAACTCAAATGCCATTTTATTATTTTATTAACAATATCATATTAAAAAAAACTCATTAGTCTTCTTAAATATTAAATTTTTGGTCTCACGTCTACGGAAACCCTCACCGCCATCAAAATGTAATTAAAGTCAAAATTTAATACGTAGCCCTTCCGCCTCCTCTTCCCCATCTCTCACGTCGCCCCTCCGGCTTTCTCTGCCACCGCCATTAACGATTCAGCATTTTCCACCTCGTCGTTGTTGTCATCGATCGATTAAGAAGAAACTCAACGAAAACCCTCACCGCCATCACGATTCAGCAGCCATTGCCGATCGTCCTCATCCTTGCGGATTTCACGGTCAAGGGAAGCCTCGTCTATGTTCTCCCACCGTCGTTAACCTACCGCTCCGGTAAAATAAACTCCAGCTTTCGTTTTAATATCAAAGAAGTGCTGCGAGTGCTTGGTAACATTTCCACAACACTATTAACTTATCATCCGCATTCACTTTTCAGGTATTTGGGGATTACATGTAAAACTTAAGTCCGGTAGCATCAGCCATGAGACATTTCTCGTCTGCAACCAAAAAGGTAATACGAATTAAGCCCTATGGCATCATCCATGAGACACTATTAGACCTTTGCTTAGTGCTGACATTAGGTTTTAGAAAACTGTTCTGTAATTTTAACGCCATATTGTTACAGATGACAGTAAGAGATGCTCTGAACTCTGCTCTTGGTGATGAAATGGTTGTTGATTCTAATGTCTTTGTCATGGGTGAAGAGGTAACTAGCTAGTCGTTTGTTTGTCATTTCATTATATCATCTTGTAAGCATCATCTACTTTGTGATGTGCAGGTTGGAGAATATCAGGATGCATACAAGGTCAGACATTAAAAGCCAATCCACTTGCTCAATTATGTTTTGGTCTCATAATATTGGATCTGTTCATGCTTAGATTAAAGTATAACAGAGAAAAATGAAATAGTAAACAATATATATATATATATATATATCAAACTACTCTTTGAATATAATTTGGAAATATAACTCAAAACCAAATATGTTTACAGTGTTTGTTTGTGTTTTCCCTGCATTGTGAATTGCCTAGACTATCAATATATAGCTAGTTACACCTCTTGCACATTCCTAACAATGATGGTAATCACAAGTTCAGATTTAGATCTGAATCTTGCTTCCCACATGAGTTTAGGTGTAATTGTCCCCTCTTTTAGAGATTCCAACAATCACCCCCGAATCTCTAAGTCCTTCTAGAGACGTCTTCAATCCCGAATGTGAATATGTTTACTTCTTCCGTAAAAACTTCCACTTCTCCTGACTTCACGCTCCACCTTTCCTTTATTCTCCATAATACCCACTCAATAGTAAACAAACAAATAACTAAAAACATAACACATAAATAAAGATAGTGAATAATTTGGATTAAAGCCTTAATCCAAATAGTTACAAACCGCAAACCAGCACTTGAACGAACTTGATTCTCGACTTTTTCCGGACACCCGACCTCTACCTTGGTCACATCCAAAGTCTTCCATCAAAATACTGCTGATTCATCTTCAATTAGATTTGCCTCTTGCTTTTCCCACTTAGGACACTCATTGCTATAGTGACCAAATTCACCACACTTGAAACATTTAACGTGACTTTTATCCCGTTGGAAACGTTCCCCATCCCGACTTTTCCCGGACCCACGACCTCTTCCCCGGCCACGTCCAAAGCCATCCCGATTTGAACCTCCACTGCCACAATGCTTACAAACGTTCGAATTTTCTCCACTGGCCAACAATAAACTATCTTGAACGTCCTCCGTTTTTTCTGTTCCTTTTATACGCTCCTCGTATGCCTTCAATCTACCAACGGCTTCATCAAATAACATTGAATCCAACTCGAAACATTGTTCAATTGACGCCACGATTTGAAGAAACGACTTAGGCATCGAATCTAACAACCTTTTTACCAAATCACCTTCTTCAATCTCATATCCAAGACTCATTGCTTTTGAGGCCAACCCCGATAATTTTGTCATAAAACTATCAATAGTTTCATCCTCCTTCATGCGCAAACCTTCAAGCTCCCTTTTCAAGGTTGCAACCCGAGCCGTCCACACCCGATCCACACCCAAATACCGTGTCTTCAAACCATCCCACACCTGTTTTGGATCTGTGTAACTCGCCATTTGCAACACCATCTCTTCCGGTATAGCTTGAAACAAGAAAGCAAGTGCTTGTTTCTTCTTCTTTAGATTCGTTTCTTCGCCTAACACCCTTACATCAACCGTCTCCCATATGCCGTGAGCATCCATAATGGATTTCACTTTGACCGCCCACACCGGATAATTTATTGGGGTTAAAACGGGGACTTGATACGTCATCGAACCTCCTTCTCTAGCTAGTGCCATCGCCTTTCTAATCTTTCTTTTGACAACCCCAACCTCTTTGATCAAGCTTGTTCGGAGAGCACTCTTCCACCGGTTGACAAGACAAGGTCACACCCACCTTTACCGTCTTCCGTCACACCCTCAAAACGAACCGAATCACAGCCACCTGCTTTGATATCTTCACGTCCGTTTATCACGCACCACCGGTTAGTTTCTCGCTTGAACAAACCCGATCAAGAGAAATTGGGGCTGCACACCCGTATCGACCAAACGCCGCTCTGATACCAATTAAAGTATAACAGAGAAAAATGAAATAGTAAACAATATATATATCAAACTACTCTTTGAATATAATTTGGAAATATAACTCAAAACCAAATATGTTTACAGTATTTGTTTGTGTTTTCCCTGCATTGTGAATTGCCTAGACTATCAATATATAGCTAGTTACACCTCTTGCACATTCCTAACAATGATGGTAATCACAAGTTCAGATTTAGATCTGAATCTTGCTTCCCACATGAGTTTAGGTGTAATTGTCCCCTCTTTTAGAGATTCCAACATAGATGGAGTTTATATTAAAAAGAAAAGTTCAAACAAGGATCATACATACATGTATGTATCAGTCACAAGGCCATGGTATGTTTGTATTAGGCACAATGTGCCTTATACTTGTATGTTTTATACATAAAACCTGCAAGTATGTATCATACAAGCACACACATATTCTATTTGTTACTTATTTATTAACACATATATCATGTTTCTTATTTTAATATAGGACTCTGTCACCAATTAGTTCCTTCCAATATGAACTTGGACTTTACTGGAATCCTCTTGAAGCTCCTTTTGTTATCAATGTGGAATTACAGGTACCAAAAAGTTTCTTACTTTTTAAGTATTTAATTGATTCCATTTTCCCTTTCTAATGTTACATTTTAGCTTTATAGCACATTTATGGGCTTGTGTTATTTACATTAGTCAAAGTAATTATTCATTCAAAGGAAACCTAAGTTATATAGCCTTCTAGAACTTTTAGTTCATAGATGTTGTTTTTGAAATGAGAAAAGAGATATACAGACATCTAATGTCATTTGAGCATCTTTACAGTAGTTGTCAATTGAGTTTTTTCATTATTTATCATAGTTATAATATAATCTAATATTAGCTTTTGATATTCAGGAATTTATCCATGTCATCGACCAAGACCATTAGTCTGATTTACGTAAATATCATGGCGAAATTGAGGTATTCTTGATTATGGCTTAAAGCACTTTTAATCTTGCAAAATTATGATGTTATGTGTTGTATATCTAGATTCAAGAATGTTTATTTTTCTACCCCTCTAAATAGACATGTCATATAGTATTTGCTTATTTCTTGATTGATATTTCAGGTGTTATGTACAAAAGCATGCTCTTAACAGTTAACATCTCAAGAGGCCCTGCTGTTAGAGCATTACTTGCCCAAACAGATAAAAGAGATATGCCATCAAGATGAAAAAGATCATAAAAGGCAAGCTTAAAACTTTTGAGTAAATTACGTGTTTGGTTCCTGAGTATAGCTGCTCTTTGAAATCTTGGACTCAGTAAGTGTTCTCTTGTAGTTTTGGTCTTTATTTGAGGGGTTTGTAACGTTTTTAGTCCATGTGTAAAGTAAAAAAGAATAGTTTTGGTCCTTGAGTGTAGCTGATTCTTGCAATTTTGGTCCCAAAATTACTTGGAACACAGACCAATAACCTCAAAGAAGGACCAAAGTTGCAAGAGAAATCTTTTTGGGACCAAAATTGCAAAAGTTGACTATACTTATTACTTAGGGACCAAAAATGTAATTTACTCCAAACTTTTTTACCCAAACTTTAATATACTAGTTGGAACTTGGAAGAACTAACAATGTTCTTCTATTTATTTGTCTGTTATAGCGTCCTATTAATTTTTTTCCTATTACAACATTGTACTTTGAAAAATCTACTAATTAAAGCAATGTCAATTACACTGCTGTAATTAGGTAAAAATTTCAAAGTGTAATGTCCTAATAACAAATTAATGGAAAGTGCAACATTATGATTGGGTAGACATCTTAAACTACAATGCCATAATAAGAAGAAAAAGAAAGTACAATGGTCTAATAGAAAGAAACAAAAGTAGGATGCTATAATATAGAAAAAAAAATGTAGTAGTTTGCTATTTCTTGCATTTATCCTTATTTAAATCATGTGTTTTTTTTCTCAGATTGTGAGATTCCAAGATAAGGAGTCCCATCAAAATTTTCTTGAACCAGAAGGTCCAAGTGTACCTAATCTTTATGTCCAGGTCTCTTATTTCATTTCTATCCATTTTTTAATAACAAAATTTCCAAAATGGGTTTATTTATTTACTTAATTATTTGTAATCTTGTAGGGCTTTGTAACTGGCTTACCGGAAAGAAAGATTACAGGTACCACCTCAGAGTTTGCTAAAAAAAGTCAACGTGTTGGAGTTTGGTATTTAGATGAGTGTTGATGATTTATAAAATGTTTTATTTTTGTTTTTAGGGAAGTCTTCGGTTGAAGAGCCTGTTGTCGGCCTGATTCCTTCTAAACCATTTATGTTAGATGTTGTAATTGATGTGGTTTATTGGATGATATGAAATTGTTAATACAATTAAGTTAGGTTTTTTGTATCTTTACTTGATTCAAATCTTGTTGTATTTGAAAAAGTGTTAGGAATCGAAATTGGAATCGGAAGAGGCAACCCAAATGTCTTCTTCTAATCATCATTGTAGAATTTCACAGCAGCCCAAATGTTTTTTTTTGTAATACCATAATTAGTGACTACTTTTTTGGGTCACTAACAATAAAATGATTAGTGACTACTTTTTCTTGGTCTCTAAAAATAACTAATTAGTGACCATATTTTTGGCCACTAAATGTAAAAAAGTGTGACGATTTTCAATTATTAATGACTATATTTAGTGACAAGCTAAGTCGTCACAGATATAGTGACTACTATATTTGGTCACTATTTAGTGACAACTTACAAATTTTGGTCTCTAAACTAATTTAGTGACGAAAAGTGACGACTGGAATCTTGGTCACTAATCATTTTAGTGACAAAATTTTCTACTGTTAGTGACCAAATCATTCTTGTCACTAATTAACACTTTTCTTGTAGTGCATCTCTCTCTCTCTCTCTCTCTCTCTCTCTCTCTCCTCGTCCGATCACAGGGTAAAGAGAACTCTTCACCTCTCCTCTAGCTCTCTGGTGCATCTCATCGACCATCCCCCACTCCCTCCCCCCTTTCTCCAGCGGTTCATAACCACTTGTCCCTACCAATAACCTACCCTCATCAGCTCCGGGCGATACCACTACCACTGTGCTGATCTCTACCTTCAAATCTCACAGGACTCCAAAGATGATACCAACCAAAACACCCCTAGTTTTGGAAATGGTAGCGGTCGCCGTCCTCGTGGATGACCTTCGGTTTCCAAAATCGTCGTCATGCGGCAACCGATGGCTGTTGGATCTGTTGTAATGCTTCACCGGCTCCATCAGGTGCCACGAGTTTGATGATTTACTTGGCGGGTGAACATGGTCAGGTTATAGGTACTGGGAATGTTGGCATGGCTCTAGTTGCTTCCAAATCGGTGATTTTTATAACTGCTTCTTTCACAAATGTAGCGTATGAGGGGTTGCCTTTAGATGAGGACGAGGCTCTTGTGAGTGGTGGGGAGGTTGTGGTGGAAATGGAGCCATTTGGGTTGCAGGCACTGTGAGAGAGAGAGAGAGAGAGAGAGAGAGAGAGAGAGAGAGAGAGAGAGAGAGAGAGAGAGAGAGAGAGAGAGAGTGTGTGTGTGTGTGTGTGTGTGTGGGTTTTTCATTTTTTTTATTATTAAAAGATACAAAAAAGGAAAAAAATAAACAATATGTTGGAAACGGTAGACTGGTCTTTTACATGGATCAGAGACCAAGGGATCAAAACTGGTAGATTTTGCCAACGACGAGGACCAATAGTGCAAGATTTCGAAAACTATCACTAACCTGCAATTTTAGTGTAAACCATAGGGATCAAAACTGCAATTACTCTTTTTACAATTAAAATTTAATAAATTTATCAAATAATGAAGCCCTAATAAGATAAAAATTAAAGTATACTACTATTGTGGGCATATGTGTATAATTGAATTTGGGAATGGGCACGATATGAAAGATCTTTTAGGTGCACATATCCTTTAGGGAGGGCAATTTTGACACGGGCATAAGGGCCTTTATGACATAATTTTATAATCCGCTTCATTTTAAGTCAGACATTACTCTAGCTTGTTTTGGGATTATTACTTATTTGGTAGCTCAACACATTTACTTTTTACTGGCTTATGCATTTCTAGAGAAGACTTTATTGCTCAAGCTGCATTATATACTCTTCACTAATACATCACATGATTTAGCATGGCACACATGATTTAGCATGACAGCCAGGAGCTTTTTCTCATGGATGTATACTTTTTATTAGGGATTACAATCCGAAAGAGAACAAGAATAAATTTACTAGCATTCTAGATCTACTACATAACTTTGCTACATTGGATGAGACATGACAAACTTGGAAAAATAGCTTAAATGGAAACGTTTACACGAAATAGAACAAGTTGTCTACAAATAGTATAAATAAGATCTCAAAGTTATGAGATTGCATGTATACAATATAACCAACGCAATCGATATCACCCCAAAATTAAAAAAAAAAAAAATCATCAAATTGCTCAAAAATAAACAAATTCGTACAAATTCTAATACAAATGATCAAATTTACACCAGAATTTAGAAGGTTCACTCCATGTTTCTGATATATAATTGGAAAATATAGATTGTAACACAAAACTAATTAATCAACATCATACATCATCTTTATAAATTCTAGTTTGATGTTAGCATCCAAGCTATCTTGAACTCATAAAAAGTGGAGTTTCGGTAGAATGAAAACAAACCAATGTGTATCAAGACCCATTGTCCTCAACTCGTTATGCACAATACATAAAATTGCTAGATTACGTATAGAAGATGTAATAGCAACATTGACTTTTCTCTTTCTCTTTCTCAAAGATTCCAGCATTTAGATAGCATTTAAACAGGGGAAGATGCAATATCCGGTGATAAGACATAAATTACTTTTTCCCTATTCATATATTAGAATTTAGAACACATCATATGCAAATTTAGTCATACTTCATGTACATACTTCATGTACGTCAATCTTACCAGACAATCTCTATCTAATCATATATCGGGAACAGGTAATTCTTGATGTACTATATCTTTTTATTGTTTCTAGCACAACTGAAAAATATGACCAACAAATATATAAAGAAAGTGTTATCGCTAAATTTTAATTAGTCATTTAAAATCTCAGAAGCCTCTGTTGTTTCACATCGACGAGTGTTATCAAACTCAAACTCACTTGTATCAAGTATATGCGATATGATATTTATCTTTGGAACATTTGATATTTTGCACATGCTTCACTGCCATGATGATATCGTAGTTTTCTTTGTAATAACTGCAATTTGGAGCTAGAAGTTTAAACCTTTAAGTGTAAATTTCATCAAGTAGTTTATTTTTAGGATTAAAATAACTGTAATAAGTGAAAAAAATGTTTATTTGAGATATTAGATAAGTTTAGTAAATTAAATAACTTGCTTAAAGATAAGAATGAGCTATTTAAGACATGAAATTTGAGAAAAGTAAGTTGAGACAACCCTTTTAACTAACCTTTAGACTTAATTTGTAAAAGTATTAGCTTTTGGGGTCCTAGAAACTAAGGCACCTAATTTGCTAGAAAAAACCCATCTTGGATTGAAATTACAAAAAAAAAAAAAAAAAAAAAAAAAAAAAAGTTTAGGTACTTTTCTTGCTAAGGGTTGAAATATTAGATCTAATAACCCCTAAACCCTACCGTATTCTTTATTGGGGCTTGCAGAGCAGGGAAACTCAAACTTGGAGATAGGAAATTGAACTTTAAAGTGAACTAGAGTTCTAACACCAAATCTCTAAAGTAAAGCCTTTTCTTCCATTTTTTCTCATGTAACCTTCCATCAATGATAAAACACCTATTGTTTCATACAATTCGAATTCCATGTTGAATCTCTTAGATAGTCTCAATTAGTATTGAACTTAATGGATCTAATATTAATATATTGGAGTCAAGTAATATCCATGGCAAAAATTAGGTCTATGTAGCTTTGATACGTGAATTTTGAAACACTAGCATCATGAATCATCCATTGATTCCTTGGAATCTGATTTCGATCATGGATTAAATTTTGTGATATTATTTGGATGAAAGTTTTATGATTCTACATCCAAATCATAGCAATAAATAGTATAATTATGTCAAGTTTGTGTTTATGGTGTGTTATTGTAGTTTGAGATCTAAATTTGATAAATCGCCCATAAATTCGCTAATTTCAAATTGAATCATGTCATTAGGGTTTAATTATGTGTTGGAGTTAGGTTTATCATATTAAATTAAAATTATGCGTGAAAACCGAATTTAGTGATCTTTCTTGAGTTTAAGGCTTAAATTGGAAATCTATGGGATAATCTCTTAGATTAATGATTTGATTAACTTAATTATGTTATTAGCAACCAAATCTTGTGCATGATAAACAAATGCCTTCAATTCAAGCTCCTTAATCTTCATAATTTCATCAATTAGTTGCTTCTTCATATCGGTTTTCTTTTCAATTCCTTCATGATATTCCTTGTTTAAGGCATACACATCTTCGGTCAATGTTTTCATTAAATCCCATAACTTCTTACAAATACCATTAATTTGAAGTAAACCCATCAATCATAGCTTTACTATTCACATCAATCTGTTTTGACATCTCAACAAACTTATGATTCAGCCCATCCAAAATAGAATTGATCATCTTCTCTTGCTCAATTAGCTTCAGATATATTTCTTCATTTGAAGCTTCTTCTTCTAATGGCTTAGGAGATGGAGCAGAAGAAAAATTATGCCTAACCAAAAGATTGAGGTTCTTGTTGAATGATTTATATTGCTTAATAGAAAATAAGCCATTATCATCCAAATCCTCATCATCATCTTGAATGTAAATAGGATTTACATAGAACATGTCATCATCTTTGGCTTGTTCAATTTGGAGTCTTGTTGATATTCCAATCACTCATGCACCCATTTATTCTTCAAGACATGAGGTAACGGTTTCTGAAACATCAAATGTTGAAATACATGTCACTTCTGAATGTACTCATAATACTATGGTGGTAAAAGACGTAACAGCTAATGAATCCACTATGGAGAAGACAAGTCAAGTTGATATCCATGTGCACAAATCTGATGTGGAAACAAATATCACATTGGATATGTACTAACATTTTGACACTTCTTTACCTCCAACTCCACCTCCTGCTTCACCACATCCTATAATTCCACTTTCTACAATTGTTACTTCACTCACATTTGATAATATTCCCAACAATCCTCTACATGAGAATACATTCTTGTCCCGATGTACTGAACCTATAAATCGGTCACCTCAACAAGAGTCTATTGGTTCGGATCACAACATGTAAAGCCAACAAAGAAAATGACATCAAGGGGATCACATATCACTTAAATTGGTGGTTAGCTGTTCGAAAGGAACTACTCGGCATTACTCATATATAAGTTCAGATGTTTTAGCGACTTGTTACAAATGGGGAGAATGTTGGGAATAAACTTTTATGTGACTAAGTCTGAAGCAATTTTGAAGAATTATGAAGTTTTCCTGATACGAAATAACATGAAGATCTAAAGAGAAAAGTTTTGTGTAAAAATCTAAAGTAGTTGGTTATAGCTTATTATTCTTATTCGTATTCTAATGTATCACGTAGACTATTATGCTCCTAATTAAATGTATATTAATGTGAACAGTTGTTGGGTCTATCACATGTGTATGTCTATGTGTACTATTATGATTGGTTAGTCTAACACCATCCATGTGTCTATATATACATCGGTGTTAGATGTATATATAAGGAACATGATCTTATTTATTCACACAACTCATAACTATTGTGTTATTTGAGCTTTTACTTTATAACATTTTATGTGATCAATCAAAGAGCTTCCAAGTCTTATCATCGTTGTTTAATTCATTTTGTGCTCAGTTCATTCTACATTTAGTTATCATTGCATTTCTTGTCCTAACAGAATAAGCTAAATTACTTATCATTTGCAATTATGGAACACATGTAAATAAAAGTAGTACATGAGATAAACGTCTCATGAGTACATGTGTTTTAAGACAAAAAGAACATATCATATTTCCAAAACAAGTTTTCCAATAAAAGAAATACAATATCAAATTCCTATAAAAAACAATGCCAAGCCAAACTTGTAATTCCCTTGAAAAGCAAGAAAATCGGTCAACATCGATTTTTTGTATGATTCCCTCGAAGGACCATAATGTACCTCAATGTAGAATATATTTTGTCCCTTGTTCCCAAGGTAGGCCCTTGTTCCAGAACATTTCCCACATTGGGAATCCAACACTAGGATGGGATAGGCCACTGTTTCACCAAGGAAGTTGTTGTCCCAATAGTGCCTCACAATATCTAAACAATTCAAATAACAATTTCTATATACAACAATTAACCCAAATACATATACCATACAAACACATCGATAAGCTTTTCATAAAAACTTTCATGCCATTTGACAACAACAATTTAACACATACAAACATAGAAAATATTTTAATTAATTGAGATGTGCATGTGTTGGGAAAGCATCACCATGTAGTCATCTTAGTAGTTAAGAAACTAACTACAAAGTTCCATAATACTCTTGCCTTGATCATGTATATACCCTTATTCTTGTACTCCTTTTTACTTCCTTTATTCTTCTAGAGTTGATCCATTAATATTAATGATAATTCACGTTACATATATAATACTAGTAACAAGCTTTTACTTGTTTAGCTTAACCAATTTCCAACTCATGATAACATTTTAGAACATTACTTATGTTATCTATAACACTTTCTGTAACACCCCATTTTTAGCATAGCGTTACGATTAACGTCAATTATATTTGGTTGCCTTTTTTTAAAGAAGAAAATAAATTCATAATTAGAAAATGATTTGAAAAATTAATATTCAACTATTAAAGATAATAATAATAATAATAATAATAATAATAATGATAAATATCATAGGATTAAGAAATTGTTAGGGGTTGATATTGTCATTTAAGAAAATATAAAATGTTGAGATTTATCATTTGGGTAGAAAATAATTATCATGGGATACGTTAAGGACCAAAAATGACAAACCTCAAAAATTGCATCAAAAAACTCATATGAGCCATGAATATGGGTATTGGTAAAAAAAAACCTTTTAAAGGGGTTTTATTTGCATTGTTTTCCGCATTTGACTAAATACAAAGTCCTAAATCTAATCAAGATTATTTAATACTTTTTAATGTTTAGGGTTATATATATATATATATATATATATATATATATATATATATATATATATATATATATATATATATATATATATATATATATATATATATATATATATATATATATATATATATATATCTTATCCTAATAAATAAGTAACTCAGAGTGCCACGTGTCATCTTCTAAGCCCTCTTGTACACATGTCATTTTTATAGAATTCCTAATTTTCTCAAAATAAATTTTTGTTTGTCAGTTACTCTAAACTCCTTAATTATCGTGTAACTCTTCAATTAAGTGTGGATAATTAATGACTATAATGACATATTATGAATAATCAATTAAGTGTGGGAGAAAAAATTGATTGATTTGAGAAAAAGTAAATAAGGCTTTCGAGTTTTTTAGTTATTTTAAAATAGGATTAACCAATATAAGTTAATGTCAATGAAAGAAATAGCATTGAACTTTGTAAAAAAAAATTCATTAATAACGTCATATATTTAAAATAAAATGGTTTTCTTAATATATAAATTTTTAAATTCGCCAATCAAGTAAGATAAAAATGATCTGCAGATGAACCTTAAATAAATCCCTAAATTGTAAATCTGAAAACCTAAACCTAAACTCTAAAAGAAACTACCTACCAAAAGAAACCTTTTGCATATAAGTTGCATGCTCTTTGTAATATTACATTTTTAAACAAACCGGAGTTTACACATCGACCGTGGTATCACTACAAACACAATGACATTTAATAACATAGAAAAGATGCCACTAAATACCAAGAAAGTGTCACCAATAGCGCTACGACTAAAAGTATATAGTGGCACTATTTTATTGTGTCGTTGCAACATTGAATATTTTGTCGAATAATAACATTATACTCTCATTTTTTTCTCTACCTCATGTAAAGTTTACTACTTTCAATTATTTTCTAATGGAAATATTGTTTTTTATGAACATTAACGTTTACATATTCATAATTTATATTCTTTATTTTTATATCATCCCGTGTAATACACGGGTCTTACAACTAGTATATATATATATATATATATATATATATATATATATATATATATATATATATATATATATATATATATATATATATATATATATATAATTAGAGGTGTTATTCAGTCGATTAAATCGGGTTTCGGTTAAATCGGTTTTTTTACTATTTCCAAATTAATTGTAATCAAACCAAATAAGGTGCCTAGGCCAAATATTTGCTACTCTTCAGACTGGTCTAAGTTTTGAGACATTGGATGGAACACAAAAATGCAATGATAACAACTAAAGCCGGCTAAAATAGACGATCTTTCATAAGTTTTCCCAGTGAGAGAATTTCGAAAAGAACATTTTGTTTGGGATTGCTTATTTAAAACAATTTATAATTATTTGTAAAAGTGCGTATTAGTGTATTCGATGTTAAAAAAGAATTATAAAAGGTGTTTGGATTAGCTTATTCGATATCAAAATATAATAAGTTGATAAGTGGTTTTTAGTGTTTGACAATTTTTGCTTATATTTGTAAAATGACCAATATAAGGACTGGATTTATATAGACATATAGTTATAATATGGTTAATATGATAATTTGGTTTAAATAAGCCATAAGTCATTCTAAATATGTTAAACTTACTAACTTATCAAAAACTTCTTATCTTACTCCTTTATAAAGCATTTTCTAAAAACTCTTAAAATTAAGAGATACAAGTAATTAAACACACGATAGAATTAATTAAAGCAAGTACCAATACACGGTCTTTTCTTTTCATCCCTCAACCACTTCCCCACTAACCCTAAACTCCCCCACTTTCCACTTCCCACTCCATCTTCAACCTCCCATTTCCTATCAACTTCTCCGTATTCTCTCGGACGTTGGTGTGTATAAAAAGAGCAAGACCCCTCTCTCTCTATCCCTCTCTCACAGTCACCGCCAACACCTTTTGCACCTCATGCCATTCACACTATCGTACCCAAGCACTCCATCACCATCGCTGTGTTTCCAATGCTACCACGATATCCTAAACACCACCGTATATTTTTTGTGTCACAACCATTTCCTATGCTAAGCAGCCATTAACTGTTATAAGATGATTAACTTCTTTGTTTCAAATTTACGGGTTCAAATTTTGGCAAAATCGTTTATATCCACCAAACCGTAGATCTAAAGCACCAAATAGTCGCCGCTCATCATCATCACCCACCCAGCCGACCGGCATCGCACCACCAAAAACAGTTTCTTCAACATTGCTTACCCACAAACGATGCTTATAGATCTACGCACACAAACCCTCCGTCGTTGATGATAGATCTGATAACCCATCACTGCTGCTGCAACTAACCTCACATTTTGCACAAACTACTACTGAACTAACCTTACCAATCTCACCAACCGCTGTTGCTTCTCCGATTCAGGTTGTCCTCATCTACATTTTATTTTTGATGTTTCGCTTTTGATTTTATACACTTATTAATATGAGTAAGTTTCTATTTTTTATGTTCTAGGGTTTGATTATTAATGTGGGTAAGTTTGTAATTTTTAAATTTTGACTTTTGATGTTTCCCTCAACCTGGATTAACTTTACCCAATCGTGAAGGTTTGATCAACTTCAAATTTTGATACATTTATTATTTTTAACTAGGCATTGGATGTTCGTAATCTATTTTGCTAACCTGAATTGAAATTTACTTCTCTTCGTGCCTTCAACCACCAAGCACCATGGGTCCCTCTCTTTAGAACCGTCAGACAACACCATTAGATCCGGTGGTTTTTTACATGTTGGGTTTTTTGAGTGCATGAGGTTAGATCTTGCTTTTTTCAATATATGGAACATTTATTTATTTAAGGGGTTTTCCTTCTAACTTATGTTACTTTAATTGTGCAGGGTTTTTGTGTGATTCGATTGTTAACTTCTTTTGTAAAATTGAATTTGAAGTTTGTACAAGAAAGAATTAAAGGTTGATTTTATTTTGTTCTTTTTCTTTGCTGGTATCATATCTTTTTCTTCAACACAACCGATTTTGGTATTACTATTTATTCGCCATCTACCTTGGTACCAATCTTGTGTCTTGGTCTGCTCGAAAACAACGAACTGTATCTCGACCTCAAGCAGGCCCTTCGGGCATGATTTCAATGACTATTTACAGCTCTTCAGAGCCTTGGTTTTCGCGGCTCTCGGACTGACCCCTCGTTGTTCATCTATTCTTCTCAGTGCACACTAATGTATATGCTTGTCTATGTTGATGATATTGTTTTGGCAGGAAACAATCCGGGGGCTATCAATCAAGTAGTCAAGAATCTAAGCAAAACATTTGCTCTTCAGGACATGGACACCTTATCCTATTTTCTCGGAGTAGAGATACACTACCGATCCGACGTTGTCATCCTGTCTCAGCGGAAATACATCATGGAACTTCTCAAGCGGGCGCGTCTATCTAACTCTAAACCAGTCCCATCTTCAATGACAACTAAGCCAACCTTGCAATTGGCGACCGTCCAACTCTTGACGACTTAGTTAACTATGTCCAGTTGCTCGATGCTCTCCAGTATGTTACTCTTTCGAGACTCGACATCACATTTGTCGTCAACAAAGTTTTCCAATTCATGCATTCTCCAACTGAAAATCACTGGACAACTGTCAAACGTATTGTGCGTTATCTACAAGGGACTGCGTCTTACGGGTTGCGTATACAACAAAACTCGGATGTCAATATTCATGCCTAACGGATAGCTTAGTTCCATCTATCACTGCCTACTCCGATGCAGCCTAGGCTAGCTGTCCAGATGACCCTCGATCCATCGGGGGATCCGCCATCTACCTTGGTACCAATCTTGGGTCCTGGTCTGCTCGAAAACAACGAACTGTATCTCGGTCATCAACAGATTCAGAATACACAGCCCCATCAGATACCGTTGCTGAGCTCACATGGCTACAGTCCCTACTACAAGAACTTCAAGTTCCTATGAAAACTGTTCCGACATTATGGTGCGACAATGTAGGGGCTACCTACGTTTCAGCTAATCGTGTCTTCCATGCTCGTACCAAACATGTCGAAGTTGATTTTCACTTTGTGCGTGAAAGGTTGCCTAAGGAAAACTATGAGTTCAGTTTATCTCTACAAATGATCAGATTGTAGATGTCTTCACAAAGCCATTAACATCTTAGCGCTTTCTCTCCTTATAGTCCAAGCTAAGTTGCGGGGGAATATTAGACAATAATTTACAATTATCATTAGTCTACGGATTAGAGTGTAATTATCTCTAGTATAAATAGACATCTCCTGTAATCGTTTTTGTTGTAAAATACGACGGATCCGAATTGACTTTAGACAATATTAGCTCAATGCGGAATATGATCAAAATTATCAAACGATAATAATCACAACGAAAAATACGAATGAAGTAAATAAAATAGAGACACGAGGATTTACGTGGAAAACCCAAATCGGGAAAAACCACGGGCGGAGGAAGCTGTGAACCAATTCACTATATTTTGTGGTGTTTACAAAATGTTTGGAGAAATATAAAAATACAAAGAGATTATAACTCTTATGTATTAATAAGAAGATGAATAAGAAGAGAAGATGTTTTGGTGTTTGTGTGGTGTGCTTTGTAAACTGATTCTCTATCCTTTATATAGAGAATTACATTGCATGCCATCTTTGAAAAAGAAGCACAAATGTTGAATATTCATAGCTTAAAATCGGCAGCCATCAAACTTGCCAACTTTGAAAATACTGCAGCTGCAAGTTGCATAGAAACTTCTTCACGTGGGTTAACATATGCCGAATTGATGTTGTCAAACTAAGAAAACAACCACTTTTGACTTTGCTCAAGATTTGAAGGCACTTTCCACAATCTCCACCTTGACTTCAAAATTGAGCAAATATATTGATACTGCAACATGCTTAACCATCAGAAAAACAACTCATCAACCTCCAAAATTCCATAGGAAACTGCAATCACCATATAGAGAAAAATTGATCCTGAAAAATTGAAATACTTCCTCCACCACGAGCCTAATCTGGCTCAACTGCGATCAGAAATACCCATTAAGTCCAAACATAGTTTGAACTTGGCTATTGGAAGACTCTTAGTGAACACATCAGCGGGATTATAATCTGTATCGATCTTTTCTATGACACAATCACCTTTTTCAATGATATCATGCACAAAATGATAACGAATATCAATGTGCTTTGGATGGTCATGAAACATCTGATCTTTACTCAAGAAGATAGCACTTTGATTATCACAGAATATTGTGGTAACCTTTATTCTATCATCGAGTTCTCTAAACAATCCCTTCAACCAAATGTCTTCCTTAACTGCTTCTGTAATCGCCATATATTCTGCCTCTGTAGAAGACAGTGCAACTGTAGACTGTAACTGGGCTTTCCAGCTAATAGCACAATCGTTCAGTGTAAACACATACCCTGTAATGGATCTTCGTTTATCCAAGTCTTTGCCAAAATCTGAATCAACATATCCAACCACCCCAGTGTTATATTGTCCATAGTATAGACACATAGAAGACGTACCGCGTTTATAACGTAAGATCCACTGTACTGCTTTCCAGTGTTCTCTCCCCGGGTTCGCCATATATCTACTAACCATGCTAAATGTATAAGCCAAATCAGGGTGTGTGCAGATCATAGCATACATCAAAGATCCAACAGCACTAGAGTATGGTACGCGTGCCATGTACGCCATATCAGTCTCAGTAGTATGACTTAAAGCGGATGATAACTTGAAATGAGCTGCAAAAGGTGTGTTGACAGGCTTTGCTTCATGCATATTAAAGCGTCGTAGGACTTTCTCAATGTAACCCTTTTGAGAAAGATGCAAGATCCTAGACTTCCTGTCACGAACAATTTCCATACCTAAAATATTCTTGGCAGCTCCTAAGTCCTTCATTTCAAAATTAGCTTTCAACTGGTCTTTCAACTTCTGAATCTCCTTCATATCTTTCGCTGCAATCAACATGTCATCCACGTACAAGAGTAAGTAGATCTTTGAACCATCGTCGCCTTTCTTGAAATAAACGTAGCTATCATAGGTGCACCTGCTGAATTTGTGACTGGTCATGAAAGAATCGAACCTCTTGTACCATTGTCTAGGAGACTGCTTGAGGCCATAGAGAGATTTCTTCAATTTACATACGTAGTCCTCCTTGCCAGGAACTACAAAACCTTCAGGTTGTTGCATGAAAATCTCTTCCACAAGCTCACCATTTAGGAAAGCTGTAGTAACATCTAGTTGCTCCAACTCATAATCATTTGAAGCAACTAATCCAAACAATGCACGAATAGAAGCGTGTTTGACTACTGGGGAATAGATGTCAGTATAGACAATGCCTGGAATTTGACTGTAGCCTTTAGCTACCAACCAAGCTTTATATCTTGGTTTCTCATTCGGGTTAACAGGTTCTTTGAGCTTGTAGACCCACTTGCATTTAACTGGCCTTTTCCCTTTTGGAATAGGAACTAAATCCTAAGTACCATTTCTTTGCAAGGATTCCATCTCATTATGCATAGCAATCATCCAATCACATGAGTCTTTAGATTTGATAGCCTCATTATAATTTAGAGGCTCCGTTTCCGACTCAATATCATTAGCAACAATAAAAGCGTAAGAAACAAGTTCAGCTTCAGCATTCCTCTTTGGAGGAACAATTTGTCTTCTCGGCCTATCTCTTGCAATGCTTCGAGCAGTAGCTTGTGGTTGTGTAATTGTTGTTTCTTCAACAACGACATGCTCATTTGGCAAGGAAGACTCTTGTTGCTCAACTGGACTCGGAATGGTGACAGGTGAAGTAGGAAACTCCACCTCCATTTGAGCTTTCTCTTCATTTGCTTTTGATGATGCGACTGTATCTTCTGTAGAGTCGGAAGTTTGATGAATCATAGCAGAAGTTTGATGAATCATAGCAGACTCGTCAAAAGTAACATCTCTTGAGATGATGATTTTATTTAGATCATTGCTCCATAACATGTAACCTTTAACTCCTGGATTATAACCAAGAAAGACACATTTAAGTGCTCTTGGTTCTAACTTCCCATTGTCAACTCATGCATAAGCTGGACATCCGAAAGGTTTCATATGTGTATAATCGGCAGGTTTCCCGGACCATAACTCATACGGAGTTTTCTTTTCGATTGCTCGTGACGGTGATCGGTTGATAACATAGCAAGCAATAGAAGCAGCCTCCGCCCAAAAGGACTTTGGCAATTTGGAATTTGAAAGCATACATCTGACCTTCTCCATAATGGTGCGATTCATCCTTTCGGCTACACCATTTTGTTGAGGCGTATAGACTACCGTGCGATGTCGAGTAATGCCTTCCTTTCGACAATAGGCATTAAACTCTTCTGAGCAAAACTCTAGTCCATTATTCGTACGAAGATACTTTACCACCAATCCTGATTGCTTTTCAACCTGTACTTTCCAGTCTCTGAAGGTAGAGAAAACGTCTCCCTTATGTTTTAAGAAGAAACACCACACCTTCCTGGAGAAAACGTCAATGATAGTGAGCATATAGTTAGCTCCACCTTTAGAAGCAACTCGAGCTGGTCCCCACAAATCCGAGTGGACATAGTCGAGTGGTCCTTTCGTTGTATGGATACCACTTGCAAACCTCACTCGTTTTGCCTTACCATATACACAGTCTTCACAGAACTCCAAATCAACAATCTTTTGTTGACCAAGTAAACCTCTTCGACTCAATTATGACATGCCTTGAAAACTCATATGGCCAAGTCGAAGGTGCCAAAGACGGGACTGATCTGGATCAGAAAGAGACTTTGAAACAACAGCAGCATCACTCGAAATTGTTTGCCCGTCAAGAAAGTAGAGGTCGAAGGTTTTTCGATTGGCTCTCAGTTTGTCGGAACCATCTTTGAACACCCTGAGAACTCCACCTTTACCGGCAAACTCGTATCCCTTTTTATCAAAGGAACTGAGAGATAACAAGTTTCTTCTGAGGTCAGGGACATATCTAATATCCCCAATGGTTCGGATAACGCCATCAAACATACGGATTCTGACTGAACCATGTCCAAGGACTGGACATGTAGTATTGTTACCCATCAATACATAGCCATGGTTAACATTTTCAAATGTGTAAAACCAACTTTTGTTGTGACACATATGAAAAGTACAACCAGAGTCGAGTATCCAATCACCAGTGGAATCCAGTTTATCTGAATAAACTGTCAAGAGTTCTCCAATACATTCGACCTCTGCTACATCGGCTTCACCCGAAGTGCTAGCTTGTTTACCAGTTGCTGCCGCCTTCTCTTTTTCTTTATTCTTCAACTTGAAACATTCTTCAAGCACATGTCCCTTCTTGTGACAATAGTTGCAAAACTTTCGTTTGCCTTTAGATTTGGATCTGGTTCTGTTAGAAGATTGAGAAGTTCTACTTCTCTGTGTTGTTCTTCCTCTGGCATTCAAACCTTCGGCTTTAGCATCATCTGAACCACCACTGGTAATATATTTCATCTTCTCTTTAGAATCCAAAGCTGTAAAGACTTCATCTAAAACAAGAGTTTCACGGCTGTAGATGATCGTATCACAAAAATGGCTGTAGGATTCGGGCAACGATGACAGCAAAAATAAAGCTAAGGTGTTGTTTGTTTTTGAAGAGGTAGAAGGTCTACAGTCTGCGGACCACATCTGCAGACATCTGTAGCAGAAGAGGTGGACCAAATGTCTGCAGTCTGCAAAAAGAAGATTGTTTGTTTTTTAAAGTCTGTAGGCTTAGAATAAACTGAAATAATTCTAGTTCTAAAACACTCAAATATAATTCATACAATCAACATATAAAAACAACAAATCAGCAAATCTAATTAAAAAAATCTCAGCATACAAATTCACATACCAATTCAACAATTCTGATTCAAAAAATTCAGCAACATGATTCAACAATCTGATTCAAAATCGGAACATGATTCAAAAATTCTGATTACAAAAAATTGCAACAACCTAGAAAAGTATATTATCAGCAACATTGAACCCTAGAATACGTTCATCGGCAAAATTGAAATCTAGAATACAAAAACCGGAAACCCAAAATACCAAAATCGGAACCTAGCATACCAAAATCGCAACCCTAGCATACAAAATCAGTAACTTGTTGTTGATGCTTGTTCGGCATAGCAAGGATCGTAGATAGCGTGGTCGGCGACGATTGGCTTGGTGGCGGAGGAAGCAAGGATCGTAGCAGGCGACGTAGCAGACGGCGGAGGAAGCAGCAATGAATCGTCAGTTCGCTTCTCCGGCGGCGATTGGCTTGGCGGCGACGATTGGATCGGAGATGCAGCGATTGGGAAGAAGCAGCAAGAAGCAGGGATCGGAGATGAAGCGATTGCAATTCGCGTTTGAGGGGAGGGTGTGATTTTTTACGTAACTCCTCCTTGCGTGTTTTTTAATTGCAGAAGAGGTTAGAAGTGGTAGGGTTATGTCTTCAACTAGAAGAGGACGGGCAGACCTTTTTAGGTCTGCTGTCTGCGAGAAAACAAACGATCTGCAAATCAAAAACCTCTGCGCGTGTCTGCAAGCCTGCAGACAACAGAGGTTAGAAGTATTTTTTGAAAAAAACAAACAGCCCCTAAGTCTTCATCTTCATACTGAACATCCATATTCTCCAAGTTATTTATTAACTCTTTGAATGTGGACAAATGTTCAGCTAATGAGCCTCCTTCAATCATCTTGAGATTGAACAGCCGTTGCTTTAGATGCAACTTGTTCAGTAAGCTCTTTGTCATCAATAACTGCTCCAACTTCAGCCACAAAGCAGCCGCCGACGTTTCATTTAGAACATCTTGTAAAACATCGTTTGACAAGTGCAAACGAATCTGGGATAAAGCCTTCAGATCTTTCATCTCTTTTTCTTCTTCGGTCCATGTATTGGGCATCCTTTCGAACCCCAAGAGCGCCTTGTGTAAATCCATATGAATGAGAATATCTCTCATCTTTACTTGCCACAGCGGAAATCGGGTATTTCGATCCAGCAGCGGAATATCGTATTTCACCGAAGACATGATTTATTACTTGATAAAATGATCCCAACAAGCTAATATCAAAACCCGGACGCTCTGATACCAATTGTTGTAAAATACGACGGATCCGAATTGACTTTAGACAATATTAGCTCAATGCGGAATAGGATCAAAATTATCAAACGATAATAATCACAACGAAAAATACGAATGAAGTAAATAAAATAGTGACACGAGGATTTACGTGGAAAACCCAAATCGGGAAAAACCATGGGCGGAGGAAGCCGAGAACCAATTCACTATATTTTGTGGTGTTTACAAAATGTTTGGAGAAATATAAAAATACAAAGAGTTTATAACTCTTATGTATTAATAAGAAGATGAATAAGAAGAGAAGATGTTTTGGTGTTTGTGTGGTGTGCTTTGTAAACTGATTCTCTATCCTTTATATAGAGAATTACATTGCATGCCATCTTTGAAAAATAAGCACAAATGTTGAATATTCATAGCTTAAAATCGGCAGCCATCAAACTTGCCAACTTTGAAAATACTGCAGCTGCAAGTTGCATAGAAACTTCTTCACGTGGGTTAACATATGCCGAATTGATGTTGTCAAACTAAGAAAACAACCACTTTTGACTTTGCTCAAGATTTGAAGGCACTTTCCACAGTTTTTCACACACATGGCAATGGGACGGGTATGGGACGGGTATTGGTAATCCCAGTCCCATACCCTATTATGAAACCGCATCCCATACCCGCTTCCGTCCCGTCGGGTACCCGGTTCGTAAATAACCATCGGGTTCGTGGTTATACCACGGGTATTTGGTATCCCAATCTATGATAGTAATAGGTCGAAATTTACTCGTTGGAATTTCCATTATAAAACCCGTCACAATCTCATCTAAATAATTACTTGAATTGTTTAATAATTCCAATTTCTAATAACATCAACAAGTCTAATATCTATGAAATGTGCATCTTAATAAGAAGAAATCGATACTTAATAAAAAAGAAAGAAAGTGGTTATACATGATAACTAATAGAAGAATGAGATACCATCAACAGAGATGCATGCATAGTAACGAGTAAATGAGTTGAAAGAGGATACACGAGAATTGGAAAACTATATATCACATAATATACTATATATAATTTTCGGTAAGTAATAATTAAATAACGATAGAAAATGGTAAATAGTAATCACATAATAATAATCGTATATAATATCAAAATATGGATTTGCAATCTCATATATAAACAATAAAAATATAAGTATATAAAAATATATGGTCCGGGGTCGGGTATATGGGATCGGGTATGGGATCGGGTAATCGGGCGGGTATCACCTCAATACCAAAACCATCCCATACCCACGAAATATTTCTAAAAGAATCCCATACTCGGTCCCATAACCATTTACCCGGTTCAAAACCCGTCCCAAATGTTTCGGGTTCGGTTTTTCCCATCAGGTTCGGGTATTTTTGCAATCCCTAAATACTACGTACAATACTGATTACCAAGTTTATCTCTATTAAATTAAGAACCGAAAGTGCACTTCACCATCATCTCTCTTCATCTCTCAATTTAAAGAATTTTGGACTTTTCCTATTAAATTTTGTATTTTTGGTATTGCCATTAATCTTAGCTTGTCTTGTATTGGAAATAACGTTGTATGTGATATCTCATTTCTTGGCCTTTTTCTTTTACTTAGAATTTATTTGTCTAAAAAATCATCAAACCTAATATGAAAGAGAAAGTAGAATGCATGCTCAAAATCCTTCTTCAGTCATTAAAAGACATAGCCACTTGAACTAATGGATTAGTCTATATCCTATTTTTTGTTACAGACAAATTGATGTATAAAACTTATGTTTTTTTTTTCTTTTGAAATTTCTGGAACCTTTGGCAGGATATTTGGAGTTTTCATATTCGAGATCGCCTCAAAACCTTTTCCATTAATGTCTTTTCATGTTTTGGTAACCATGTTCATCATTTTGTTTTTCAATTTATTATTTTTTCTTTTGTTATTGGAAAATTGACTTTTTTGCAAACATAGGTGACTTGTGGTTGACGCAGATAAAGGTCTGGACCAAAAATCATGGTGTTTTTTGGGCGTATTTTCATACTACATTGCTATCATGTCACAATGTCTGAACCTGTTGTTATTTCAATACTATTACATGTGATCCAATTTACTATGTTATAGTTTTCAATAATATTATTTGTGCATACGGTTGTATATGCAATTGCCACAATGATGTAACATACTCATTCTGAATAAGGTAATTTAGAATATTTTATTCGAAATTTTCATTGTTAGAAATAAATTTTTATTTAGTTCAGTTTATAAAAAAAAAAAAAAATGATGGTGAATGTCTATTCTGCCAATCCAAAAGGAAATTATGTGATGTTGAAAATAATTAATTTTGTCACTGAATATACCTCCAAGGTTTGCTTCTTCACCCCCACCACCCCCCCCCCCCCCCCCTGGGGGTACACTAAGAACACCTTAAATAAGCCACCCCAAAGACCCCTAAATGATAAGGCAAAATTTATTCACTGTTAACAAACATAAATGGAAATATAGAGAAAATAAATTAAATAACAACAAAAATGAAGTAGTATTCCTTTGGCAGCGGTTTCGGTCATTTGTAGCAAACTTTGATGTCAGTAGCAAAAATATCATTCTTTCTCGTGTGAACACATCCTATGCCAACATATATAATTATATAATTTAAGATTCTAGTTACTGCGATTCTTAGCTTTGATTTACAGCCAAATTAAACAATGATAAGACCTAATAAAATGATAAAAGGTGCAAGTGACCCAATACATATGTGTATATATATTTTATGATTTCTATACCCTCTTGCCTACACATGTTCTCAAGACAGCGCTCTTTTTCAGTTCTACTTTTCTTACAGAATGCGAAAGGGTTGGTCCGGTGCACGTTTTGAAGGGCCTTTGGCAGAAAACCAGATGAAGGGTATTTTTAGAGCGTTTGACACCAACGGAGATGGAAAGCTCAGTCGGAAGGAATTAAAAGCAGGGTTGAAGAGTTGTGGCCTACGTTTCGCGGGCTTCAAAGCTTGGCGTGCACTGCGCCATGCTGATGCTAATGGTGATGGCCTTATCTGCGATGCCGAGATAGACGAGCTCTCTAAATATGCTTCAAAGTGGGGATTTTCAATCACTTCGTAGCTGCTAGAAAAATGTAAATATACGTAGTATGAGTATAAAGGTTTTCTTTTTTCCAAGGTTGGTTTTCATCGGAGGTGATGTTTGAGTATGGCTGTGAGCTTGCTGAAGTCTTTATGCATGTTAGGTAATTGAGAAGTACACCCTGTTGAAGACCATTCTGAATGATAATATCAGTTAATCTTGCTTGTTGATATCTAAATAAGGAACTTCCCAGCAAATTTTATGCTGTCATAAAAATTTTCCTGCATTACAAATTTGCAATAACTGAGCAGACGCTTTACTGTACAACTTTTGCATACATTTGATTATTTTATGATGCAAATTATTCAAGCCACTCGACAAGGCCATCCTATATACATGTTAGAATCAATTCACTTGATTCTTGAAGAATGGCAAGGGTATTTGGGTGAAAACAGGAAACAGGGGAAACAAAACATGGGAAACTGGAAAACTTGAAAACTTATTATTAACGTCAAATTGATACCCTATTTATAAGCAAATGAAAACTAGATAACTACTAAATTATTCTTATCTAAAAACTTGGAGATAAAACTAATTGAATAAGGAAAGTGTTAAACTAATATTAAAATTTACTAATATTAAAATTTCTTTTCTGTATTACACTATCAATCTCCCTCCTAATCCAGAACCTGTAACTTGCTTTGTTGGGCTTCACTCGCAACAAGTTCCTTATTTCTTCAAACTTGATTTTTGCCATTGACTTTGTAAGTATATCAGCTCTCTGTTCCTTAGTTCCCACATGCTTTACCACAACATCTCCTTTCTCTACAAGTTCACGAATGAAGTGGAAATGTGTATCAATGTGCTTACTTCTCCCATGAAATAGTAGGTTCTTCATTAACTCCAAAGTTGATTTGTTGTCCACATATAACACTATAGGACTAATGTTTCTTCCGGTTAACTGTCCAAGTAGTCTTTGGATCCAAATCCTTTCACATGTGGCACTTGTAGCTCCCATGAACTCCGCTTGGCACGACGAGAGTGCCACACTCTTCTGCTTCTGTGAGGCTCATGCAACGAGGTTTCATTAAGATAAAATGCCATACCCGCTGTGCTTCTTCTATGGTTCACGTATCTAGCTAGATCACTATCCTTGTAACCAATGACACTATTTTCTTCGTTACTTCTGGCATACACTAACCCATATTCGGTTGTCCCTTTTACATATCTTAGGATATGTTTACAGTTTGAAAGTGTTGTGAAGATGGCTTTTTTATAAAAACGACTCATCATTCCAACCGAGTATGAAATATGTGGTCGTGTGTGTGTTAGGTACCTTAACTCACCAATGATACTCCTGTATAAAGTTGGATCAACAGGTTTTCCTTGCTTGTCTTTAGTGAGTTCTAGCCTCGGTTCCATTGGAAATTTACATGGGTTACAATCACCCATTCGTGCCTTCTTAAGTATGGCTTTTTCATAAGCCGATTGCTTCAAGGTGACTCCCTCCTTATGTTGGCTTACCTCAATACCAAGCTAATAGGGTAGTAGTACAAGGCCACTCATCTCGAAGTCATTACCCATTTGTTACTTGAATGACGACTTCACATCTTCGCTATGGTTTCCAGTAACGATTAGATTATCAACGTATACACCGACTATCAAGAGATTACCATTCTTGTTTCTCGTATAGATGGCATATTCTTGTGGCACCTTGTAAAACCCAACCCTTTCAAGCATTTGTCAAGTCATGAGTTCCAAGCTCTAGGTGCTTAGCGTAACCTATACAAGGCCTTTGACAACGTGTACACCTTTTCGGGTTGTTTTTTATTTGTAAAACCTTCCGGCCGAGTTACATAGACTTCCTCCTCCAAGTCACCGTTAAGGAAAACTGACTTTACATCAAGGTAGTGTATAATCCAACCATTCTTTGCTGCAAGAGCGAGTAGGATTCTTATGGTTTCAATGCGAGCGACTAGTGAAAACACTTCATCAAAATCAACTACATGTTTTTGTACATAACCTTTCGCGACTAGTCTTGCTTTGTGCTTCCAAATCTTACCGAGCGAGTCTCTTTTTATCTTGAAAACCCACTTGAGACCAATGGATCTTCTTCGTTTTGGAAACTCTACCAACTTCCAGATTTTATTTAGTTCGCTGTTCATCGCATCTTCCCATTCCGCGATTCCTTTTTCCATGGAGTAAGATGAGAGTTCTTCGTCATCGCATACGAACAGGAGTTCACTACAATCTTCATATATATCAGCCAAGGTGCGAAACTTGGTTGGAGCTTCGCTTGTAGACAAGGTTGAGCCAGCTGCATTTCGGGACTTAATGGAGTATTATGAGGGCTTTCAGGTACACCATTATCCCAATTGGTATTGTCTTCATTTGAATGATCACCATATTGCTCGCTATCACCCGAGGTGTTTTCATCGAGATATAATATATCGAAAGTGAAGGTTTTGTTTGTTGTTTCTTTGAACTTTGTTACGTGCCCCCATTCCCAAGTTTTATTTTCTTCAAAAATCACATCTCTACTCACTCGAATTGATCCCGTATCAGGATCAAGCAATCTATAAACTTTCGTCCCATTTTCGACCCCCAAGTGAACTAGCCTTTTGCTATGAGCTTTTGATTTACTCAAATGCCTTCCACTTACTCGCATGTGTGCAATGCAGCCAAAAACTCTTATATGATCATTTCGTGGTTTTCTTCCGTTCATGCTTCATGCTTCATATGGTGTACCATTTTGTGGAGAGTAGGTAGTTGTATAGTGCCGATTTACGCCATTTTTGTTGCAATAATAGGTGAATTGATTTGAAAGAAACTCACCTCCTCGATCTGTACGAAGTGTTAAAATCTTGTCACCGGTTTCCACTTCGACTTTTGCTTTGAAACTTTTAAATACTGGCAAGGCTTCATCCTTATTTTTCATCAACTATGCCCACATAACTCTTGTATAGTCACCAACTAGCAACATCAAGTACCTGTTTCCTGCTTCCTGCTGATGTGGGTGACATGATGGGACTACAAAGATCCCCATGCATGAGTTCGAGTCTTCTTTTTCCTCTAAAGGTTATTTTTGTGGGGTATTGTTTTCGTGTTTGTTTTCCAGCCAAGCATCCTTTACACGGGCTGTTAGGGTTATCGATAATGGTAATCCTTCCACACGTTTCTTTTGATGTTCTCGAAAAAACAACTCGATAATTCATTTTTACGATTATTTTGTTGTTATTCACTAAAATTGTTTGTAACGTGAATAAAAACTTGATTTACTAAAAAATGATTTATCAATATGTTTTTTCAGGAATATTTTTTCTATTAATCATGTTATTTTTGATTTATCTAGTGATTCATTTTGGTGGTTTGTCAAAAAAACCAAGTAAATAAAAAACTTATTACCTTCTTACCATAATTTTACTTCTTATTTGATCATTTATATATATATATATATATATATATATATATATATATATATATATTCTTTAAATTTCAATTATTCACTTTGTGTTTACTTGTTCTTCCAAAGCTATTGAAACAAATGATATTCTGCATTAAATATTGGGGTTTTATGTTGATAACTTATAGTCTACGAGTGTCGTAAAAACCATTAAGGACAGTAGTCATTTCGTGCAGTCTTACCGAATCAAGAATCAACGATATACTCTACACCACCATGCTTTGAAATCGCCACCGTCATTTCCCACAGATCTGCTAGATCGCCACCGCAGTTCACATAGAAAATGTCATACAGCGAACGAGACACCGTCCCCCTCAACCAATCATCTCAATCCGACATCGATGAGATCAAAAAACCTAATCAACTACAGTGACCAATCCGGCCCTGCGTTGAAGATCTGGGAAAAAAGAGAGTGGGGGTTTGCACCGGACAGTCTCAGGAGCTTGGAACCGGTGGAGGTTGGTCGGAAAATGGAGATTTAGAGGTCCGAATCGGCTTTTGCAGGTGAGAGATGATGGGTTACGAGAAAACAAATCGAGAGCTAAAGTTCGGAGTGAGGAGAGAGAGAGCAGCGGGAAGATGGGTGAGGGTTCGAGAGAACGATCGAGAGCAGCGGGAAGAGAGAACAGGATAGAGAGGCAGAGGAAAAAACGATCCGGTATGTAACTGAGAATGAGAGGGAGCGGGGTGTCATCGCTACCTGAAAAGAGAAGAAAGAGAAAGAGAGGCGGAAAAAGGAGTTGCACAAGCGACGGCGACTGGCCGATGGTGCCATCGGGAAGAAGAAAGAGAGCGACAGTGAGGGGAAGCGGTATGGAGGAGATGGGTTTTGCACCGGTGGTGGTGGTGCAGAGGTTCGAGAGAGGGGAATAGCGGTGCAGCGGCGTGGTGGAGTACGAAGGGTAACGACCGACGAAGGCTGCTAATGATCGGAGAAGAATACCGCGGGAGGAGAGATGACCGGCGGAAGAGAAGGGGGTATCGGATTTCAAAAACAGAAAGAGGAAGTGAGGTTATGTCATGTTTAGAAGGAAGGCTTTCTTGCATTGTTACACAGGTGAAGGGAGAGTATTATGAAGAAAGGTGAAGGGAGAGTTGTACAATGGTGTCCGGCTATTGTAATGTGAAGCTATAAATGAAAAGTGAGACAGAAAGAAACCAAAGGAAGGCACCTCCGAAGAGGTCAAAGGAATGTCGCCGGAGGTGGGCGGTGGCGGCACGTGGTTGTGGTCAGCACAGGGTTTGAACCCGCTCTGATACCATGTTAGATATAGACTGCTTGATATCTTTCATTGATCTCAAATGTGAGGTTACATATGAATATATAGACATCAAAGCTAAACCCTAAACGACATTGGGCCGTAGCCCTAACCCATATACTAACCCTAAACGACTTTGGGCCGTAGCCCTAACCCATACACTAACAGATGTCAACCAACTGCATCTTTATCTCTACCTATGTCATCATTTTACTTACATTTATCTTATGCCAAGATGACAGAATCTGTGGGAGACTTTGTAAGCTTCGTTTGTGGTTCAGAGTTTATTATATGAACTTAGAGGTACTTAATTACTAAATTTAATCCTTGATCGTTGATGTTTCCAGCCAATTTTGGATATACGTGTATGTTTGTAAGGCCTTTGATCTATTTTTATTTTATGCAAGATTATTATATGCTTTAACTTTGTCTATTTTACTTGGATTTAGGTGCTGGTATAAGTTCATTAGAGGGAAATAATTAAAAATCAACCAATATGCTAGACCACTTAATCACCTCTAAATCAGTTAAATACCTTCTTGATGCTTCAATCTGACTAGCTAAATCACGTCTTTAATTGAGCTAATTAACCCTTTTTCAGTTTGACTTGCAAAAACCTGTTATATTACCCATATTAATCAAGTTTTAATGTTTTATAACCAATTTTTAACCAACACTGGTTTTGGGCCCCCTAGTTCTAGTTCTAGTGCTCGTGCTCGGCCACCTGCAAAAGACCCAAAAGTTGTACGGTAAGTGATCAGCTAAGTTATTATTTATACGTAAAATTTCTGGGAAGTTCCTTATTTAGATATCTACAAGAAAGATTGGTATTATTTTTGAGAATAGCCTTCAAGACGGTGTACTTCACAATTATCTAACATGCATAACGACGTCAGCAAGTTCACAGTCATACTCAAACATCACCTCATAGTAAAACTAACCATGGAAAAAAGAAAACATTACACTCATGACTCATACTGGGTATATTAACTTTTTTCTAGCAGCTACGGAGTGATTGAAAATCCCCACTTCGAAGCATATTTAGTGAGCTCATCTATCTCGTCATCGCAGATCAGACCATCTCTATTAGCATCAGCATGCCGCAGTGCATGCCAAGCTTTGAAACGCACTAAACTTAGGCCGCAACTCTTCAACCCTACTTTTAGTTCCTTCCGACTGAGCTTTCCATCTCCGTTGGTGTCAAAAGCTCTAAAAATACTTTTCATCTGATTTTCTGTCAAGGGCCCTTCTAACCGTATACTGAACAAACCCTTTCGCATTCTATAAGAAAATTAGAGGTGAAAAAGAAAAAGAGGGCAGTCTTGAGAGCTGGGTATTGTTTGTGTAGTTAAGAGGCCATAGAAATCATAATATATATACACATATGAATTCCGGCACATGCGCCTTTTCTCATTTTATACTTTAATATTACTATAGGTTAGCCTGTTAGGTATAAAACTGTTTTCAATTTCTTTGGTTATATATTTGAAAGGATAATATTATTTAGAGTAAATTACATGGATGGTTCTTGTGGTTTAGAGTGATTTACGCATTTGGTTTCTAAATTTCTATTTTAGCTTGGATCATTCTTACTATTCTTTTTGTTGCGTCTAAGGTCCATGACAGATATAAAATATCATTTTGCTCTTAGTAATCTGTTTTTTTTAATTTTCTTTCTATTATTTATTATTTTCAATTAAAAAACTCACCTACCCACCTCATTCAAACAATCAAATACATTTACTCTCTCTTTCTGTCTCTCCAAACCTAAACTTGTCAATAACCACCGGATCACTCCACCACCATCAACCACCACCATTGGACCAGTCCACCACCATCAAACCATCACCGCCGCCCTAAAGCCACTACCACCGCCGACTCTCTCTCTCTCTCCGAAGTTTCTCTCTTTCATTCTCTATCCCTTCTATTCTCTCACCTCTATTCAGTTACTACCACCACCTCCCTCCCCTCCTTCAGTCTCCCCCTCTCACTCACTCGTTTTTCCCAATCATCTTCGGCAACCAAATAAAAGAATAAATACCTATTAAAATCAAATTAAACCACATTAACATCGATCCAACCCATAATCAAGTCAAACGCAAAGGAGAATCGATCCAACCTATAAATTACTCAAACCAGAATCAAACAAAACCATAAAATCAAATGAAACCAATCAAACCACAGTAAAGAATGAAGCAGATGCAAACCACACTCGATCCAACCTAGAATTGAATCAGTTGAAAATTGGATCTTGTGCGTAATCGATCTCATCATCTCTGTAACACTAGGCAATCATTATTACAACCAAATGAGTAAAAACAAGTATACATCAAAGATCTAATAAGAGGAACATATGCAAATGGGTTGTAAGGAGAGCTTTCAGGAAACTACAGCGGATTCAATCGTCTTTTCCATCACTGATATACGTACCCTAGCTGGAAGAAACGAAAGAAAGATAGGGGTAATTAAGAGAGGGAAACGGGGCGTCTCTCAAGGAGAACAAACCGGTGGTCGGATAAGCTTTTTTGCATATGAGAAGCTGGAACGAGAAGCACGATCATGGTGGTTGTTTCCGATTTGGGGAGAGAGAGAAAGAGAGAGAGAGAGAGAGAGAGAGAGAGAGAGAGAGAGAGAGAGAGAAGGGGAGGGAGAAAGAAGCTAATACTAGAAGCACGATCATGGTGGTCGTGATTGTTATAGTTGTTACGTTATGTATCTTCGCTACACGAGCATTGTAACGTTTTGTTTTGTTTTTATTCTATTTTGTATCGGATTTTGTATCTTTATGTTAGCCTCTTGCTAGCTTTTATATATTTTAGAGTAAATTACAATTTGGTCCCTGTGGTTTGCCACTACTTTCTGTTTTAGCCTAACTTTTGAAATTTCACTTTCATGGTCCTCAAGGTTTCATTTAGCTTGTAGAAGTAGTCTATTGGCCAATAAAAGACCAATTTATCCTTTTTCATTTTTGAATGTATTATTTATTAAATCAATGAAAAAGGAAAAATAAACTCACCCAACCCCTACCCCCTATTTCTCTCTCTCTCACACACCCTCTCCATAACCCGTCGTTGTGAGAGCTTTTGTAATGATCACCTAGTTTGTTGATTGAGGTTCTGAAGAGGCTAGACGGGCGGTCCTTAGGTGCCGCAACTTGTGTGTGTCGACAATGGTGTTCGATCTTAAGGAACGATTCCTTGTGGGAGCATCTCTACTTCCATCACGTGTCGTCGCCGCCAATTGGAGTTCAGCCGGTGGCTTCGGCGTTGGGCGGGTACAGGAGGTTGTATATGGTGTGTGTAAGGCCGAATTGTATATGGTGTTCGATCTGAAGGAACGATTCCTTGTGGGAGCATCTCTGCTTTCGTCACGTGTCGTCGCTGCCAATTGGAGTTCAGCCGGTGGTTTTGGCGTTGGTCGGGTATAGGTGGTTGTATATGGTGTGTGTGTGTGTGAGAGGCCGAATTGTGTGGCTTTCAGGTTATGTCTTATGTCTACTAGATTTTGAGTCGACTTAAGAGGAGAAGAATCAGTGGTGAATCGGAGGTGGTGAGACGAGTCTAGAGCCAGAATGAGGTGGAGTTGTCTATGTCGTTGTTTTGTGTAAAGTATTATGAGAGGTTGTTGGTCGATGGTGGGACAGTCACCGGAGATTCGCCTGCGTCGTCGCTCAAGTTTGTATTCTCTCTCTGTCTCTCTCTCCATAACCTGCCATTCGGATTGGATGTTTGAAACGACATTCGGGTATGATCTGCCACCGAAATCCAAATAGTACATGAACATTAGGCGCAATTTATGACCTATGTTCGGGGATAGAAATGTAAGAACGTAGTTAGATACACTTGGCCATAGATTTTGAGGACCAAATCCGGTGTACAACAATGGCTTTTGCTCTATCTTGTTTCTCATCAGCTCCAAAGCGTTGTTCCTTTAAAGCTAAACGCGTTGTTCCTTTCTGTAGTGGTAATCGAAACATTTTGGCGGTTGGTTTTTGGGGGTCACAAGAAGGATTTGAAGGACAAAGAATTTGAGGAATCTTGGAAGATGAACACCAATCGATAGGCCATTCAAGTTGTGAACGTCATGGTTACCAAACAAACTAGCCCATGGTATGTTCCTGGCTCATGTTGGAGAGATTGTTTGTTGGGTCTGTAAGTATGATCGAAAGTTTTTTGCTAATATGATCGGAAGTTTTTTGCTGATACGATCGAATGTTTCTTTTTCATGCCCAATTTCTTCAATCGACTTGTTTAGAGTTTCATGTTTGACTTTTACCCGGCCAAGGGACCAAAAATACAAGGATCTTAGCCACCACAAGGACAATGAGCATGAAATTTCAAAAGTTAGACTAAAACTAAAAATAGGGGTAAACTACATAGACCAAAATTGTAATTTATTCTATATTTTATTTGGTTGCCGCTAAAATAATTTAATTATAAAATTATTTAACAAAAAACAAAAGATAAAAGGAACAATAGAAAAAGACAACATTACGTCAATAAAGTCATTTATTAGAGTTTCATGTTTGACTTTTAACTGCGTTCTCTATCGTAACGATGTAACTGGCAACAAATAAAAAGCAAAATTGCCCTTGTAATAAAATACAAAAATTGAAACAAAATGGTGATATTCGCAGGGACGACGCATGATTTAACGATAGTCGTGATACCGGAGATTTAGCATATTAAGTAGTGGTACATTTTTTTCCGCGGGGTTGCACCCTATTAGAAAAAAAATAAAAATAATAAAAATTGCATTACGTTTACAATACATGTACGGAATTTACCAATAGCCCGGGACGCCATATAGAACCGCCACTGAATGTTCGCACCATTTATATAATTTAGATTATAAATTGTGTAACATTCCACCTTTTAAATAAGTTATACATGCGTTGGATGGATGCAGCCGAATAGATGGGTGGTCATACTAAATGTGAGGAGAGTATACCACTCCCAACTCACACGCTACATTAGTTTTTCTCTCATTTCACTTCCATCTTTCAATTATAAAAGCAGATCTTTCCCAACACTTTCAACTCATAATGTCACATCAGCTTATATATATATATATACATACATACATACATACATACATACATACATACATACATACATACATACATACATACATACATATATATATATATATATATATATATATATGTGTGTGTGTGTGTGTGTGTGTTGTCAGGATCGTTTGAGAACCATTTTTCATGAGAATTTGAGAACTACTACATTAAAAAAATTCTTCCAAAAAGTGACTTAATGCATTAAGTCGTTTATATTTAAGAAATTTCATCAAAAAAATTGTAAAAATAAAGTTGATTTTTTGAATGTGCACATAAGCACATTTGCAGAAAAATGGACATATGCACATTTTTTTACAAAAAAAATGGTTCTCAAAAGATTTTATATATATATATATATATATATATATATATATATATATATATATATATATATATATATATATATATAGGGTTCGCTCGGTTTCACCAAGCCGCACCCCAAACCAATTCCCGTATCTTTCTCAAACCCTCCTACCTCGGAATGAGATTCTGTCGAAACTGGGTCTGCTCCGTCTACCCTAAGAATATAAAATCATCCTTAATTCTTACTCCTAATCGGTCCGATTGACGGTTGAGCCTGTGGGAGCGTAAACACACACATACACACACACACATATATATATATATATATATATATATATATATATATATATATATATATATATATATATATATATATATATATATATATATATATATATATATGTGTGTGTGTGTGTGTGTGTGTGTGTGTGTGTGTGTGTGTGTGTGTGTGTGTGTGTGTGTGTGTGTGTGTGTGTGTGTGTGTGTGTGTGTGTGTGTGTTGTCAGGATCGTTTGAGAACCATTTTTCATGAGAATTTGAGAACTACTACATTAAAAAAATTCTTCAAAAAAGTGACTTAATGCATTAAGTCGTTTATATTTAAGAAATTTCATCAAAAAAATTGTAAAAATAAAGTTGATTTTTTGAAGGTGCACATAAGCGCATTTGCAGAAAAATGGACATATGCACATTTTTTTACAAAAAAAATGGTTCTCAAAAGATTTTATATATATATATATATATATATATATATATATATATATATATATATATATATATATATATATATATATATATATATAGGGTTCGCTCGGTTTCACCAAGCCGCACCCCAAACCAATTCCCGTATCTTTCTCAAACCCTCCTACCTCGGAATGGGATTCTGTCGAAACTGGGTCTGCTCCGTCTACCCTAAGAATATAAAATCATCCTTAATTCTTACTCCTAATCGGTCCAATTGACGGTTGAGCCTGTGGGAGCGTAAACACACCTACAAATGCACGAAAACTGTACAAATCGAAACCGTTTTTTTTTTCCTTTTTTCTTAAAATTCTATTCAAACCAGATAGAATTTTTAACTATATGATTTCGATTGAATCCGAACAGGTTTTTGCCTATTTTTGCATGAGATACTAGATACACAGTATAATTGGATACAAATACAAATAATCCGGTTTTTTTCTAAAAATTCGGTTCCGTATTAACGTCTATATATGAATTTAATTCTCTTTCTGAAAAATTAGATTTACTCCAACCAAAAAAGCTTTATCTCTGAAGAAATACCGGTTCAAATAAATATCAATAAATTTTAAAACTACAACAATGGAAAACACGATTCTCATTTTCTTTAATCCGGTTAGTAATCACCGGGTTGTTAATATTAAATTCGATTTACTAAACTCAGTTTTCATAAAAACCGGGCATTTTTTAGCTCCTCATCGGTTTTTGCACCTCTAAATGCACCCCCTTTTTCATGATGTATTAACGATCCACAAAGAGAGCATCTAGTTGCATTTGTATTCTTTACTATAGAATACACCGTAATCATTACCAGACCACAGCCCTTTCTTCTTTTTCTTTCTTTTTTGCTTTGGAATATATGATTCTTGTATTTTGAAATATACTATTATTAATCCTTATCAACTTGTTTCCTTTGTTTAATCCAATAAGGCTGTAGGGTGTGGAGATGGTGGAAAAGGAAAAGACAGAGGAGAAAGAAGAAAAGGAACAAATCAGATGAGAGGAAGGGACGTTTTGGTGCGTTATCCTAGGATCGGGGGGAGGGGGGGTGTTTCAAGTGTTCCATCTTGCGTTCCCATGTTACACCAGCTGGACCCCATCCGCGTCCTTCCATACCTTACTGTCTAAGATATAGTTTGGATCACATGTAGTTGTACATGTTTAGGCTATTGGGAGTACCCATCACATTACCCAAATGTGATGGGCGCCACGTCATCGCCACATAGGATTTTACCCCATCACATTCCATCACATTACCCACTTTATACCCATCACATTTTCATCACACCACATCATCTTTTTAATTAAAAAAAATTAAAAAATGTAAGAGAGAAGAGAGAGAGGAAGAGAGAGAGAGAAGAGAGAGACAGAGAGAGAGAACAGCCTTTTGTTTTGATTGGGTGTGATAGAGCGTGAAAGGGAACACGGGTGACCACGACCACGGCCCATCACGGTCACACGGGGCGGTGTGCACGCCGTGATGGAGCCTTATGTGGCCATCACGGCCCCCCATCACGATGTACTCCTTCCGGTCTTATGTGCATAGTTACACCAGTAGGACACGATCTGCGTCTTTACATACCGTACAGTCTAAGATATAGTTTGGATCATGTGTGATTATACATATTTATGTGCATAATATAATTCTTGCCGTTCAGAAAAAAACATGAGATGTCTAAAATGATTGATAAGAAGAGTAAGATAACATTTTAAATATACCTTCCCAGAGTTGCTATATATTGTGGTTATCATTAAGGAATCTTAAATTTTTTAACAGCATTAAACAATCTTAATGGCATGCTTTTTTATGCACGAATGGGAAGTTAAAAGTACGTTCACGCATGAAAATAATGTTTTTGTACTAATTTAAAACACACCACATGTCTTTAAGTGTTTAGGCTCACCGCTAGTGATGATCAATTCTATTTCTTAAAGCGTATTCTAAGAAAGAGTTTAAAGTGCCTATGTTATACGGTAGATAATTATTTTTTTCCTTTCTATAATCCATCATTTATCCGACTGAATAATGTTATAAATGCCACTCATATTAAAAGTGTATTTGATCGGCATGTCACAAGTAATTAATAATATAACTTTATTTTTTTTGATTTTTTTTAAATTGTCATATTCAGCAAATCAAAAATACCTTATAAGTTAGTTTTCTAAACTATTTGGACAAGGGTTGACCTTATAATACATTTTTTTAATTTTTTTCATATATATCCATAATTAATAGTAAAAAACTTATTTTCTACGTACCATTTTATGTTATTGTAATTTCGTATTTAATTTATCAGCTAATTTTACCACAAATATATTTTTTATGAGTTATTAACTTGATTTTTAACTAACAGCTAGCTTTTCAACTATCAACTAATTTTTTAGCATCTCTCTTAAACATTACCTAAGAGTGTTTATATTTCTATTATATAGTTTTTTTTTTGTTATATATCACTTATTAAAAAAAACATGCTATTTATGTTATTACAATATAAGCTTTGTTGTCCAAACAAATACTTAAAAATATTTTCGTTTACATTTCATATTTAGTTATCATTCATTAAAACAAATATAAACAGAATGTAAAGAAAAATAATAGTCTAAAAGTTCAAAATAAAAAAAAAAAAAAAAAAAAACCTTCATCTTTATTACTAGCTTAAAAATTCATAACCAATGGCCAAAATTGTGGTTTATACCCGACAAACAGCTCCCTAATTTTTTTGTTTAAGGTTTTACTGAGTACACATATCTAAGGTTTGTTTTTGGGTTTGCTATCGCTATCCTATTTCATTTTATACCTCTAATAACCCATCAAAATAAAAAGGATTTTATTTTATTAGTCTTTTAATCAATACATCATTCTGATTTGATTAACTGATTTGTTTTATCTCAATTTCGTCTTTTATTATATTATTATTATTATTATTAAATTTATTATTATTAGTTTTATAAAATAAAATTATAACCGTTCATGTTTATTGATAATCTAATGCCGCATTTTTATTCGTTCGAATTTATTGAGTCGTTTATAAATCAAGTGGTTGTATGTAGAATTTATTTTTATAAAATCCTTCGGGTTATACTGTTTGTAAGTAATCGAAATTCATGTTACTATTAACCGGAAACCGCCATTATTGGTCCGTCGACCCAATTGTAATATTGGATCAAACTTTGCATTATATTATTATTTATATTGTTATTTTTATATATTTCAAATTTGACATAACCGTTTTGATATAATTTGCCATAATTTTATAAAATTATAAACGTCGTTCGTTGTGTCGTAATTATTTTAAAAAAACTATTGCTTATTGTTACTAAAACGTAAAAATTATAAAAGCTAAATTCATTAATTTGACATTTGTTCAAATTTGACATAACTGTTTTGGTATAATTTGACATAATTTTATAAAGTTATAAAAATCGTTCGATATGCCGTAATTACTTTAAAAAAAATTATCGTTTATTGTTACTAAAACGAAAAAAATTATATAATGTAAATTTAAAGTTATTGTTTTTCTAATAATAACAATAATTAGTATTACTATTATTATTATTATTATTATAAAATGTAAGTTTGACAACGCCTAGTTATATCATATATTTTAGTCATTGTTGAGCCCTATTCTTAGTGAAATTATATCACATATCTACTGGTATTACTCATTTTTCGGGCCAGCACTTGTTTGGAAAGAAATAATGAAAACAGGGACTAAAAGCGTGCAATTTGGAAGAAGTTTGAAGATCAAGGCAAAATCAGGAAAATACGTACGCGCGCCGCGGAAATCATCAAGGCGCGACGCGGTGATGAGGCGGTGGAACACATTCAAATTCCGAAGAAACGGGGATAAGCCCTTACGCGCGACGTGGGATCCATAAAAGCGCGGCACGGTCTCGAGATTTTGAAACTATAAATAGAGGCTTTTAGGTCGAAAAAACGAGCGAAGACCTGGTGTAGAATCGACCCCCAAGGCTCTTTGACTCCGAGATTCAGCTTCAAGAACCATCTTTTGGTATTTCTATGTTTTTATCTTTAATTTTCATTTTCGTTCAATAGTTGGTAATAGTGGCTAGTATCTTTGGGAGTGACAACCATTGATATTTAGTTCTAGTTTCTGTTTTTGGACCTTTTGGTTACTGTTTTGTACCATTAGATCTGAGTTTAAGTTAATGAATCATTTGGTTACAAGTAATTGTTTCTTTTCGGTATTTATGCTTGCTATTGGATTGTGAATGTTTGTTTTGTGTTTGGATGCTTGAATGACCTTGATTGGACTGATTTCCCTTGCTGATTTCAGTGACCAACTAGGGTTAGCCTTTTGGTTTGAACTTAGCCAGTGACTGTTCATTTGGACTTTAGTTATTGGTTTAGTTTATGCTTTGTTTGTGTTGATGTTTGAATTGCCTTTGTTTGCTTCTGAATTGGAGATGTACTTCTGATTTCAGTAAGTGACTAGGTTTGGTTGATAGTTTTAGTTTAGTTTATGCTCTTTGGGATTGATAGTCAATTGACTGTAGCGTGACACTGTAGTTGGTAATCTGTCACCTGTCTCGACCACGTAACTCCTGTGGATCGATCCTGACTTCCACTGTGCTAAGTGAGAGTGAGGTAATTTTTCTTATTTTTTACCGCATAACGACCGCTGCAATGTCAAATTTTGGCGCCGTTGCTGGGGAGTTGTGAGGTTGAGAGTAGGTGATCTGTAGGGTTTAGTTTCTGATTTTTGATGTTTGATTTTAGTTTTTTGGTTTTTGGTATGTGTACGTCTTCATAATGGACGATTACATGTACCCGGATTAATATTATGAGTATTATGAAAATCCGCCCGACACCTATTACGAGGGTGATTGCTACAATGGATCATTCGATGATAATGGATGGCAGACTGCGGAGTCATCTCAGCCTGAAAATCCTGCAATTTGCGCCCGACTTTGGGTACTCATGTATAACACCCACCAATTGCAGAAGGACCAGGCTGATGCTCTTGTAAGATTACAAGCTTCTTTAGATCAGTTAGAGGAAAGTTGGAAATGTTCACCACCCTCGCCAGAACATGAGGCGAGTGATTTTTATACCAGTAATACTGTGTGTGAACCTGCATCACCTGAATATGTGATGGAAGGGCATACACTTGGGGAAAGTCAAGAGACCATTGAGATTATCGAAACGGTTGTTGAGGAAGAGGTTGTAGGTGACAATGCTACCTCTGACTCAGCAACCTTTGAAGTTTTTGATGTTTTTGAAAGTATTAGTAATGTTGATATGGTGTTGGGTGAATCCATACCATCACCAGATAATTTGGTTGATGAGGATGTTGTGGAGGGGGCTGTAAGTGACAGTACAGGTCCCAGCCCAACAAGTCCTGAAATGGTTGAAGTTGGCAATATCTTTGAGGAAGAGGGTGTAGATGACAATATTACCCCCGACCCTAAGATTTTTGAAAATTTTGAGAAATTTGAAAGTAAGGATCTGATGATGGGTGACTTTATACCACCACCAGATCAAACCAGTCTCTCACTCTTGGTCCCGATCCACCTCGACGATGATCAAGAAGATGATGCTGACGAGTTGGTTTTTGAAAATAAGAAACATGATTTTATCGCCACTCATGATCCATTCATGAATGGAAAATTAGATGTGATCAATACCATCGATGAGGACATACGGAAGCAACCCGATATGTTGCCTTCCGATCCCATTCGATTGGAAAAATTTTATTGGTACTGCAAGCCAAAATTGCAAACTGAAGATAACACGCAATATGTGAGCAACAAACGAGGCACAACACAACTACTGGAAGCGGCAGTGGGCGCGCTTCATGTCAAGCCTTTGACCTTGAAGAGATGCAGAAGGAAGGATCGAGCTTGGAGGTTCAAAGCTACCTCCAAGCACTCACGAGAATTAATCAGAAGACGGCAACCTGGCAGCAGTAGGAGAACCAGCAAGCCATTCGACCCAGGAAAGTTTGAGGAGCAGTGGGTCAACAAAGGGACGGTGGTGGCTGAAAATCAGCGAAGGAAGAAGGCATACGATCCACCGTAGCTGTAGAAGGACTCTACGTCTGGCTGAAGACGTTAAACTTAGCGCTTGTTGGGAGGCAACCCATCTTTTCATAGGTTAGGTACTGTATTCTTAGGATAATTAAGAAATTATATCATCGTCATTTGCAGGTATTATTGGTCCAAGACAAGTGTGGGGTTGTTTTGAAGAAAGTTGAAGTTTTGATGACCGCGCCGCGGTCAGGAAAATTGCGCGCCGTGGGATCGTAAACCAACCCGATGCGCAGGGGTTGATTTGGGAGTACACGCGCCGCGGTTCGCTCATATCCGCGCCGCGTGAATTGATCGGTCGAATTCCTTCGATATTAAGGTAAGCCGCGACACTATTCACACACACCACGCCTCGGAGCTCTGATCATCGAAAATTTCTCGTGTTTTTTTTCATGCTCATTTCATTCCTACTACCAAGGTACGTCATTCTAACTAGCTTTTACTTGTTAAAACTAGTGATTAGGCAGTTGATTTGGTTGATTTCTCCAAAAAACTCAAAAACTTAGAAATCGCCATGCTGACTCGTAGGGTGTTTATTTTGCGAAATAACGACCCTAAATGAGTTAGTCGGCACTTAGGCTACCTTGTAGTGTATTTGGATTGAGTTTAAACAGGTTAAATCGTGGATTTTGCACGTGGAATTGGAAACAGCCGCTCGCCGCGCCGCGTCCTGGTTCTTGGGCTGCGTCGCGGTGCGGTGGAGACGAAAAGGACCTAAATTGCAAAAAAATTTTCCTTTTGTGCAGATGTCGTTCAGATTAGATCACCAGTTTCTTCAGTTCCCCGCTGAGCTGGACAGTTCAGTGGAGTATATTTCACGAAGAGATGCCCTCATTGGTCGCCGGGTTCTAGAGGCGACGATCATCGATCGGGACATTCTGCGAGACGCTGGGCTTTGGGGCGAGATCAAGCCATTTTTGCACCGTACATGGGTTGATAGAGAGGCCAGGTTTACATGCCGAGGCTGGGACATGCTCATGGCCACCGAGGAGGACACAATATATACCGAGCTTCTGTTGGAGTTCCTATCTACTGTCTGTTTTGCACCGGGTTCTCAGGAGGCCCGTTCCAGGCTCGTACAGTTTAGATTGGGGGAGTGCACATGGAGTTCAGCCTCCGGGAGTTTGGGAGGCGCACCGGCATCTACACAGAGGCGGATCTCCAGCACCGCCACTTCACGCAGTTTCTTACGGCGTGCATTCAGGGGCAACCCGAGAGGGCTGCCAATATGGAGGTTTGGACACCGTTGTCCAATGTATTCTACGAGGCAGGGACATCCAGAGAAAGCCATCTTCACGATCCACTTCACCGACTCATACACCACATCGTCTCCACCTCCATCATGCATCGGGAGGGGGGCGAGAAGGTGTCCGGCGAGGACATGACTTATCTCTGGGTCCTCCTTGACCCCTCCAGGTTCCTTCACCTCCCGTTCGCCCTAGTTGTCGCCCAGTCCACCCGTGCGACGGGTGCATCTGCCAGCAGTCCGCTGGGCCGTGGGTATTTCATCACCCGCTTGGCCCGTTCGTATCAGATTCTTACTGCTCCGGTTGTGGCATCCTTGACCGCTTTACCTCCAGTTCGCACTACGGCGCGAGCCTTGGAGAAGATGGGGCTTATTCAGCAGCAGCGCCCGGGCCAGTTTGTGAGGGTGGCGACTGAGGCACCCCAGGACCCACAGCCAGCATATGCCCAGCCGGGTAGGAGACGCCGGAGGCCGGCAGCTCCAGCAGATCCAGCGCCACCACAGCCACAGCAGGAAGAGGTGACAGAGATGAGGCGACTGCAGGATCGAGTCGCCAGGATGGAGGACCAGCTGGAGTGGATCGGGGAGGTGCTTTTGGAGTTAGGCACACAGCAGGGACAGCGCCCCCGACCATTCCTAGCCCGAGCACATGATCATGAGGCTGGTTCTTCCAGGCCACTAGGTGGCGATTGATGTATTTTCTTTTTCTTCTTTTTAGATATATGTATTGTACCTATGACACTAGTATCCTTTAGTTGTTTATATTTTATTTGTTTATTCTGTTTGCATTTGATGTTTTTGTTGAGTCATGCATGGCATACCAAAATGGGAGGAGTTGTTTCAAGCAAGTGTGGGGTCACCGTGCCCCCTCCACTTGCTTTGACTACCGGCGTGTTCACTGTTGCGCTACAACTCCAGAACGCGAAATCGAGGACCTTTTTGTTCGTATTTTGTACCTGTGATACCGAGCACCAACCAAGCGATCTACCGTCCAAAGGGGTAACTCCTTCTCCCTTGTTCTAAATAATTTCTGTACAACGGGGACGTTGTATGATTTTAAGTGTGGGGTGTGGACGGTCGAAAGAGTAGTTAGTTTTTTTTGAAATTTTTGCAGAAATGACCGATTTTCAAAATTTTAGCAACTTTTTCAAAAATTTTATTAGATTATAATTTTGAAATGAATAGTTTGTGATTGTTTATAGCATTAGTATTTTTCGAGAGATACTATGTAGTTGTGATCATGCTATTAGTTGAGTCAAATAAGTTGAGTTTTAGGAGTTAGAAGATTGGACTGTTTTAGGATTGGAATTTAGGAAGGAATTATCAATCAGTGACCTTTTTTGTTCGAGTCAGTAGGTCTAAAATGGGTGGGCCTTACGCACCTTGCCACCTAAGATCGTCTGGTCTGGGATGGTATTTCCGAAAGCTCGCTACATGGACAACATCGAAAGTCATGGACAATTCTTTAATGGCCTTTAGAATCTGAATGAGTACGTACACTTCGTTATGGAGAGAAAATTTGTAATCAAGGGTTCTCTAGAAAGCCATGAATTCCAAAGAACATTTCGATTATGTTTTCACGAACTATTCCATTCTAACTCTAGGGACAATAACCTTTGAAACTGAACACAGTAAAAAATTGTTTGAATCTTAGTTAAAATCTATTAAAAACTCTCTTGCTTGGGGACAAGCAAGACACAAGTGTGGGGTGTTTGACAACGCCTAGTAATATCATATATTTTAGTCGTTGTTGAGCCATATTCTTAGTGAAATTATATCACATATCTACTTGGTATTACTCACTTTTCGTGCCAGCACTTGTTTGGAAAGAAATAATGAAAACAGGGACTAAAAGCGTGCTATTTGGAAGAAGTTTGAAGATCAAGGCAAAATCAGGAAAATACGTACGCACGTCGCGGAAATCATCAAGGCGCGACGTGGTGATGAGGCGGTGGAACAAATTCAAATTCCGAAGAAACGGGGATAAGCCCCTACGTGCGACACGGGATCCATAAAAGCGCGGCGCGGTCTCGAGATTTTGCAACTATAAATAGAGGGTTTTAGGTCGAAAAAAACGAGCGAAGACCTAGTGTAGAATCGACCTCCAAGGCTCTTTGACTCCGAGATTCAGCTTCAAGAACCATCTTTTGGTATTTCTATGTTTTTATCTTTAATTTTCATTTTCGTTCAATAGTTGGTAATAGTGGCTAGTATCTTTGGGAGTGACAACCATTGATATTTAGTTCTAGTTTCTGTTTTTGGACCTTTTGGTTACTGTTTTGTACCATTAGATCTGAGTTTAAGTTAATGAATCATTTGGTTACAAGTAATTGTTTCTTTTCGGTATTTATGCTTGCTATTGGATTGTGAATGTTTGTTTTGTGTTTGGATGCTTGAATGACCTTGATTGGACTGATTTCCCTTGCTGATTTCAGTGACCAACTAGGGTTAGCTTTTTGGTTTGAACTTAGCCAGTGACTGTTCATTTGGACTTTAGTTATTGGTTTAGTTTATGCTTTGTTTGTGTTGATGTTTGAATTGCCTTTGTTTGCTTCTGAATTGGAGATGTACTTCTGATTTCAGTAAGTGACTAGGTTTGGTTGACAGTTTTAGTTTAGTTTATGCTTTTTGGGATTGATAGTCAATTGACTGTAGCGTGACACTACAGTTGGTAATCTGTCACCTGTCTCGACCACGTAACTCCTGTGGATCGACCCTGACTTCCACTGTGCTAAGTGAGAGTGAGGTAATTTAGGCTTTACGTTGTGATTGTTTTACATTTCGTGTTTGTAAGTAGGCTTGCATATCAGCTTGCATTTGGGATTGTTGTCGATGATTTAGGCTTCCATTTGTTAATACCTTTTCCAACTCTCAAACCTAAAATGTGTTAAAACAAACATACATAATTTTAGTATATAAAAACTACTTTTTTTTAAGAGCAAAGGATATATCACATTAAAAAAACACACAACACCAGTGAGAAGCTGGAAGAGCACAGAGTGCAAATAAGCATACAGAAACCGACTACCAGAAATAACATCTAACTATGCAAACAAAGTATAACCTCTAGAAAAACTTATTTTAATCAAATGTGTTACCACCATACATTTACTTATTTTAATTACCATTCTAAAAAAAACTTATTTTAATACTTTCTAATTGAATTTTTAGTTACAGTCGTTTCCTAAAACCAATTACACCTTTCTAAATTTTAAGTTCTAAATTAGGTTTCATATATTGGGGAATTCAATAACAAATCTATTTTTTCTAAAACACAAAGTTGACAATATATATTATAAATAGACGCCATTTATATAAATATTTTACACTAATAACTAACTTCGAAAATATATTCTCAAAATAACAAAATTTCGTTTTAATAATAAAAATTTATTTGGAAGTTAGTTTTTTGTTATTTATTAAAACTTACCAAGATATTTAACAAAAAATATGATATAATTAACATGTGATATCATTGCCTCGCCGATATTTCCAATTTTATATAGTTTTAAATTTTATTAAGATTAACATGAATAATACATATGATATTTTTGAATGGTACATAATTTGCAATATACATGATTTCAAAAAGGAATTATCTTATAGATTATAAACTACGTTTATTTATTATTATACTTTTATTGTTAACCTAAAAAATAACATATTTTTTCCTTTAACCAAAAATAACAAAATGTTATATTTTTTGTCGAGAAAAATATGACAATAACCTAATGAAACAACTTATGTTTTGTCGATACATTGCATAGTTTTTATAATATGAATACAGTATACTTTTACTTTAAACTAAAATAGCCACAAAAGGAACATAATCGTTGCCCAAAAACTATGCACCAAAATGAACTGTTCGTCACCGACGCAACGACAAAATTCCGAAAACGATTTGGGGATTTTGTAACGTAAAACAATTACTTTTATTTTTAACCAAAAGTACGACACCTTTTTCTTTTTAATCCGATTCAACAGTAAATTTTTATTTTTACCCCGAAACAGCATACCAAAATCAAACTATTCATCGACATAAATTATTTGCCCAAATAAACTAAAAGCCGCTCGAAAATTATTCGTCGTAACAAAGTAATCATCACCGCCGCATCGCACGGGTATGCCGCTAGTATATATGTAAGACCCTAATCCTGAAAAGTCAAGTTTCGAGTCTTAATGAGTCAAAGGGTAAAGCTCGGAACCAAGTATCGAGAGGGTGACATTTAATAAAGACAAAATAAGGAAAATGGTGAAATTTGATAGATAGCGGCGCTATCTCGCCAAATCCCGTATCAATCGCTGAGTCAGACTGTTCGCGACGTTGACCATGCAGGAATCGGTAGATAGCGGCGCTATCTTTAGAGATAGCGGCGCTATCTCGTCTGAGCTGAAAAAATTGTTTGTTTCGTGATTTTAAGTCATTTTGAAGTCCACAACTCATTGAGGGTCCGCCATTTTACCTCTAGAACCTTTGGAAACACCATAGAAACTCTCTCAATAATTTCCTTGTGTTTTTGGTTCATATTATGGAGTTTTGGAGGATGTTTGGGAGTGAAGAAGAAGAAAGGTGCTAAGGAACCTAGTGTGAACAAGGAGATCTGATTTCTTTAGTGCTTTTGACCACTGTAAGTATTTAATCTTTGTATCATTATGTATATTGGGTGATATTGGTGTTATGATGCTTGTAAGAACTTCTTGAGACAATGATGGCTCCATTTCTTGGAATAAGGTGGGTGACACGCCTAGGTCGTCGTGCGGTCAAAAATAATGAAAACCTAACACATACACTAGTACAGTGGGAGTCAAGGTCGATCCGCAGGAGCTTCGTGGTTAGACTAGATGACAGATTACCAACTAGTAGTGTCACGCTACAGTCGGAGGACCTGGTTTCTAAGTTCTCAAAAACAATCACCAAACAAAGTCAAGCTAAGCATAAGCTAACTCAACTTCAAAGTAACCTAGTCACTTTCTGAAATCAGAAGTGCATCTCTGAATCAGAAGCAAACAAAGGCATTCAAACCAAACAAGGCATAACCTAACCAATAACTAGGGTTCTGACTGAACAGCTACTAGCTAAAGTTCAATGCCTAAAGCTAACCTAATTGGCTACTGATTTCAGCAAAGGAAAGCAGTTGCAAACAAGGCCAAAACAAGATCCAAACACAATTCAACAATCAAAACATAAACAAACATCCAAAACATCGAAATACCAATAATACTCATAACCAAATGATTCTCATTCATCAAACTCAGATCCAAACATCAAAACAGTAACTAAATAATACTAAAACAGAAACCAAAGCTTGGTATCAGTGGTTGTCACTCCCAAAGATAGAAACCAAAGCTTACAAATATCTAACTAATTAAAAATAAAATCCAAAACATAAAAATACCACTTGAGAAGTTGCTGGAACGAAATCTTGGAGTCAAAGAGCTTCAAGGTCGATTTTACACCCGGTCTTTGCTAGGGTTTTCGGCTGGAAATGCCTCTATTTATAGTTGTAAATTTCCCGCAGCCGCGCCGGGCAAATGAAGAATCCGCGGCGCGCGTACTTATCAGATCCCGTTTTTTCGTCATTTGAATGTGTTACACCGCCTTAAGCCCGCGTCGGGTATTTTAGAAACCCGCGGCGCTCGTACGTATTTTCTTGATTTTTCATTCTTTTCCAAACTTCTTCCTTTTGCACGCTTTTAGTCCCTGTTTCCATTATTTTCTTCCAAACAAGTCCTGGCACGAAAAGTGAGAATACCAAGATATATCTGATATAATTTCATCAAGAACAGGGCTCAACAACGCCTAAAATACTTGATATCACTAGGCGTTGTCAAACACCCCACACTTGTGCCTTGCTTGTCCCCAAGCAAGAGAGTTTTTAACAAATTATAATAAGGACTCGAACAGTTTTTGACTGTGTTCAGTTTCAAAGTTTATTGCTCTATGAGTTAGAGTGGAATAGTTCGCGAAAACATAATTGCATTGTTCTTTGGAATTCATGGTTTTCTAGAGAACCCTTGATTACAAATTTTCTGTACACAATGAAATGTACTTACTCATTCAGATTCTAAAGGCCATTAAGGAATTGTCCATGACTTTCGATGTTGTTCGTGTAGCGAGCTTTCGGAAATACCATCCCAGACCAGACGATCTTAGGTGGTAAGGTGCATAAGCCTCACCCATTTTAGACCTACCGGCTCGAACAACAAAGGCCACAGATTGACATTTCCTTCCTAAATTCCAATCCTAAAACAGCTCAATCTTCTAAACTCATAAAACTCAACTTATTTGACTAACTAATAGCATGATCACAAATAAACAGTATCTCTTGAAAAATTCTAATGCTATCACAATCACAAACCATTCGTTTCAAAATTGCAATTTATTAAAAAATTTGAAAACTATTGCTAAAAATTTGAAAATTGATCATTTCTGCAAAAATTTCAAAAATACTCTACTCTTTCGACCGTCCACACCCCACACTTAAAACCGTACAACGTCCCCGTTGTACAAAAAATTATTTCAAAACAAGGGAGAAAGAGTTACCCCTTTTGGACGATAGATTGCTCGGTTGGTACTCAATATCACAGGTATAATTGCGAACAAACGGATCCTTGATTTCGTATTCCGGAGTTGTAGCGCTACAGTGAACACGCCGGTAGTCGAGACAAGTGGAGGGGGCACAGTGACCCCACACTTGTCTAAGACAACTCCTTCTCATTTGGTATATCATGCATAACTCAACAAACAAATTAACACAACAACTATACACAAAAAACGACTTGTACAATAGACAAAAAATTTATGTGTTGCGGATGACCGCGACGCGTAATTCAAGGATGCGCGTCGCGGTAATTACGTGAGATTATAACAGCGTCAAATGAGAAATGACCGCGTCGCGTGATATATGGATGCCGCGGCGCGGTAATTTCAGCAGATTACGTTAATTTCAAAATCTCACACGTCAATTCAACACAAAAACCACTAATGTTTATTAAAACCTACTGCCACAGAAGGGCTTATTGTGATCTAAAAACAAATGTTCTAACTTTTACTAACAAAATTCAATTTTTAACCTAAAACTAGACAATTTGACCTAGAAATGCAGAAAAATAATTACATCACCCCTTAATTGTGTGCAGTGTCGTCCTCGGGGCCTTCATACTCATCATCTCCATGCTCTTACATTGGTGCTTCTTCTCTTTCCTCCTCAAGTGTTGGTTGAGGCCTTGGGATTGGATTGTCAGCCCCGTTGATGAAATTAATCAAGCACTCCGAAAGCCACAACAATTGCGTTTGTGTATTCCGTGTCCTCCGATCGACGTCATTCATCGTCAATGACTGAACAATGTGTTCTCTTTCGTGGGTGATCGAGGTTCTTTGCAATGCTTTTATCCCATCAACTAAGTATCGAGTCTCCATAGTGGCTGGAGCGAGGCCATGGGGCAGGCTGACAGCAACCTTCGACTTCTTCTTTGATGTGGATGGTTCTGAGCGGAGTGTTGGGAATGGTAGGTGGTCGATGGATGTCATCCCGTCCTCGACGTAAATGATATCCCGCGAAGCTGTGACGGTAGGGCTGAGTGGAATTGGAGGTATAACCTTCAACTCGCGAGTAGTGTGCTCGGTCAATAACCCATATGACTGCGCCAGGCGTGTCACGAAGTGCCCGCCTCCCAATGCAATTTGTAACAGCGGGGCATCCGTCAATTCCTTGAAGTAATCAGCGATCATGTACGGTATATTGCAAGTTTCGAGCATTCTGGTAACCGCCCACATTAGATACAACTCCTGTGGTAAAACCCGTTCCTCGTCCGCACGAGGCCACAGTATCGTAGTGATGAGGCGATGCAATATCTTGTGTGTCGGGAGATGCATATAGCTCTCCCGAATAGTGTTCTCGTGATACCGTGCAGACGAGATCGTACTCCAAAAATCCTCGGGTGAAAATGAGTCGCTCATAGTGCAACTTGCCCATCGATGGAAGGTTCTGAAAGTCGGCGTCTCCGACTCCTCTTTAGTATACAAGCCGATGCGATAACCGAACTCCCGCAGACTGCACCCGCGATCATGATTCCCCAAGTGGAATTGCACCGTATCCGGTGAGTCCATTCCCGTGTGTGCCTTCTCGAAGTGGTAGCTTGAGAGAAATTGCAAGAAAACTTCATAATACACAGGCTCCGTTATGTGGAACGCGTTTTCGAGAGCCCGACACGTGTAGGTGAGTGCTCCCTCTTCATATCCTCCTTGGACTAGCCATTCCTGATGGTGCTCTTGTATCCCAGATTCCCGAGTCAACTCCCAGTTGACTGTTGGTGCTGGAAGGACGCGTTTTTGGCGATAGATACCTCGTCTGTTGTAGAACTGATTATACCGGACTCGTCCTACGCCTGTGGCAAGCGAGTTCCAATCGAGAGATTCGGAACTTGCGGTAGAAGACATCGTGCTTGGATTTCAGTGGATGAAAGAGGAATGCAGACGTAGTGATTGATTGAAGACTTGAAACACGGTGAAAGAATCACGATTTTACGCAAGTTGATTATATACAGTGTAGGAATTTGGATAATATTCAAAAAGCTCTGTTTTGGTGATTATCTTTAATTTCAAATTAAGATAAGGCCGCGACGCGGGAAGCTTCTATCCGCGTCGGGTATAAAATCTGATTTTAAATGTAATCGAGAAAACTCAATACGCGCGGCACGGATCCATAAATCCCGCGTCGCGGTATTGAGAAATTACCAAAATGACCCCACACTTGTCTTTTTCTCACCGTGATCAATGGATGCAATGAAAAATGTGCGAATGTACAAATGACAGTCGGGTTGCCTCCCGACAAGCGCTAAGTTTAACGTCTTCAGCCGGACGTGATATTCCTGCTTCAGCTACGGTGGATCGTACGCCTTCTTCCTTCGCTGATTTTGCCTTTCCACCGTCCCTTTACTGACCCACTGCTCCTCAAACTTTCCTGGGTCGAATGGCTTGTTGGTTCTCCTGTTGCTACCCAGCTGCCGTCTTGTGATGATTTCCCGCGAGTGCTTGGAAGTAGCTTTGAACCTCCAAGCTCGGTCCTACCTTCGGTATCTCTTCAAGAAAACCTAACACATTTCTTGGAATAAGGTGGGTGGCACGCCTAGGTCGTCGTGCAGTCAAAAATAAAGAAAACCTAACACATACACTAGTACAGTGGGAGTCAGGGTCGATCCGCAGGAGCTTCGTGGTTAGACTAGATGACAGATTACCAACTAGTAGTGTCACGCTACAGTCGGAGGACCTGGTTTCTAAGTTCTCAAAAACAATCACCAAACAAAGTCAAGCTAAGCATAAGCTAACTCAACTTCAAAGTAACCTAGTCACTTTCTGAAATCAGAAGTGCATCTCTGAATCAGAAGCAAACAAAGGCATTCAAACCAAACAAGGCATAACCTAACCAATAACTAGGGTTCTGACTGAACAGCTACTAGCTAAAGTTCAATGCCTAAAGCTAACCTAATTGGCTACTGATTTCAGCAAAGGAAAGCAGTTCCAAACAAGGCCAAAACAAGATCCAAACACAATTCAACAATCAAAACATAAACAAACATCCAAAACATCGAAATACCAATAATACTCATAACCAAATGATTCTCATTCATCAAACTCAGATCCAAACATCAAAACAGTAACTAAATAATACTAAAACAGAAACCAAAGCTTGGTATCAGTGGTTGTCACTCCCAAAGATACAAACCAAAGCTTACAAATATCTAACTAATTAAAAATAAAATCCAAAACATAAAAATACCACTTGAGAAGTTGCTGGAACGAAATCTTGGAGTCAAAGAGCTTCAAGGTCGATTTTACACCCGGTCATTGCTAGGGTTTTCGGCTGGAAATGCCTCTATTTATAGTTGCAAATTTCCCGCAGCCGTGCCGCGCAAATGAAGAATCCGCGGCGCGCGTACTTATCAGATCCCGTTTTTTCGTCATTTGAATGTGTTACACCGCCTTAAGCCCGTGTCGCGTATTTTAGAAACCCGCGGTGCGCGAACGTATTTTCTTGATTTTTCATTCTTTCCCAAACTTCTTCCTTTTGCACGCTTTTAGTCCCTGTTTCCATTCTTTTCTTCCAACCAAATCCTGGCACGAAAAGTGAGAATACCAAGATATATCTTATATAATTTCATCAAGAACAGGGCTCAACAACGCCTAAAATACTTGATATCACTAGGCGTTATCAGTGGGATTTATAAAGTTCTAAGTGGGGTTTATCCTTGTTAGGAAGTGCGTTTTGTCGGGACCGCACTGGCGGAGAGTGCTGTCTAGCTTAAGGTCGCGCCTCAGGTGAGTCTTCTTACTATACTATGGGTGATATTACATGCGTAGATAGTCTTTATTACTTTGTGTGATAATGTGATTATTTGTGCTTATGATTTTTATCGGCGGATCGGGGCAAGCTCGAGAGCCGAGGACGGATCGGGGCAAGCCCGAGAGTCACACGATGTTTACCGACGGATCGGGAAAAGCCCGAGAGTCGCACGATTTTTACCGTCGGATTGGGACAAGCCCGAGTGTCACACAATGTTTATGGCGGATCGGGGCAAGCTCGAGAGCCGAGGACGGATCGGGGCAAGCTCGAGAGTCACACGATGTTTACCGACGAATCGGGGCAAGCCCGAGAGTCACACAATGTTTACCAGCAGATTGGGGCAAGCCCAAGAGCCAACGATGTTTATGTGATGCATCATGTGATATTTTTGGGGAACTCACTAAGCTTTGTGCTTACCCTTTTTCCCTAAATGTTTCTCAGGTAAATACTGGCTTTAGTTTGGAGCACGGCGCGACTGTATCGCATCTGGAGATTTCAACGATTAAGTCTTCCGCTATATAATGTTTGTAAATGTTTTGATAAGTACGTTTTATATGTTTAATTACTAAGTTTTAAATTACATGGTTTTTAGTTGGCAAACATTTTTATGTATTTAAATCGCTTTTAAAAAATAAAAAATTTATTATGGAATTTGGAACGTTATATATATATATATATATATATATATATATATATATATATATATATATATATATATATATATATATACATATATATATATATATATATATATATATATATATATATATATAACTGTTGTAAAAGTCGGCCTAGGCGCTAGGCGGTCGGGTTTTGCCTACGATTAGTGATAGGCAGTCAAGTTGTGCGGATTTGGTCAACGGCGGTCAAAATTGGGTTTAGGCGGGTCTAAGTGGCAAAATTGTCAATTTTTCAAAATTTAAAATGTTCAAATTTTCAAAAAATTTCAATTTCTCAAAATTTTTTCAAAAATTTTCAAATTTTCAAAAATTATCAAATTTTCAAAAATTATCAAATTTTATAAAAAAATCAAAATTTTAGATTTTTAAAATTTTTAAAATTTAGAAATTTTCAAATTTTCAGAATATTAATAAATATTGTATATTTTATTATATTAATAAAATATTTTTTATTAGTAAGTTTAATTTTTTATTATATGTATAAATTATGATACTCGATGGCTAAGTTATGATTATTGATGATTAAAATTGTCAACAATTTCATTAATTAACCTAAACATTCTGATGTTTGATGATTTACATATTTAAACACTTAGATTTGTCATTTTTTATACTTATTTATTAATTTTGTAGGGATATAGGTAATATCAAAATTTTAAAAAATAAATTTTATTACAATTAAGACTCCCCCGCTTAGGCGCCGACTAGTTCTCGCCTAGAACGACTAGTCCTAGGCCCAGTCGACTGCCCGCCTACCGCTTAGCGACTTCTACAACCTTTATATATATATATATATATATATATATATATATATATATATATATATATATATATATGTGTGTGTGTGTGTGTGTGTGTGTGTGTGTGTAATCAACATTTTATATCTATTTTCGAGACATAAAATATATCAATATAATGGGTTTTGGAAAGAATGAGATGCGATGCGTACAGTCGGCCGGTGCTCAAGTAATTGTTATTTCTCAAAATACTCATGATATTATGTGCTGATGTGATGTTATATGCTAGAAATAGGCTAAGGATCCGCTCAGGAAATTGCATGATAGAATTGGCCTGGATCATAGGGATGCCTTTTGCCTAGTGTACTGCTTACTGTGTGATATATGTTATATGCTAAATTTGTATACCTTTTTGAACCTATACTTATGTTGTTAGGAAGATGAGGAAATGCTTTAGGATTGTATGTAATAGGATCGGATAGCCTTAGAATTCTTTAACCGGCCTTAGTGTTTGTTCCTTGTTTGGTTGTGACTTTGACGTAGGGACATTTATTCGACAGACTCTCTGTTCTTGTTCCATACAATTACGTTTTCATGAAACGACCTGACGGTATGAGGGGAAGTTCTCACGAGGCAGGTGAGATGTAGAATTCCTAGGTAGACTAGGAAGAATGTTAGGCACTTCGGTGCAGGGTGGTTGGATGATGTCTGAATGCCCTTTAGAAGGGAGTGGGGCGACTTAGGGAACCGAGATAATCTTCAGAACAAGTACGAATAGGTGTGGAAAGTAGTACAAGGGCCCGTACTATTGGAAGCACATGATTCGTACCTGGGACGATGAGAGACCCGAGGGACCTAAGGAGTATATAGACGAGTGAATCGTGTGTGTTATGCGCTAGATGAGTGTGGTGACTTGTTACTCGTCGGGTTGCGGAATGAGGAAGGATGATCCAAGAGGAATGATTCGGGACTTAGGTCGAGTTCGTGAGGCCGGGGTGGGCTTGAGATGAGCGATGATGACGTTTGAGATTTGGTCGCCGTAGAGGTGACTAGGACTGTGTTCGAGATGCTCCATGCAGTGATTGATTCGGTTAAATTGGAGATGTTAGCAATGTTTGAGGAATGGCTCGCCGCAAAGGAAGAGGCAATGATGGCACGGTGCCATGCTATGATGAGAAAAGAGATCAGCGGGTTTGTGGCCGCTGCTCGATGACAGGCTTTTGTTGAGATGGAGTCTGCTGCGGGATCGAGGGAGATCGAGTTCGATGCTCAGTTGGGGCAGAAGAGAGAGAATCAGGAATCGGGACAGTTATCACAAAAGAAGTTCCGAGCTGCAGTTTCAGATAGAGTGGAGGATCCTTACCGCCAGGGCAATAAGCTGGAGGTGAAGTTTTGTGTTTCATGCAATCAGTTTGGCCACGTCAGGGCAAGTTGTCTAGGATTGTCTTGGGGTGCTGGTCAGAATCCGAGTTTCGTTGTTCCGAAGTGTGGGGGTGTCCGTCAGGTGAAAATGGAGGACCCGGAATGGGAAGATGAAGCTTAGCTGCTGGATGTAGAGGTGCAACCTCATCGGTCGTTGTCGCTGCGTTTTTGTGAGTCTGCTTTTATCGCTTTAATGTTTAACTGTCGTTGTGCTGGTTCCGAGTATTTGGGTATATAGTCGAGATCTATCTCGAGCGTGCGGGTGAAGACAAGTGGTTGTCTATGGTGTCTCCTGTAGGTAAAGGGAGGACTGCCAGTGGAACGACAGCGGCTGTTGGGACGGCCGGTAGTGGGTTCGAACTCTAAGTGGGGGAGAACTGTTAGAGTGAATAATGAAAATTGTGTTAGAGCGTCTCGTTGGGCTGTGAGTGTTTAGTGGAGATCTCATGTTCTGTTGACCGTCTCGTGTAGGCTTCGTTGTCGGTGCTGGATAAAGAGGGATCGATGGAGGCAGTTTGCGGCGTAAGGCAAGGATGCCCTTTTGCGTAGTAGAGGGTTCCGATTATGTAGTGTGGAGGCAGTGATAGTCAGCTCAGGTTGAGCGCGGCACGAAATTTTGACCAGGTATCGCATTCCCGTATGCATTAGAAGCGAGCTTATGGGTGCTTCGTCGTCGTTGTTCGAGGGCTATTGCGGGTTCAACGCCTGGTGGTTTAAGAGTTGGTTCAAGTCCATATGGTCGCTTGTGGATGACCGTCGAGGGCGTGGATTGCGGAAGAGACCGAGGGTCTGTGGCAAGTTAGAAATTACAGCGTGGTCTCGACAGTGCAGTAAGAACGGTTGGGTAACCGATCAAGGAAATTGGCAAGGAGTTTTAAATTGTCGCGGTTCGATTTGGAATTATGATCATCTAAGTAGCTGGGTATCTTCTCTGAGAAGTTTTTTCTGTTGGAAGTTGAGTGGCTTTGGTAAGGAAGGGTGGTGGTAAATTCGGCTAAACACATCTTGGATCGTTCTCGATGATGGGAAGACCGTATGACCGTGAATGCGGTTGGGTTTGCGAGATTTTTGGTTAGGATAGTAGTTTTTGGTTAGACCTATTGTTCTGGTGTGATGAAAGAGTCGGATGTTGCGACCCTGTGGTAGGAAATATTGTGGATTTGTCGGTTGGGCTCGTTGTAGCTGGTTTAAACGTGGATCCTAGGTTGGAAAACCCGGAAGGATTGTTAAGTAGCTTTGCGGGCTGTGCATGAGTGCTGTACCTCATGCTTATATATTGGTTGATCAGATACTTTCGGCCAAAGTTCTTGTGAGTCAGTAGATTGGTTGTTGTGGTAGTGTGAATAATGGTCTGGTGTTATGCGTTGGAAGTTTCTGAAAAAGGTGCAAGTTATACGTGTTAGCATGAGGCTTTGTAAGATGCTCTATAGGTGAGTATTTGTAGTTGCGGGTTGGCATAGATTAGGCGGATGGCGGTCGGCGTGGTTTTCGATCAGCAAGGTATTGATCTCGACGTCGAATGAGTCGTCGCGGGGCATTTTTGAATCTTCGAGGTTCTGCAGTGAGACCTCTTGTTTGGGAATTTCGGGCATGTAAGGATTTAAGTGCCCATGATCTAGTTGATATTGGTGGCAAGATCTTTCAGGTTTGGACATGTAGGTATATTAATAACCATGGGTTGCTTAAGCTGCTGGTGCGTGTTTAGGGCATGAGAGAAACGATTTCGGGGACGAAATCCAGTTAAATGGGGGAGTCTTGTAAGACCCTAATCCTGAAAGTTTCGAGTCTTAATGACTCAATGGGTGAAGCCCGGAACCAAGTATCGAGAGAGTGACATTTAATAAAGACAAAATAAGGAAAATTGTGAAATTTGATAGATAGCGGCGCTATCTATAGAGATAACGGCGCTATCTCGCCAAATCCCATATCATTCGCTGAGTCAGACTGTTCGCAACGTTGACCATGCACGAATCGATAGATAGCGGCGCTATCTTTAGAGATAGCGGCGCTATCTTTAGATATAGCGGCACTATCTCGTCTGAAAGGGAAAAATTGTTTATTTCGTGATTTTAAGTTATTTTGAAGTCCGCAACTCATTGAGGGTCCGCCATTTTACCTCTAGAACCGTTGGAAACACCATAGAAACTCTCTCAAGCCTTTCCTTGTGTTCTTGGTTCATATTATGGAGTTTTGGAGGATGTTTGGGAGTGAAGAAGAAGAAAGGTGCTAAGGAACGTAGTGTGAACAAGGAGATCTGATTTCTTTAGTGCTTTGGACCATTGTAAGTGTTTAATCTTTGTATCATTATGTATATTGGGTGATATTGGTGTTATAGTGCTTGTAAGAACTTCTTGAGACGATGATGGCTCCATTTCTTGGAATATGGTGGGATTTAGGAACTAAGGAATGAGTTATACTTCCTTTAGCTTCTGAATCCATAAGAAAAACCTTAGCCTAGTCTTATTATGGTTTGGAAGAAGTTCAAGTTTGTTAATCTTCATTTTTGGAGTTAGATTTGTCACCATGAGCTTGTTTGGCTAGGATTGGTGGTTGAAATTACGTTTTTATGAGTTAAGAAACAGTTTTGGACAACTCCTGAAAGTTGGAACTTCTGTCTGAACGGATTAAACATTTAATGGAGAAAATGGCTGAATAGTGTAGATAGTGGCGCTATCTGTCTGTTTGACCAGCGTTGACTTTTATTGACCGTTGACTTTTTGACCAGTTTGACTTTTGGTCAAACTTGAAGGTTTTGGATATTGGACTTATAGGATTATTCCGTTCGGGATTTAGAAAGTTCTAAGTGAGGTTTATCCTTGTTAGGAAGTGCGTTTTGTCGGGACCTGCGGGCACTCGCGGGGAGTGCTGTCTAGCTTAAGGTCGCGAATCAGGTGAGTCTTCTCACTATACTATGGGTGATATTACATGCGTAGATAGTCTTTGTTACTTTGTGTGATAATGTGATTATCTGTGCTTACAATGTTTATCGACGGATCGGGGCAAGCTCGAGAGCCGAGGATAGATCAAGGCAAGCCCGAGAGTCACACGATGTTTACCGACGGATCGGGGCAAGCCCGGGAGTCACACGATGTTTATCGGCGGATCGGGGCATGCTCGAGAGCTGAGGACGGATCGGGGAAAGCATGAGAGTCACACGATGTTTACCGATGGATCGGGGCAAGCCCGTGAGTCACACGATGTTTACCGGCAGATCGTGGCAAGCCTGAGAGCCAACGATGTTTATGTGATGGATCGTGTGGTATTTTTGGGGAACTCACTAAGCTTTATGTTTACCCTTTTACCCTAAATGTTTTTCAAGTAAATACTGGCTTGAGCTTGGAGCACGACGCGATTGTACCGCATCTGCAGATTTCAACGATTAAGTCTTCCGCTGTATAATGTTTGTAAATGTTTTGATAAGTACGCTTTATATGTTTAAATACTAAGTTTTAAATTGGATGGTTTTTAGTTGGCAAACCTTTTTTATGTATTTAAATCGTTTTTAAAAAATGAAAATTTTATTACGGAATTTGGGACGTTACAATATATATATATATATATATATATATATATATATATATATATATATATATATATATATATATATATATATATATATATATATATATATATATATATATAAGTGTTGTACAAGTCGGCCTAGGCGCTAGGCAGATAGGTTCCGCCTACGATTAGTGCTACGCGGTCAAGTTACGCGGATTTGGTCAATGGCGGTCAAAATCCGGTTAAGCGGGTGTAGGCGGCAAAATTGTCAATATTTCAAAATTTAAAATATTCAAATTTTCAAAAATTTTCAATTTCTCAAAATTTTCAAAAATTTTCAAATTTTCAAAAATTATCAAATTATAAAAAATAATCAAAATTTTAGATTTTTAAAATTTTAAAAATTTAGAAATTTTCAAAATTTCAGAATATTAATAAATACTATATATATTATTATATTAATAAAATATTTTTTATTAGTAACTTCAAAAATTTCATTAATTAGCCTAATCATTATGATGTTTGATGACTTACATATTTAAACACTTATATTTGTTATTTTTTATACTTATTTATTTATTTTGTAGTGATATATGTAATATCAAAATTTTAAAAAATAAATTTTATTACAATTAAGACTCCCCCGTCTAGGCGCCGAGTAGTCCTCGCCTAGAACGACTAGTCCTAGGCCCAGTCGACCGCCCGCCTACCGCTTAGCGACTTCTACAACCTTGATATATATATATATATATATATATATATATATATATATATATATATATATATATATATATATATATATATATATATATATATATATATATATATATATATATATAATCAACATTTTATATCTATTTTAGAGACATTAACTATATTAATATAATAATAGGAACAAAAGTAATTTTCTAATTTTCTCAATATAGGGAATCTAATATATTTTTATTCATAATAGCAACATATTATCAATATTTTATCCATATAGCAAATTATTGGATATATGATCCATAGTAATAGCAACATACGTCAATTATTATCTATTGTAACAACATATTCCTTCTTGCGCCAGCTTGTAGTACGAAGATGTAACAACAAAAAGCAAAATTTGAATTTCATATCCTTCATATTCAGCTGCCTCAAAGTCTTTATTCTTGTGCACACACCCATAAATCAACATCATCACCCGGATGCCGGGTTAGGTCCTCTTCATGCCTTTCATGCATGCCCCTTGCTTATGCCACCTATAATTTATTAAAAAATATGATTGTTATTATAAATATTAAAACTTAAGACGATAACTATATAAAATGGGTAAAGCTATCTTACAAATGGTTTTTTTTTTTTTTTATCGTAGAGGTATAAATTTTCCACCCTTCAATGCTTCCAATACTATCGTACGCTCCAACCCATAACGTTTACTTGTCCTTGGCAGTAAGCTGGGTATCAAAATAAAGTTGCAAAAATGTTAGGCATGCCCTAATTTCTTGTTAGGGTACAGAGCTCTGCATGGGATGATGATTGGTGGGCTTGGAATGCCCAATATGACTTGTGGGTATTGGGCTTTGACCTAATTGTGTATCTCATTTATATATACCAATGTTGTAAAAATCGTTTGACGATAGCTTGACGGTCGAGTGGGTTTAAGGATTAACCTGATTAATTGGGGATTAGTCGGGAATTTATCGGAGACCCTAAATTATAAAGAAATTCATTTTAAAATATATAAATATAACAAAATAGTAAAGTTTGATTCATTTTTTTCCGAGATACACATCAAATTTATACATTTGTTTATTTTTATTCTTTAATATTGATTTTTTTTCAATTTTCTTGAGTTATTAGAGAGTTTTGTGTCATCATTTAAAAACAAAAAATAAATAATAAATTGAAAAGTAAAAAAATGAAAAAATGACCTCCAAGACTGATTAATTGGATGCAAAGGCCGATATTTGACCGATTTTTGCAGCAAACCATCAAGTTGACTGATTAAGCCTAATCGTAATCGGCTGAAGACCGCCAAGTGATTAATCGCCGATTAATCGGCTGCCAATACCGATTTCTACAACACTGATATATACTCATTGTATTATTCATTTTTAGGTTAGAGCTCACAATGTGAGGTGTAGGTGCATAGGGCGTTGCTCAGAGGGTTAGCGACGTTAATGTGTTGATTAGCGGCGCAACCTGCTTCCTTAGCGATGCTATGTGGAGCTGGTTAGTGGGTTTGTACGATCTCCAGTTAGCGACGCTAATTGCTGTTGTTGGGCCAGAACCCTAGATTTCAGGTATTGGGCCATATATAAGCGTGCCAAACCCAAGGACAGCCGCCATTTATCATTTTCAACCTCCAAAGTGGTCTATCTTCTCTCTATCGCCCCCTTGGATGATTTTTGGCACTTTTGGTCACTTTAAAAGAACTTTTGAAGTAGAAGAGTGGTGTGGTGGTGCAGAGTGGTGCTAGAAGTTATCCTTCAGGGTTGAATCATCAAGATCTACACTTTTGGACCTTTGTGAGTTCAAGCTTACTCCTTTTGTGTTTAAATGGTTGATCTTGTGTTTATGATGATGGAAAAACGGAATGATGGTCCCTTATTGATGTTATCCATGGTTGGGAAGGTTAAAGATCAGAACTTTATGCCTTTGAGTCCTCATTTGGAGCCATTAAGTTGGTTTAGAGAGTGAGTCAAGCTCTATTAAGTTGTCTTGTTGAGTTTTGAACAAATGGACCTTAATCTTGACCATTTGCATGCATGGTCATGTTTGGATGGAAAAGCTAGGATTTTTATGAACCTAGAGACTGTTTGGTAAGGTCCTGGAAGGTTTAAGACTATGGCTTAACGAATTAGGACTTTTGGAAATATTTGGGCTGAACAGAGCAGATAGCGCTGCTATCTATGGAGATAGCGACGCTATCTATGAAAAAGTAGGGTTTCACGTCATCCGAACTTAGCGATGCTAACTGTAGGAGATAGCAGCGCTAAGTGAGTGTTGACCGTTGACATTAACCGTTGACTTTTTGACCAGTTTGACTCTTGGTGAAACTTGAGGATTCTAGGGTACCGGTGACGGAGGTTTATCCTGTTTGGGATTTTGGACTTATTAAGTAAGATTTACCCTTATTAGAAAGTTCATATTGTCAGGATCTAAGGACACACGCGTGGAGTGCTGTCTAGCTTGCGGTGGCGGATCAGATGAGTCTTCTCACTATGTTATGGGTGAAATTGCATGTGTAGGTAGCCTTAATTATTGTGTGTAGTAATTGCGTGATAGCTGGGCGAGCCTTACTTTATTTGACTAAGTGGTTAGTAATAGGAACCCGATGGATTAGGCCGTATGCTTAGTCTTTTGTACTTGTATGTGATAGTCATTGCATTTGTTCTGACGGTTGAAGAATGATTGATCGATCTGAGGGTTGCTACATGATAAAGCACGATGCATGACCGCTCGTACCTAGGTACCCGAAGATCAAAGAATGAGTTGATAACTCTGGAAGATGTTACATGATAAAGGATGATGCATGACCGGTCGTACCTGGCTACTCGAGGATGTCTAATGACGAAAGGACGATGTATGACAGGTCGTTCTTGGAAGTCATATGTGACTTATGTGCTTGTATGGAAATGATCGTGTGGTATTTTGGGGAACTCACTAAGCTTTGTGCATACTCTTTCACCTAAACTGTTTTTCAGGTATTTGCTAGCTTGAGCTTGGAGCATGGCGCGACTGTATCGCATATGAGGTTTTTGCATTCAAGTCTTCCGTTGGATACTGTTTGTAAACATTTTTGATAAACATGATTTTATACGTTTTAAATATCATGTTTTAATTGGATGGTTTCTATTTTACTTTACGTTTTACATATTTGACCCGTTTTAAAACAAAAAATTTTATCACGGAATTTGGGACGTTACAGATTAGGAGCATAATTATTTGTACACACTCACATCTATGAATCATTCGACCCCTTGGATATTTGTGTCGATCTTCAAGTTATTATTATTCCGCACATGTCAAATCAGCATTTACATGTGGTATCAGAATCATACCTTGAAGATCTAACCGATTATTTCAAGGAAATGATCTCGATTTGAAAATTTTTGAAGATTGATTCAAGTTTCAAGAATTTTTGGATGAGACTCTGAAATCTATCATGAAATCGTTTTTTGTGTTACTGTTCATTTTGTTTATTCATGGTGTTCATCATATTCATACATTTTTGTTTCAAATCTAATTCTACTGGTCATTCGTCCAAAATAAATGCAATCCTAAATCTACTTTCATCATACTCATACATTTTTGTTTCAAATCTAATTCGATGTGATTCAACCCAGATATGTTAATTTACTGTTCATAGCCCTATTCTTGAGCCCAATTTTGTTCTTACTTGACCCGTTCAAGCTTCACTAATTCAATTGTTTCCATCTTTGATCTGTTGTTCAATACGTAATGACGTAATGTTAATTCCCACGTTTCCTCTCGAATGTGGACTCGACCTTCATCACTCAAATAATCACTCAATAATGGATTCTGTTTGTCATCAGATCCAGATCTGAATATCTCCTTAATAGTCTTACATCCTTGATTTTTGTTCATCTACATTTAGTTATCTTTAACTGAAATTGATTTAACGACATTGATTTATGATATTCACATTTGGTTTTACCATCTAAATTTTCTGAATCGAAATCTGGTCTTATCATCATTTCTGTTTGAATATCTGTATATCGATTCCAGCTCTTGTACTCCAATCTATAGTTCGCTTTGCCACTGATTCCACATATCTCATTCCATTTCGGTTTTTCCTGATCTGTAACATTTATCGATATATCTGCGATGGAACAAGGGTTTTTATTACTTGATTTTCGACCATTCTAAAGTATGCTGAAAAGGGATTATCGACAATATATCAAAGACAAAACTTCATAAATGGTCCCTGTGGTTTCAGAAGATATCGAGTATGGTCCCTAACTTTCAAAAACCTCACACCTAGTCCCTGTGGTTTCAATTTTCTATCACGGTTAGTCCCTCACCCACATGAAAAGACTTTTATACCATTTTTATTTTATTTTACATTTTCTTTTAACTAATTCCATATTAAAAGAAAAAGAAAAAGAAATTAAAAAAACACCATCCCCTTTTGTTCTTCGTCTTCATTGTTTATGGTACACAAAAAAACTCTAAATCGTTTTTAGAGGCAACTGGGTTTGTGGCAATGGAGTGGCGAGGTTTCGTTTGATTGTGCCCTAGAAGGGTAAAGGCGGAGGGTCCTATGGCTGTTTACAAGGTGTGCGTGTTTGTGCCATTATCAAAGCCATATAAATCAAACACGAGTGGTTGTTAAGCCTGCAATCACCGTTGCTGGAATTTTCATTGTTTACTTGGAAGTGAATCAGACCTTTAGCAGAAACGGGAAGAGATGAAGTTCAATACAAAGAAAGATTAATTGAATTCAACCTCACAGTATCAGTCTCGATCTTGAAATCGTTTCTCGGATTAGGCAGCAGTCTCGATCTTGAAATCGGAAATGGAATTTGAATTTCATTCATGAATTCAACCTCACAGTAGTAGTCTCGATCTTGAAATCGTTTCTCGGATTACGTTATTGTTTAACATGTTGAAATTGTTTCTCGTTTCTCGGATTAAGCCTGCAATCACCGTTTCTCGTTTCTCAATCTTGAAATCGTTTCTTGATCTTGATTCCGCTTCTCGTATTTATACCCAAATCAAGGGCACGACACACATCTGCAACAAGCTCAATCAAGACTTCCGCATATCCGCTAGTGATAGTAATGAACAAGCTCAATCGGGGCTTCTGCACATCCACGCATCTGCAACAAGCTCAATCGATATTGAAATTGTTTCTCGATCGTGATTCGGATTTTTAAGGTTCATCTGCCTGAACGTAGCCCTTGGCTAAGACAATGAATGCGTGATTTTGAACAGCTTCATATGGAGAGGATAACGATCGTGGGGTTTTGATTTTGAATTCCAGGAGATTGGCAATGGGAAGGATTGACGATGGGAAGGAGGGTGAGAGAGAAAGAGAGATTAGTGAGATTTGGGAGTGGGATGGGTTTCTATTATTATTATTTTTTTAATATAAAATTATTGTAAAGAAAATCTAAAAGAAAATGGAAAGGGTATAAAAGTCTTTTCATATGGATGATGGACTAATCATGATAGAAAATTGAAACCACAGGGACTTGGCGTGAGGTTTTTGAAAGTTAGGGACCATACTCGATATCTTCTGAAACCACGGGGACCATTTATGAAGTTTTGTCTATATCAAATCATGAATCAAAGCTATTATGGTAGCCTTACATGTATCAGTAACTGGATTTGAACAATGGTTGAAACCCACCTGATTCTGAATCGAGAATCAGCTAGATGATGCTCTTGGGTGAACCTCGACGGAGACGACGATGTCGATGAAATTAATGGTGTCGGAGATGATCACGAAGTCGATTTAAATGTTAATCGTGAAATGGGAAGTGATTCAGATACTTGCGATCTATTGATTTCGTAGTCAACAAAAGGGCACCGATTCGGACACCTGCCTTTAAACCTATTCGGACCCAAACCATGAAACACATTTCAACCCAACTTAAATAGGACTCAAGCCCAATAAACTTCAAACTCTTTGGTCTAGCCACGTTATGTTCACACTTGGGCTAATTTCTTCCCCACGGTTAATTCGATTCAGATCCGACGAGCTTTGGCGTTTAATATTTTTTTGGATTCGAATCGAATTCAGAAAAATATTTTTTGGGGGTGTGAACAGTGATAAGACACGGATGATCGGTACATGAGAAACAATTTTGGATTCCTTGATTTATTTTTACAAGTCATATACGAAATTTTTGAGCTATGATGAATACACACAAGTTAAGGGAGAGTTTTTATAGATTTTGCCCAGTTGAGCATGTTCTCGTTCATATTTTTTATGGTCTATTTTTAGTTCATAAAAAGGGGAGAATAAGAGATGAACATTTGCAGGTGGAGTGTCGTTTTTCAAATTTGATGATCTTTTACGAAGACCGTGAGAGATTTATCGGCGCCGGGTATTATTTTTAGTCTCGATACACTTTGACGATTATTTGATGCGACGACTTGTACGTTATTGGCACTCGACTTCGGTTTTATATTGATCGCGATTGGTTGAGAATCGGATTTTGGGTTACTTATACGACATCTTTTTGTGATTATTCATTTGGCGGATTACCTATGATCACATGTTTGGAGACCGATGACACGATGACACAGATTTCTTTATATAGAATCTAATATAATATAAAATTAAAATTAAAATAAATACTAATATAAAAATGATAAGACATGAATGATATTACCTTGCTCTTCCTAAAAGAAATCAATTGCAGATGTTGAGTGTATACTTACAGTTGGTTCATGTAGAAATTCTGTGAAATAATCCAAAGTTATATATGATTATAATATATGATTATTACCTAAACACGTAATTGCAGTATCAGTTATAAGTATAGGAGCAATCATATATAAATCCATATTTCGTTTAGTTTTTTCCAGATTCCCAACTAGCTTTCCACCTTAAAGTTATGGTATCAAGATTCTTTTATGAAAAAATCTTGTTAACATCTTTAAAAGACATCGAATAAGTGTATCTCTCTGATAATTTTCTTGGTATGATTGTATAAGATAACGCTTACCCTCATTATTAAGGGTGCGTTTCGTTACAAAAAACTGTTTTCCGTTTTCCATTTTTCATTTTCAGAAAAATAGAGTGGGGTTTTCATTTTCATTTTCAGTAGAAAACGCGTTTGCTTAATCTAATTGAGTTTTCATTTTCCGTTTTAGAAAATTAGAAAACGCGTTTGGATGTGTATTTTCTATAAGTTTTCATTTTCTATATTTTTATTTCAAAATAATACAATATAATTGTTAGGACTTAATTTAACACATATTTGAACACCTACACTCATCCACCACCCCTACCTACCCCTACCCCACCCTATGCCCTACCCTACCTACCCTATCCTACTTTCCAGACTCACCTCCACACCCTACATCCTACCTATCCCCACACCTTTACCCCCACCTTACAACCCTACCTACTTACCCCCACCCCACCCTCTACACCTATCCATACCTTCCCCTACCCAACCTTACCCCTATATCCCTACCTCACCCGGATGGGTGGGGTGGGTGGTGGGTGGGGTAGGCGGTGGGTGGGGTAGGAGGATTATGGGTTGGTGGTAGGTGGTAGGTATGATAGACTGATAGGGGTTGAGGTGGGTGGGTACTGGGTGGGGTGGTGTTAGGGTAGGGTAAGGTAGGGAAGGTGTGGTGGATGTGGGTAGGGTGAGGGTGGTGTGGGTGGGTAGGGTGTGTACGGTGGGGTAGGGGTTAAGGAAGAACATCAAACCGAAAATCGTTTAGGGTAGAAGGGTTGGGTGGGGTGGGTGGGGTTTTCTAAGATAGGGTAGGGGTAGCGTAGGTAAGGGTGGGGGTGGGGAGAGGCGGGCTAGGGGTAGGTAGGGTGGGTAGGGTGGGTAGGGGTGGGGTAAGGGTTAGGTAGGGTAGGGGTGGGGTGGGTTGGGTATGGGTGGGGTGGGTGGGTAAGGTAGCTGGGGTAGAGGTGGGTGGGTAGGGTTGGGTAGGTTAAGGTTGGGGTAGGCTGGGATGGGTAGGGTGGATGGGGTGGAAGTAGGTAGGATGGAGTGGGGTGGGTGGGTGAGGGCTGGGGTAGGTGGGGTGGGTGGGGTAGGGTAGGGTGTGTATAGGGTGAGGTGGGTGGGGTGAAGGTGGATAGGGGTTGGGTGGGGTGGGTGGGTTGGGTAGGTTAAGGTAGGGGTGGGCTGGGTGGGTAAGGTAGGGTGGAGGTGGGTAGGATGGGATTGGATGGGTGGGTGAAGCTATGTAAGGGGTATGGGTGGGTGGGTGGGTGGGGTGGGGTAGGGTAGGGGTGTGTAGGGGTAGGGTGGGTGGGGTGGAGGTGGTAGGGGTTTGGGTGGGGTGGGTTAGATAGGGTTTGGGTAGGTTGGATGGATATGTGTGTAGGGATTGTATTCTTGGAAAAATGTGGAAATAGAAAACTTTGGAAAACAATAATTTTGAGTTTTCCAAGTTCTATGTAATTTTGGAAAATAGAAAATTTTCATTTTCTAGAAAATTTTTGGAAAACTTAATCAACCGAACGCGTTTTCTAACTTTTCATTTTTCTTGAAAAAGTTTCTTGAAAAACTAGAAAATTTTCCGTAACGAAACGCATCCTAAACATTTCCGACGCTAATATTGACCGTATGTACACACTTTATTTGGTTAATGTGCAATCACGGCAACCGAAGAACGTAAAACTGGCTTGACACGACGCTAAAAGGCAAATATTCCAACATTGGAAATTCAATAATTGATGTCAAAAAAGGTGTTCTGAAATGTTAGATATATATTCGTTTCAACCAACATTTTCCACAAAGCATATTGTGATGTCCCACGTACAATACTTTTGTGTTGCTTTTCTATTTTCTCTCATCTTCTTGGAATGGAAGCGACAAAATTTGGAACAACTTTGGGAATATCAATAGCATGGACTCGAGGATAGTCTATTGTTTAGGGGAAATAGGCGTAGAGAGAGTTTTAAATTGGTTTTTTGGGTGAGATTCGTATTGCTTTTAATCGAATAAATAGAATAGCAAAACACACCTTTTGGATTCTGAAATTATTTAGTAGAATTTCACTTCTCAATTTTTAAGTAGTCCTGGAATCCATCCAATAAATTAATTATGATTTCTACTTTAATACAAACAATCTTTTTTTAAAAGAATTTGATAAATTCAGCTAATTATTTAATAATTTTTTTAAGATTTAGGCAAAAAAAAGTTTTTGGAAAGTACTCTTAGATTTTTGCACGTCTGGACCTCGAAAATTCGCAAGGACTTGCAAAAATGTTGAAACTGCGTCGTTTAATGTGATTTCAGTTGACGCCATCTGTGTGAAAATCTCAGGTAGCCTATGAAATTTGGTGGGTCCCAGTTCAAGGTGTATAAACTGCTCAATTTTCGTTTTATTTTAGTTTGGAAAAATGAATTTCGTCTGAAATGTCATTCTTAACAAATGTCTACCATGTCAAACATCGAGTTCATTTGAAATATCATATTTTTAGGAAGTCATGGATAGGATTAGGCTTAGATAACACATTTTCGCGGCTAGCATTGGTTAAAATGAGAAATCTCAGCAAAAATATTTTTAATATATTAATATGTTTAATATATGACATTTTCGCATATGACACCTGCGAAATTGTCATATATAGAACATATTTTTTGTTGAGGATATTCATTTTAGCAAATGTGACTTGCAAAAATTGTTAAACTCGGTCTAACAAAGGCTGACAATGATATTATTGTAGGGTGTTGGACCTAGATTCAATATGCAAAACAATGAATATCAATCAACAAACGATTCGAACAAATGATATAAAATAATATGACTGTTGAATGCTTTATTTTAGAGAATTAGTAGAGATAGAGATCATGGTGACACATACGTAACAAGCATCTCTAATAAGCACACACGATCTATTTTGTAATATCCATTCAAAAACCGTACGACATCCGACATATATTTAGCGAGTAAACCTACGGCTAAACCTAATTCGTACAAGGCCTAAAATGGAAACACAGACTAAGCAAACTAACATACACCGAACATAAGGAGTAACATAGCAATTCCCTATTTGTTGTACACATACTTCAGAAAAAGACACCTTTGGAGTTTGTGAACTTCAGACTTCATCACCGCTTACAACTTCGTGACAAAGGCTCAGAAGTCCCGAAGTTACGCCATTCGAAAGACATTCACCAAAACCAAACACGAAATATATATATAGCTAAATATAGGAAGAAAATACATATGGTCTTGCGCAATATGGCATACGAGCAAGGTTACTAACGCTTACAAGTTCTGATACAAACTAGACTTCAACTCTATCTTCTTGTTAGTGATTATGCAACATGAAGATGGTCGCAGTTTCACCGCTAACCTAAATCCATCTTAGAGGACATGAAAAACAAAAAGAAAACACATGGACTATTTATCAACAGTTCAACACTTATGATAACTACCAAAGCTAGCTATTAGGAGATAGTAATGCCCCACTTGGAAACATATTTAGCAAGCTCGTTTATCTCTTCATCGCTGATAACACCATCTCCGTTAAGATCAGCATGACGCAATGCACTCCAAGCTCTAAAGTATGTAAAACGTAAGCCAATACTCCTCAAGCCTATCCTCAACTCCCTTCGACTTATCTTGCCGTCTCCGTTCCTGTCAAATCTTTTGATCATGCTCCTTAATTGGTCTTCGGTCATGGGCGTTTCTACCTGTCTAGGACACCAGGACTTTCGCATATTTAAATTGAAAATAACCGGAGAAAAAAAGGCTTTATGTTAACTGCCACTACTTTCTATCCTAAGAGCTCTAGGTATATATAGGCACCATGTGTGTACGACGTGTTATTTTAAAATTCTATCTTCTTTTCCTATTAAATTGGATATTAAGATCCGATGGGTAAACGAAATCACATGTTTTGTTATTATTAAAATTACAATGTTATGATATTCACAAAAATATCAATATCCGTATATATCTTTCTAACTATTTTTTTAGGCATTTACCAAAATGACCATGGTACCCAGGATATGTATTTAGTAAACGAATCCTTGACTGCGTATTTTGGATTTCGGAAAAGCATTTTTATTTTATTTTTCTTCTTTAGATGTTTAACGGCATTAGTGCTATTGATATTATACAAATCCAACCATCATTTTCTATGTTGGTAGGCCAAATAGTGCACAATAAAAATACTCACCGTTTTGGTCAAAAAAGTGTAAAATGGACTTTGACCAATTTAGTCAACATCGTGGTGTCGTGATCAAGATTCCTACCCAAAAAAAAAACTGAAAAGCAAAAACACGATTTACGCCGAAAGCATTTGATCTTGGCTAAGATCTCCGACATAAAACCTCAGTAGCTGGAAATATACAAGCTGTCTTTGTTGATTTTATTGATGAATCGAAATGAGTACAAGTTGTTGGAATCCTAAGTCACATTGGATCCATACAATCAAAATTATTATGTCATAGCAAGTGGCTATTACTTTCTAATTATTATAGTAGACAAGTGGTCTTCTATTTGTAATATATATTGAGTGTATTACCGAGAGGGTAAGACACCAAGACACCAATACACAGTGAGTGTGAGATTGTGAACTGGTTTTTGAGTTTATATTTCCAGTTATATTCAAAGAGGTATTTTGATATATTTGTGTGTTTTATACAATTGTGATCTTGAATTGGTATCAGAGCGGTAGACACAGGGCTTTGAGACTGTTGACCATACCTGGTGATCAAGCAGGACACCATGTCAGATGTTGAAGATCAAGAACCACCAACTGTGAGGGAAAAGCAGATCGGCTCAACCACTTTGGCGTGTCCGATGCTCACGTCAACCAATTACACTGTCTGGGCTCTACGCATGAAGGTCGTCCTGCGTATACACAAAGTTTGGTCAGAAATTGAACCTGGAACATCTAAAGATGAAGATAAAGACTGCCTAGCAGTAGGTTTTATTTACCAGGCGATTCCCGAAGCCCTTGTGATGCAAATTGGGGATGTCAGCTCCGCAAAATCTCTTTGGGATGCAATCAGGACCCGTCAAGTTGGAGCCGATCGGGTGAAAGAAGCCCGGCTTCAAACCCTCAACACCGATTTCGATCGGTTGAGAATGAGTGAAACGGAGACAATCGACTCATTCGCCGGTAAATTATCCGCCTTAGCCTCTAAATCGGCGTCCCTGGGTGAACAGATCGAGGAATCTAAACTAGTGAAGAAGATGATGAAAGTGGTACCTCGACGATACATCCATCTCGTAGCATCTCTTGAGCAGGTGCTCGATCTCAAGACCATCGGCTTCGACGACGTGGTCGGTCGACTGAAAGCCTTCGAAGAGCGAATAAAAGAAGATGATGGCAGAGACGGGCAGCAACGGGCTTTGTTCACCCGTATGAATCACGGTGGTGGTTCGATTGGAAGCGCCGGCGGCTCAAGAGTGGGAGGCGGCGGAGGTAATCGCGAAGGAGATGGCGGCGGATGGAGGAATACCGGGAGGAACTTCGATCGGGAAAGCGGAAACAGACGTGACGGAGCGAATTGGGGAAGAAACGCAAGTCCTGAAGGGTTAAGTGAAAGGGAATCGGGCGGGTCAGCAGGAGCAGGCGGGTCAGGCGGGTTCGGGTCAAATGGATCCGGATCCGGAAATGGGTCTTGGTCCAAAAACAAGTCCAACTCTTTTAAAAATAAGCCCAAAAACATTTCGGACTCGAATCAAAACCCGAAAAAAGATCTGTCAAAAGTTATTTGTTACAGATGCGATAAACTGGGCCATTACGCGTCTAAATGTCCCGAAAGACTTAAAAAATTCGAAGAGAGCAATTTTATCGAACAAGACGATACCGAGGAAGCCGTATTTTTACACGAAGCCGTTCTTTGAATGAATACGTCTCTAGAAGGACTTAGAGATTCAAGGGTGATTGTTGGAATCCTAAGTCACATTGGATCCATACAATCAAAATTATTATGTCATAGCAAGTGGCTATTACTTTCTAATTATTATAGTAGACAAGTGGTCTTCTATTTGTAATATATATTGAGTGTATTACCGAGAGGGTAAGACACCAAGACACCAATACACAGTGAGTGTGCAATACAGAGTGAGTGTGAGATTGTGAACTGGTTTTTGAGTTTATATTTCCAGTTATATTCAAAGAGGTATTTTGATATATTTGTGTGTTTTATACAATTGTGATCTTGACAAGTTTTACAATGTTGTTCCTAAGAAATGAGAATCAAAATAGAGTGTTCGTGTGTGTGTGTTTTTCTTTGCAGTACACATGCTTATTTATAAATAGTAATCCTAACTATATCCTAAGAATCTCGGCATGGTCATCAGATCCGAGATCTTGGGTGACTTTGTTTCTTTATCCGTCGAAGTATTTGACTGGAACTGCTCCTTGTTTTTCGCCATTATCCCGATTTGACTGGGTCTACGTTGACGTGTTCAATTCTTGACTTGAATCAGAGAAGTAGTCAAACAGATAACAAGATACAATGGTTAGTACGTATAGACATCTTGACAAAGATGTTGGCCAGGATCATGCACAAAATAGTGAGGATTTTCACCTATAACAATTGCCCGTTGAAATTCTGAGGTTAAAGATAAAATCAGGTTTTAAAAATTCAAATTTTAAATTTCCCGGCTGCTGAGGGAGTTGATGGGACATTGGCCTTATCTTTGATATAAAACGCTATCATTTTATCCTCCTGTATTCCGAGAACCCTAATGGCGAGAATAAATAGGGGTACAGACTCTAGTGAATGAACCTTTCTTCTTCGGCGATTTCCTGCACATTTTAGGTACGTCTCTCTTCTTATGCTTCTTCACTCCTCCGCAAGTATCGGAAAGAAAAATACTCGTTCCAAAGCCAACATTGTGGACGACGTTGTCAACCAAGGATTCCTGGAAAAGCCCGAGGAGGCGGTTTTGACCTTTTCCGACCACGATGTCGCACAACTTATTTCCAATAAAGTTTTTTCTTCATCTGCAAGTTTTACGGTTTTCGACCCTTGCCTGAAATCTGATTCAGTTTCCCCCACTTGGCTTTGTTTTTCTGAATATCCTTTCTTGCTTGGCTTTCGATTCCCCTTTCCTCCCCTTATTTTTAAGTTTTTCAAAATTTCTAGTATTGCTTTTACCCAAGCAATGTCGGTGGTCTGGAGAATCCTAGCATGGATTGAGTCCGGAAATCATACGAAAGATCTAAACTCAGGTTTTTCCAAGATTGCTTTGGTTAATGATTTGCAAACCTTTGGCTCCCATCGTGTTTTAGGAAAGACACTATTCTTGATCCACAAGGTCACACGCCATGATGTTGAATGGAAGGGTCGCTTCTTTTTCATTAGAAAAGACACTATTCTTGAAGCAGACTAGATCCCTCAAGAATGGGTCACAAAGGGTAGGATTTGGATGTTGTTTAATTTTAGCGTTTTAGGATTAAACTAGTTGTATGTTTTCGCTCTCTTTGCAGTTCCCAAGTTTGAAGTAATCTTCCTTGCAGATTCGAGTTCCAAAGCTGAGGTTATGGAGTTCCTGAAGATCCCAGTGGCTATGAGGATTTTTAGGGCCTAAGGCGGAGTTCAAAACCCCAAGGAAGAGTCAGAGTCCAATACTTCTAGTACTGCGAAGATGTCAACTGGTAAGATCCTTAACAGGATCCAGGTCGCAATTTTAGTCAGTCTCTCTTTGACATTTTAGATTGTCCATAGTTTCTAGGTCCACTCAGTCTACTAAGTTTGGGCGGTCCAACATGGATGACTTGCTTATGGTCAAGAAAGAAGGTAGACCGGCCCAGGTGAAGTAAGTGGCTCTTGGTCAGCTTGTGTTGGGAGGTTAGAAGAGAAAAGCAGAAACTGAAGTCATCAATGTTGAGATCTTTGATGGAATGGAAGTACAAAACATAAAGGCGAAGGTGGATATGATGACGTAATCGGTATGTGCAAATCTTTTAGCCATGTCTTTTTACATTGATTCAAGATCCTTATATACGATTTGCCTTTCCTTTTGCAGCTCACATCCCACTTTGTTATGAGCATCGAGGAGGAGAGAAAGAAATGAAAAGATAAAAAGAAAAAGATTAAGGAGTTACGGTCCAAAATTCTTCATCTAAACAAGGAGATGTCTGATCAGGAGACGAAGTTTGAGGAAGATGGTTTGGAAATCACCAAGGGAGCTAAGGTTTCCGCTATATATTGCTTTTTGTTATTTATGATCAAACCCCTTCAGCCTTTGGGTACAAACCTACAAATAGGAGTTTAATGCAAGTACCTCAACCATATCATAACAGTATAACAAATGCATCTTAACAGATGTATGGAAACCTATTAAGTGGCCTTATGCTAACCACAACATATAACATGCTAATAAATGAACTTTCGACAAATGGTATCTTGCTTAAGGGTATTTATCAGAACCAGAGATGGGACACAAAAATATAAAGCTATAAATGCACGGATTGAGTGAAATTCAAAGCAGTTAGCTTCACAACTTGAGAAATAACATTTCCCAAGATTCGCAACGCTTCACAAATATCATTTCAGACTTCAGCTGCCTTCAAATTATCCATGTCGGATATCCATTAAAAGCAACAAAGAGTACCAAAAATGTATAAGAGGTAAATAAGGGTAAGCACCCAATAACACTTATACCAATTAAAAAGAATCCGTAATACATCAAATAAAGCAATTAAAGCATCCAAACCTCTAGTACGCCATTATTGTCATGATTGACCATACACCAAGTCGGCATAAAAATTGCAAGCTCAAAGACTAACTCTTTCCCCAAAACCCTTTCAAATGGTTTTCACACCAAAAAATATATTTCACAAACCCCAAAACGAGCCAAAGCTATAGAAAACCAAAGTGAATACCCAAATAGCGATGAGCCTAGTTATGTTTATCCATAAGCCAAATCTAAGAAATCCCAAAACATAGTGAAATTGAGGTCGTTTTATATGATGGTAGCAAAACCAAGAAAAGGTTACTCAAAATACTAAAACAAAAAACACGATGACACGTCCTCATTGTATCACCAAAGCAAATTGATATTCAGGGACAATACCTAAGAGTATAGTCAAGCAATAACTATAACTCAAGCATGCAAATAAACAATCCCAAATACCACAACACAAATTTCGGATGCAAAGACATCTCTAAGAAGTAGAAATACATACAATGATGCACCATAACTCCAATACCTCTCTACCCGGTACATACACATGTAGATAAATTATAAAGGTGAACAAATAATCACTACATCAACAAACAAAATTAGAATGAGGAAAAAGAACCAGCATCCAAAATCCAAACGACTTCCCTAGATAAATGACTAATAAGATCTAGGATCTCCAAACACTCCCAAAATAAGAAACCACTAAACAAACAAACGTTCCTCCTCGATAACCAAGCTAACTTATGGATAGCATGTGAATCCAACATGTCTATGTCAAGTAGGGCGAGCAACAACATGACACCAAATATGCACAAAATCCAAAAGGCATATATTCTAACCCTTCCAATCTCAATGAATCATCCGTACTTGGTCGACCACGTATTGATCCGTAATAAGCAACAACTATGGCAGCAATGACGCTAAAACTCGAGCGAGTCCAAAATACTCAACACAACCCCAAGGACGGTGGAGTCCAAAATGTGTTGTGATGCAAAAGAAGAAAAATTACCTCTAATAAGCAAGAAAAAAGGAACTATATATATCCCAAATACTCATTGCCACAATCGGAATGAAATAATCTGCATCATGTTCAAAAATACCAATGAACCTCGAGTAACGATAAACCGGTCAACCATCATCACAAACACAAAAAAATGTCAAAAGAAGAACCCAAAGATAATGAATATGCACTTAATATACTTTCATCCCTAAAATGTACAAACGAACTTACAACCAGGCCATGCATAATATATCCAAAGAACAAATAAGAACCAAGGCGAAAACAAAACAAACTGCACATCAATAGTCTCTAGTCGGTATATACGTAGCCAAGTAATCAATGATCAACTAAACTTTGCCCTATTCCAAACATAAGATACTAAATGCTAGAATGGTACTCGAAACATCAGATGTTCAAAGTACCCAGAAGTGCAACCAAACCCTCATCATAAATGGCAACAAACAAACTATCATCACTCTTAACCTTCTTATGAAGATCTGAATAATACCAAACTAAATAACCTAAGTCCTAACAAAAATAGCATGCACATTCACTCTTTGAAGAACTTTCATTGGTGAGCTTCCGCAAATTTGATAGCTCATGAGTCTTACCGTTTCACTCCAGCTTAAAGCCACCCAAACCCCCATTCAACATACAAGCTTAGACTACTACTGTTGTCGAGGGATTCATCACTAAATACATAAATATGCATATTCAAATCCTCATCGAGGATGCCAATGATCACATCCATAAATTCTAATGGTCTTAAAACCATAAACCAAGCTACTAGCCAAATCGATATATCTATTAAAAATATAAAGTAATAGTATCATAGCCAAAAGCTTCTCGTCGAGCTTCAAACCTATTACATGCCAAAAGATTATTCATACTTGATTACTCCCCAAACGTGTTGGTGAGAATCGCCGTCATAAAATCTAGCTTGATAGTTAGTGATATCTTCAAATAAAACTGCTTGAGCTTATATCAAATACCCTCAGTAGTAGTCCCTTTTCAAATCATGCTAATCACGTTCTATCCCATGGCAAACCAGAGCAAATTAAATGCTCATAGTGTCCTATCATATTGCCTTACACCAAAATTCACCATCCATGGTCCACTTTTCACTAGGGATGATAAAAAAGACCGAGAATCGAAACCAAATGCGAAACTGATCGAAATTGAACCTGAAACCAGATTAATTGGGTAATTTTGCTCGGTCTTCAGTATTACTTTAACCATTATTTGGGTATCGGGTAATTCAGTATTGTACTATCGATCTTCGGGTTTTATGGGCCTAGGAAGCGAATCAAAAATTTGAAGAGTTATCCTGGTCTTTAAATTTGCATAACATGCTCATATAATTTCAGAATTTCAAGATTATTTTTCCATCATATAATTTAGAGGCATCACTTCATTAAGATAGATATTCACTGAGTTCCAATCCCCAAAAGACGAGGTATTAATTCTGATTTCGTTTTTCTGATTGAACACTTAATGGTATTTTTCCTCATATTTGAACTTTCATAACTTCTTAATATGATTTTAGAATTTGATGATTTTTTCCATAATTTAATTAGGAGTTTGTAGATGTTTTTAGACTATAAAAACACTTCATTTGGATGGATATTCACTATGTTACAATCCTTGGAAGATGGGGTATCACTTCTAATATTGTTTTTTAGATTCAACAATTAATAGTATTTTGTCTGCTTTTTTGAAATTGCATAACTTCTTCGTATTATTTCAGAAATTGATGATTCATTTTCCATTGTTTAATTTAGAGTTTGTAGATATTTTTATACTATAAACACTTCATTTCGATGCATATTCACTGAGTTGCAAGCCCCAAAAGATGGGGTATCATTTCTGATTTTTTTCTTAAATCAACTTTTTTGTTTGTGCTAGATCCTACATTTTCGGTTATTTTCGGTTCCGGACACGACCATACACGACCCAATTGGTTACCCTAACGAGAAGCGTTTTCCCAGTTGGTTCGGTCTTCGGTTCTTTAATTTCGTCTTATTCGGTCTTCGGTTCTATTGAATTCGGTTTCGGTCGGTCCGGTACGGGACCCATACTCATCACTATTTATCACAATGAAGAATGGAGCCAAAAATAGCATAAAAGTGCTCAACATATGACATTGATAATCTAGTAGCCATAATATCACTGTAAAACAACTTAGACATTTTGACGACACCTAGGTCGTCGTGCGGTCAAAAATAAGAAAATAAAACTCACACACACTAGTACAACGGTAGTAAGGGTCGATCCACGGGAGTTTGGTGGTTAAGACAAGACGATAGCTTACCAACTGTAGTGTCACGCTATAGCCAGAGGGACTAACTTCCACTTTCCCAAAACACACAGACATCTCAAATCCAAAATCAAAATCAAATATAAACTAAATGAAACCAAACCAAAGTCTAATCCTAGATTGCTTACTGAAATCAGAAGGTATATTCAGAATCCAGAAACAATAAACACAAACCAAAAGCATTCAAAAGCATCCAAACATAAATAAAGGTAAAAAGTGCAATAAAACATGAACTGAATGATTAACTATATTAAACTCCAATCCAGAAGATCCAAAACAGTAGAATATGAAATTAAAGAGCTTTAACCTACTGCTACTGGTTGTCACACTCCAGAAACACCAAGCTAAAAGCTAAAACAACTAAACTAATATTCAAAGTAAAGTGAAAAACATAAAAATACCACAAAGGGTTGCTGGAATCTCGAAACTTGAGTCAAACTCGCCGTAAGTCCACCTTAGGTTCTGATCTTCGCCTCTAGAATTCGACCTAAAAGCATCTATTTATAGTTGTGGAAAATTAGAACCCGCGACGCGTAAGTCCTCTAGTCGCGTCGCGCATAGAGCATTATCCCCGTTTTTTCGTCATTTGAATTCTTCTTCACCGCCTTACTTTTGACGTGGCACATCACGCATGGCTTCATTCCCGTGGCGCGTGTGTTTATTCGACTGATTTTGTCTTTATCCTCAAAACTTCTTCAATTGTCCGCATTTAGCCCCTGATTGTAACATTTCTTTGCAAACAAGCACTAGCACAAAAAGAGAGAAATATCAATGTATATATGATATAATTTCACCAAGAATAGGGCCTAATAACGACTAAAATACTTGATATTACTAGGCGTTGTCAAACACCCCACACTTGTGCCTTGCTTGTCTCCAAGCAAGAGAGTTTTTAACAGATTTTAACTAAGACTCAAACAATTTTTGAACGTGTTTAATTTCAAAGCTTATTGTCTCTAGAGTTAGATTGAAATAGTTTTTGCAAACATAACCAGAATATCCTTTGGAATTCATGACTTTCTAAAGAACCCTTGATTACAAATTTTCTGTCCACAATGAAGTGTACATACTCATTCAGATTTTAAAGGCCATTAAAGAACTATCCATGACTTTCGATCTTGTCCGTGTAACGAACTTTCAGAAATACCATCCCAAACCAGAAGATCTTAGGTGGTAAGGTGCATAAGTTCCTTTTTCGAGGCCACCCTTTTCGGACCTACCGGCTTGAACAACAAAGGCCACTGATTGACAGTCCCTTCCTAAATTCCAATCCTAAAATATTCCAATCTTCTAACTGCTAAAACTCAACTTATTTGACTAAACTCATAGCATGCTAACAACTAGATAGTATTTCTTGAAAAATACCAAGCTATAACATTCACAAACTATTTGTTTCAAAATTATAATCTATTAAAAATTTTGAAAAATTGCTAAAAATTTTAAATATTGATCATTTCCCGCAAAAAAATTCAAAAATGACTTTTTCGACCGTCCACATCCCACACTTAAAACCGTGCAACGTCCCGGTTGTACATAAATTATTTCAAAACAAGGGAGAAAGAGTTACCCCTTAGACGGTTGACTGCTTGATGGAACTTGGTTGTCACAGAAACAAATAAACGAACATCTCACGCTTTAGAATTCCAGGAGTTGTGGCGCAACAGAAAACACGCTGGTGAAATGACAAGTGGAGGGGTACAATGACCCCACACTTGCATGAAACAACTCCTCACAGATTCCCCATTTGGTATTCACATGCACACTCACAAACACATTAAATGCAAAAAACAAACAAACAAAACATATAAACAAAATACAGAACATAAAAAGTCATAAGTTTGGTACAGTATCTCCAAAAAGGTGAAAAAGAAAATACATCAATCATCCTGGGGTGCCTGGGAAGGACCCGCCTCATCATCATGAGCTCTGGCTGGGAAGGGTCGTGGGCGTCGTCCAGACTGGGAGGCCGTATCCAGTAATACCTCCCCGATCCATGCCAACTGATCCTCCACCCTGGTAACCCTCTCGCTTAGCTCTCGAATGGCAGTCAGCACATCTAACAGCTGCGGTTAGGGCTGGTCCTCTGCTGGCTCCTCTCTCCGTCTACGTCTCCTCGCTGGCTGGACTGGCTCTGGCTGATCCTGGGGAGCCCGTGGTGCCTCTGTCGGCACCCTCATGTAAACACCCGCCTGGGGCTGGTGGATAAGCCCCATAATCTCCAAGTAACGGGGTGATGTGTGTATGGGTGGTGTCGCCATCAAGGTCGCCACGGTCTCAGCAGTAAGAAGGCCATATGATCTAGCAAAGCGAGTAACAAAATGCCCACCGGCCATGGGAATAGTGTCGCTGATACCCGCGGCTCGAGTGGTGAGGGAGACCGCCAGTACATATGGTAGGTGGAGGAATCTGGTGGGATCGGAGATCGCCCACATGAAGGTCAGGTCCTCCCCGGACACATTCTCACATCTGCGCTTCTGCATAACAGAAGTGGATATGATCCGGTGCATCAAGCGGTGCAGTGGATTGCGGAGCTGGCTCTCCCTAGCCGACCCCGCCTCGAACTGGTTATTGGACATCGCTGCCCAAATAAACGCATTGGCATCCTGCTGAGGCTGCCCCTGAATGCATGCTCGCAAAAATGGCACAAAATGGCAGCTCGCTAGCTCTACCGCTGTGTAAATCCCCACGCGTCTCCCAAACTCTCGGATGTTGCACTCCTTTCTCTCTATGCCCAATCTAAATCAAACCATTCGAGGGTGGTGTGTAACGAACTGTCAAAAGGAACTCCAGAAGAAGCTCTTTGTAGACCACATCATCCTCGTTTGCCATCGGCCTATCCCAGCCGTGGCAAGTGAAAGTAAACTCTCCGTCAGCCCAGGTACGATGGAGAAATGGCTCCAGCTCGGCCCAAAGTCCAGCCTATGTCAGAACAGCTCGATCCAATACGATCGCCTCGAGTACCCGACTGGTACTCAACTCGTCTCGTCGTGCTATATACTGTGGAGTATCGTCTAAAACCTCGGGGAACCGAAGAAATGGGTGATCACGCCTGAAATCCATCTGTTACACTCAATCTAATGTCTCTACAAGGTGGCCTAACTACCGACTAGCCCCTCTAGGGTGGTGATTTTGCAAACAAAACACCCTACGAGCCGGCATTGCCGATTGTCTAAGTTTTCTAGTTTTGATATTCCAATCAAATTAACCATCAAATGCTTGTAATAATGCGAAATAACAAGTTCCAAAAGACGTACCGTAGTAGCAGAACACAAAAACGCAAGAAAAACAAAGGAAATCGGTTGATCAGAGGATGCTCTGTTCTCGCGCGGCGTGGTTGTGTGTGTTGTGATGGAATACGCACCTTATAAAGACTTTTTCTGACCGACCGTCTTCTGCGACGCGCGTGGATGCTGACAACGCCTAGTGATATCAAGTATTTTAGGCGTTGTTGAGCCATGTTCTTGGTAAAATTATATCAAATATGCATGGGTATTCTCACTTTTCGTGTCAGGACTTGTCTGGAGAAAAAGAACAAAAACAGGGACTAAAGGTGTACAAAAGGAAAACGTATGGAAAGAATGGAAAATCAAAGAAACACGTACGCGCGGCGCGGATTTCTCTTCTGCGCGACGCGGGCGTAAGGCGGTGGAACACATTTGAATGACGAAAAAACGGGGAACGGATAAGTACGCGCGCCGCGGATTTCACTTATGCGCGGCGCGGTCACGGGAAATTTGCAACTATAAATAGAGGCATTTCCAGCCGAAAACCCTAGCAAAGACCAGGTGTAAACATCGACCTAGAAGCTCTTTGACTCGAGGATTCCATTTCAGAAGCCATCGTTTGGTATTTTCATGTTTTAGATTTTATTTCATTTTAGTTAAACATTTGTAAGCTTTGAGTTGAATCTTTGGGTGTGACAACCATTGATCTTCAGCTTAGGGTTCTGTTTTTAGTAGTGTTTGGTTACTGAATTGATGTTTGGATATTGGTTTTGATGAATAAAAATCATTCGGTTAAGGTTAACATTGGTTTTTCGGTATTTCGGATGCTTGTTGGCGTTTTGATTGTTGGTTTGTGTGTGGATTTTGTTTGTGACTCGGTTGGAACTGTTTTCCTTTGCTGAAAACAGTAGCTAACTTGATTAGGTTTAGCATTAAATCTTAGCTAGTAATTGTTCAAGTAGAACTTTAGTTATTAGCTAGTTTATGCTATGCTTGGTTTTGCTAGTTTGGATGCCTTCAATTGCTTCTGATTCAGAGATGTACTTCTGAGTTCAGAAAGTAACTAGGTCATTTGGACATAGCTAAGCTTGGCTTGTGTGTTTGAATATTGTTTCGAGGTAGAAAGATAGAAATTAGTTCCTCCGACTATAGCTGTGACACTATTAATTGGCAATCTCTCATCTAGGCTAACTACGTAGCTCCTGTGGATCGACCCTGACTCTACTATACTAGTGAATGTTAGGTTATTTCTTATTTTTGACCGCATGACGACCTCTGCGTGCACGTCAAATTTTGGCGCCGTTGCCGGGGAGCTGTGCGCTTAGACTAGGTGATTTGTAGGACTTAGTTTCTTATTTTTGCTGTTTGATTTTAGTTTGCTGATTTTTGGTATGTGTACATCCTTATAATGGGTGATTACATGTACCCGGATCAGTATGATTATTATGAAAATCCGGCCGACACCTATTACGAGGATGATTGCTACAATGGATCATTCAATGACAATGGATGGCGGACCGAGGAGTCATCTCAGCCTGAGAATTCTGTGACTTAGGCCCAACTTTGGGTATTCATGTATAACAACTACCACGAGCAGAAGGACCAGGCTGAAGCTCTTGAAAAAGTGCAAGCTTCTTTAGATAGGTTAGAGGAAAGTTGGAATTGTTCACCACCTTCGCCAGAACCGGAGGTGAGTGATTTTTATACCAATGATAATGTGTGTGTACTTGCATCACCTGAATATGTGATGGAAGGGCATGCACTGTGGGAAAATCAAGAGACCATTGAGATGGTCGAAACGGTTGTTGAGGAAGAGGTTGTAGGTGACAATGCTACCTCTGACTCAACAGCTTTTGATATGTTTGATGTTTTTGAAAATGTTAATAATGTTGATCTGGTGATGTGTGAACCCATACTATCACCAGACGATTTGATTGATGAGGATGTTGTGGAGGAGGCTGTAAGTGACAGTACAGACCCCAGCCCAACGACTCCCGAAATTGTTGAAGTTTTTGATATTATTGAGGAAGGGGCTGAGATGACAATATTACCCCCGACCCTGTAATTTTTGAAAATTTTGAAAAATTTGAAAATAAGGATCTGATGATGGGTGACTTTGTACCACCATCAGAGCAAACCGGTCACTCACTCTTGGTACCGATCCACCTGTTGGACGATGATCAAGAAGTTGATGCCGACAAATTGATATTTGAAAACAATAAACTAGATTTTATCACCACTCATGATCCATTCATGAATGGAAAATTAGATGTGATAAATACCATCGATGAGGACATATGGAAGCATCCTGATATGTTGCCTTTCAATCCTAGTCAAATGGAAAATCTTTACTGGCATTGCAAGCCAGAATTGCAAACTGAAGATAGCATGCAGGACACTGGCAAAATAAGATCTGCAAAACAACTACTGGGAGCGGCACTAGGCGCGCTTCATGTCAAGCCTTTGATTTTGAAGAGATGCAGAAGGAAGGACCGAGCTTGGAGGTTCAAAGCTACCTCCAAGCATTCACGGGAGTTAATCGGAAAGCATCGACTGGGCAGCAGCAGAAGGACCGACAAGCCATTCGACCCAGGGAAGTGGAAGGAGCATGTGGACAATAAAGGGATGGTGGTGACTGAAATTCAGCGAAGCAAGAAGGCGTACGATCCACCGTAGCTGTAGAAGGAACAATACGTATGGCTGAAGACGTTAAACTTAGCGCTTGTTGGGAGGCAACCCATCATGTCATAAGTAGGTTTTATATTTCTTAGGATTAATTTAGAAAATACATCAATCTTTTGCAGGTATTAGTGGTCTGAAGCAAGTGTGGGGTCGTGTGAAAAGTTTTGAAATTTTTGAAGACCGCGCCGCGGCTTTTTGTATTGAGCGACGCGGGGTCGGAACTCAACCCGATGTGCAGGGGTTGAATTGGCGACACGCGCGCCGCAGAAATGGGAAACCCGCGCCGCGGGAAACGATCGGTCAGTTTTTCTCCTTTATAAGGTGAACCGCGGCTCGCACGACCCACATACGACTCGGAGCTTTGGTGATCGAAAATTTCTTGCAATTTTTCTTGCTTATTTTGTTCCCACTACCAAGGTATGCCATTCTAACTATCTATTACTCGTTAAAACTCGCGATTAGGTAGTTAATTCTAGTGATTTGCCCCAAAATAGTTCAAAACTTAGAATCACTAATGCTAGCCTATAGGGTGTTTGTTTTGCCAAATGGAGACCCTATATGAGCTAATCGGCACCTAGGCTACCTTGTGGTATGATTAAATTGAGATTTAGCAGGTTAAAATGAGGATTTGATTCGGTGTTTGGCAACAGTCGCACGCCGCGCCGCGCCCTGGCTCTTGGGCCGCGCCGCGGTGCGGTGGGGAAGAAAAGGGACTGATTTTGCAAAAACTTTTGTTTTGTGGCTGTATTTTCTTTTGCAGATGATGTTCAGATTGGACCACGCCTTCCTCCAGTTTCCCGCGGGACTTGACAGTTCAGTGGAGTATAGCTCGCGGAGGGATGCATTGATTCGTCGCCGGGTCCTGGAGGCGACAGTTATTGACCGGGATATCCTGAGGGATGCAGGGCTTTGGGATGCGATCGAGCCGTTTCTGCACCGCACCTGGACCCACGAGGAGGCATCATTCACGTGCCGTGGCTGGGACCGGATTATGGCCACGGACGAGGACGTGGTCTACACAGAGTTGCTACTGGAGTTTATCTCCACCGTCCAGTTCGCACCACGGGCGGGGGATCCACGCTCCAGACTGGTGCGTTTTCGTTCCGGAGGTTGCACAGGGAGTGCAACCTCCGGGAGTTTGGGAGGCACACAGGTATCTATACTGAGCAGGACTTCCAGCATCGCTATTTCACCCGATTCTTCGGGTCGTGCATTCAGGGGGAGCCGGAGCGCCCTCCCAACATGGAGGTTTGGACACCGCTGTCCAACGTCATGTATGAGGCTGGGACCTCGAGGGAGAGCCACCTACGAGATCCACTTCACCGCCTCATGCACCGGATCGTCTCCACCTCCATCATGCATCGGGAGGGGGGCGAGAAGGTGTCGGGCGACGACATGACGTATTTGTGGATCCTCCTCGACCCGTCCCGATTCCTCCATCTCCCCTTCGCCCTTGCGATCGCTCTCTCCACCCACGCGACCGGCGCCTCCTCCAGCAGCCCACTAGCCAGGGGGTACTTCATTACCCGCCTGGCCCGCTCATATGGTATTCTTACTGCCCCCGTGGCAGCTTCCTTGACCGCTCTGCCTCCATCGCGCACTACAGCACGCACGCTGGAGAGGATGCGGCTCATTGAGCAGCAGCGCCCGGGGCAGTACATCCGGGCACCGACCGAGCTTCCTCAGGCACCTCAGCCTGCATTCGCCCAGCCCGACAGGAGACGCCAGAGACCAGAGCCGCCAGCACCAGAGCCTGCACAGCCGCAGCCACAGCAGGATGACCTACCAGCCCTCCGCCGGCTGGAGGCCAGAGTCATGCGGATCGAGGACCAGCTCTCGAGGACACAGGACCAGCTCGAGTGGATCGGGGAGGTTCTTCTTCAGATTGCATCTGTGCAGGGTCAGCGCCCCCGACCATTCCCAGCCCGGTCCCACGATCACGAGGCTGGACCCTCCAGGCCGCCTGGCAGCGATTGATGTACTTTTATTTTCTTTTCTTTTCTTTTTATATTTTTTGGGATATATGTATAAACTTATGACAAATCTATCTGTATATTATTTTTTCTGTCATGTATGTTTTAATTTATTTGTTAAGTGATGCATGATATACCAATCTGAGAGGGAGTTGTCTCAGACAAGTGTGGGGTCACCGTGCCCCCTCCACTTGTCCTGACCACCGGCGTGTCTTACTGTAGCGCTACAACTCCAGCATATGAATCAGGGATCCGATTGTACGCATTATACCTGTGATATTGAGCACCAAGCAGTCTACCGTCTAAAAAGGGGTAACTCTTTCTCCCTTGTTTTGAATTAATTTTTGTACAACGGGGACGTTGTACGGTTTTAAGTGTGGGGTGTGGACGCTCGAAAGAGATATTTTTGAAATTTTTGCAGAAATGATCAATTTTTCAATTTTTAGCAATATTTTTCAAAATTTTTAATGAATTGCAATTTTGAAATGAATGGTTGGTGATTGTGATAGCATTAGTATTTTTCAAGAAATACTGTTTAGTTATGATCATGCTATTAGTTAGTCAAACAAGTTGAGTTTTACGAGTTTAGAAGATTGAGCCGTTTTAGGATTGGAATTTAGGAAGGAAAAGTCAATCTGTGGCCTTTGTTGTTCGAGCCGGTAGGTCTAAAATGGGTGGACCTTACGCACCTTACCACCTAAGATCGTCTGGTCTGGGATGGTATTTCTGAAAGCTCGCTACACGGACAACATCGAAAGTCATGGACAATTCCTTAATGGCCTTTAGAATCTGAACGAGTAAGTACACTGCATTGTGGACAGAAAGTTTGTAATCAAGGGTTCTTTAGAAAGCCATAAATTCCAAAGAACAACTCAATTATGTTTTTACGAACTATTCCATTCTAACTCGAGGAGCAATAAACTTTGAAACTAAACACAGTCAAAAATTGTTTGATTCTCTATTATAATTTGTTAAAAACTCTCTTGCTTGGGGACAAGCAAGGCACAAGTGTGGGGTGTTTGACAACGCCTAGTGATATCAAGTATTTTAGGCGTTGTTGAGCCCTGTTCTTGGTAAAATTATATCAAATATGCATGGGTATTCTCACTTTTCGTGTCAGCACTTGTCTGGAGAAAAAGAACAAAAACAGGGACTAAAGGTGTACAAAAGGAAAAAGTATGGAAAGAATGGAAAATCAAAGAAACACGTACGCGCGCCGCGGATTTCTCTTCTGCGCGACGCGGGCGTAAGGCGGTGGAACACATTTGAATGACGAAAAAACGGGGAACGGATAAGTACGCGCGCCGCGGATTTCACTTATGCGCGGCGCGGTCACGGGAAATTTGCAACTATAAATAGAGGCATTTCCAGCCGAAAACCCTAGCAAAGACCAGGTGTAAACATCGACCTAGAAGCTCTTTGACTCGAGGATTCCATTTCAGAAGCCATCGTTTGGTATTTTTATGTTTTAGATTTTATTTCATTTTAGTTAAACATTTGTAAGCTTTGAGTTGAATCTTTGGGTGTGACAACCATTGATCTTCAGCTTAGGGTTCTGTTTTTAGTAGTGTTTGGTTACTGAATTGATGTTTGGATATTGGTTTTGATGAATAAAAATCATTCAGTTAAGGTTAACATTGGTTTTTCGGTATTTCGGATGCTTGTTGGCGTTTTGATTGTTGGTTTGTGTGTGGATTTTGTTTGTGACTCGGTTGGAACTGTTTTCCTTTGCTGAAAACAGTAGCTAACTTGATTAGGTTTAGCATTAAATCTTAGCTAGTAATTGTTCAAGTAGAACTTTAGTTATTAGCTAGTTTATGCTATGCTTGGTTTTGCTAGTTTGGATGCCTTCAATTGCTTCTGATTCTGTACTTTTGAGTTCAGAAAGTAACTAGGTCATTTGGACATAGCTAAGCTTGGCTTGTGTGTTTGAATATTGTTTCGAGGTAGAAAGATAGAAATTAGTTCCTCCGACTATAGCTGTGACACTATTAGTTGGCAATCTCTCATCTAGGCTAACCACGTAGCTCCTGTGGATCGACCCTGACTCCACTATACTAGTGAATGTTAGGTTATTTCTTATTTTTGACCGCATGACGACCTCTGCGTGCACGTCAGATGCAATCCGCGTCGCGCGTGTCGCCAAATAACCCCTGCGTATCGGGTTATCGTGCGATCCCGCGTCGTGGCTTTCGAATTCTCCAAAGTCCTTTGTGTGATTCCACACTTGTTTCATACCATTAGTACCTGCAATGATGATGATAATATTCTCCTAATTACTCCTAAGAAACACTATACATAACCTATAAAGGATGGGTTGCCTCCCAACAAGCGCTAAGTTTAACGTTTTCAGCCAGACATGCTGCTTCTTACTCCTCGCTCTCTTCCTGTGGCATCATCCTTTTCATTTCTGGTGCAAAATTGTGGACTAGCATTGCAAGCAATGTCGTAAGTTGTGTCATTCGATCGCTCACTCGACTAATCCATTGTTGTTGTGCGTCCAGGAGCTGGAAGACCTTTGCCTCCCTACACCGTGTGTCTCTCTCGTATTGATGATGTTTTAGTTCCTTAATTTCTATCATATCGAGCAACTACACCTTATCCACTGTTGACAACGGATGTCTCTTTGCCTCCTATAAGATCTCTTCTTCTTCACTTTCACCTTCTCGAGTCCATTTCTTTCCTTTATCCTTTTCTTTGGGTGCCATGAGCGGGTTGTTGCTCAAGTACTTGTCATTATACCCTTGTGGCAATGATATCGGGCATCCGAACATATTCAGCCTGCGTTTCCTCGTTCCAAAAGAGATTTCCAAATCTCTTGTCTTACAATCCATTACAGCCCTAGCTGTGGCTAAGAATTGACGTCCCAAAATTAACGCAGGTGCATCTTCTAAACTTTCATACTCCATTACCAAGAAATCAACGGGATAAAAGAAATCACCAACCTTGACTATCACGTTGGTTAGCTTACCTCGGGAAACCTTCATTGACTGATCTGCCAGCTGCAATACCGTCTTTGCTGGTTCCAGCTCCTCATTCTTATACTTGTCATACAAATATCCGGGCAACACATTAACAGTTGCTCCTAAATCCAGCAACGTGTTCCTAATGATAACATCCCCTACCATGACAGTAATCAGCGGTAAACTGGGGTCCCTTTCCTTTTTAGGCAGTATCCCTAACAAAGCCTCGCTTGCTTTAAGAGTCAGTCTTACCATGTCCGGTGTAGGTGTCTTGCACTTCCCATTCTTCTCACACATCTCCTGAAGAATCTTTGTATCTTCAGGAGCATTCTTCAGCTCATCCCATAGAGGTTCATTTATCGATGGCTCAGTTGGCTTGCTAGGCACCTCATGCCTCTTATTCTCTTTCTTAACCCTCTTTTTCTTAATACCAGCCACCACTGGCTACTCATCCATCGAGACTTCCTTGTCCTCTTTAACTTGATCACTTTCCTTATCCTTTTCCTTACTTTCCTCAGTCTTAGACTCTTCCTCCTTTCCTAGTAAATCCTCTTTAGTGATCTTTCTCCATTCTGCTTCAACAGCGTGCACATGCTATTTCCTAGCCCTTTGTGTATGATTTGGGTTTATTTCTGTACTGCTTGGTAACTTGCTGATATCCCTTTTCCTTTGGTCCTCGGCCATCTGAGCTATTTGTCTCTCCATATTGGCAATGGCCTTGCTGTTTGCTTGAGTTTGCTGCTGACTGGCGTTGAACAAATCATACATCTTAGCAATCATATTTTCTTGACTTTCTAGAGCATTGTCGCTAGTGCTAGTTGACCCCCTGTTGCTATTGCTACTCCCATTCGGACCATTATTGTTTCCAGGCTGGAATTGTCTAGGTTGGTTTGAGGGTTGTCCCTGATAATTATTATGTCTGTTATTGTAGGAATTTTGGGTTCCCTGATTGTAAGGCCTGTAAGGTCGTCTATTGTTGTACTGTCCTTGACCTTGGCCGTGAACTTGATTGACATCCTGCATTATTTGTCCTTGTTGACCACCTTGTTGCTGATTCTGGGGCCCATTCTACAAAGTGGACATTAACATATCGAACTTTCTATTCAACTCATCAATCTCCTTCTTCACATCTTTCTTCCGGTCTGCATCCGCTCCTACTATTGCAGCTGTACTTACGAGCTTCCTAGTGGAGAAATTTTCCTTTGATCCATTGCTGAGTTGTTCGAGAAATCGTCAGGAATCGTCAGGGTCTTGCATCATAATGGTCCCGCTGGATGATGCGTTGATCATTGCTTGGTTGGTCAGGTCCACCCCTTCAAAGAATAGCTTCACCAGCTGCCATTTTGGGATATCATGGTGTGGGCACGACCTCATCAACTCCTTTATCCTATCAAAAGCCTCATGAAATGCCTCCCCCGGCTTCTGTTGAAAATCTTGAATTGCCCGTCGAATCTTGGTGGTTTTACTTGCTGTATAGAACTCTTGCAAAAACTTGGCCTTTAGTTGCTCCCACGTGGTAATACTATTAGGTTGAAGAGAAGTAAACCAATTTTGGCTTTGTCTTTCAAGGTAAATGGGAACAGTCTCAACCTAAAGATATTATTGTTTGTGTTCCTAGGGGTATTGGCATTAGCTATGACTATGAACTCATATAAGTGATTATATGGATCATCTTGTTTGTAACCCCTAAATTCAGGTAATATACCTAAAAGTTGCAGCCTAATTTCTACTTGGTTCTCAATATTATCAGGAAGAAAAATGGGTGACATATCGTCATACTCCCGAGGTTGGAAGTGTGACGCAACCGATCGCCCTCTCGATTGTGCAAAATATAAGGGTGGAACAAAGTTACCGTTATGATGATCATTGTTATTGTAAAACTGTTGCCCTTGTGGTTGCTGCGGTTGTTGCATCCTCCTTAGAGGTCCTCGACCTCGGTTCCACTATTGTTGCTGTTGCGGAGGAATCCATCCTTCATCCTCCTCGTCATATCCTTATTCTATGTCTTGGTATTGATACTGTTGTGGTGGAGGTTGTTGTGGTTGTACATGTTGGTTTTGTTGTGGTAAGGTTTGAAAAACAGGTTGTGGTTTAAATATGGGTTATTGGTACTGTGGTTGTAATGGTTGGGAATGTTGTGGTTGAGAAATGACTGCTTGCTGTCATGGCGGTGGGTTTCCATCTTGGGTTGGCGCTCCCCAAGCCAATGCAGCAGAAAAAGGATTGGTTGTGGTTTGTCCTAAAGGTGGAACTGAAGGCGGAGTGCATGATGGTATCGATGTGGGGGCTAAAACCGCACCACCACTAGCACTCGTGCTACCGAAGTGAAATTTCAACACTGGGGGTATAAATGGAATTCCCCCTGTTACCTCACCCAAGGGCTCATGGGTAACATCATCTATAGTGACACTACTGAGAGTCATTCTATCTAGAAACCTACGCACACGATTCTTGCGCACAGTTCGTTCGATTTCAGAGTCAAAAAGCAAGAGTGATGTATGCCCACCCCGACGGGTACGCATGGACTAGTGCAAAACGCCCGCCAAAACCAAAACAGAAAATACTTACTAACCTAAATATCAAAACTAAAACTAAAAATCAGAAAACACCCCCTATAGATCGTCCTATCATAATCTCACAACTCCCTGGCAACGGCGCCAAAATTTGACGGCACCTAGGTCATCGTGCGGTCAAAAATAAGAAAATAAACCTCACACACAATAGTACAGCGGTAGTAAGGGTCGATCCATGGGAGTTTGGTGGTTAAGACAAGACGATAGCTTACCAACTGTAGTGTCACGCTACAGCCAGAGGGACTAACTTCTACTTTCCCAAAACACACAAAAATCTCAAATCCAAAATCAAAACCAAACATAAACTAAATGAAAACCAAACCAAAGTCTAATACTAGATTGCTTATTGAAATCAGAAGGTATATTCAGAATCTAGAAACAATAAACACAAACCAAAAGCATTCAAAAGAATCCAAACATAAATAAAGGTAAAAAGTACAATAAAACATGAACTGAATGCTTAACTATATTAAACTCCAATCCAGAAGATCCAAAACAGTAGAATACGAAATTAAAGAGCTTTAACCTACTGCTACTGGTTGTCACACTCTAGAAACACCAAGTTAAAAGCTAAAACGACTAAACTAGTATTTAAAGTAAAGTGAAAAACATAAAAATACCACAAAGAATTGCTGGAATCTCGAAACCTGAGTCAAAGTCATCGTAAGTCCACCTTAGGGTCTGATCTTCGCCTCCGGAATTCAACCTAAAAGCCTCTATTTATAGTTGTGGAAAATTAGAACCCGCGACGCGTAAGGCCTCTAACCGCGTCACGCATAGAGCCTTATCCCCGTTTTTTCGTCATTTGAATTCTTCTTCACCGCCTTACTTTTGACGTGGCGCGTCGCGCATCGCTTCATTTCCGCGGCGCGCGTGTTTATTCGACTGATTTAGTCTTTATCCTCAAAAGATCGTCAATTGTCTGCATTTAGCCCCTGATTGTAACATTTATTTGCAAACAAGCACTAGCACAAAAAGTGAGAAATATCAATGCGTATATGATATAATTTCACCAAGAATAGGGCCTAACAACGACTAAAATACTTGATATTACTAGGCGTTGTCACATTTTATCGAACACTTGGCGTGCCTCATAAATTAGCAAAATCTAAATTTAAAGAAAGCCCCAAATGCACTCCAACGAAAACCTAAAAGCTCTAGTACCACTTGCTGTGGATCCTATGACGGATCCAAACGATGACATTAGCAATCCAAACATATCTCAACTGATGCAAAACTTACCCGAATAAATATCAAACACTTGGTCCCATAAACAAGTGTAAGCCAACAACGAAACAGATAACAAACTAGGATGCAGAAACACAATAAAATGTCTAATAACAAGAGCAACACATACAAAGATAAACAAATGTTAATTGCAAGAAAATAAACCACGAGACACAAGCATTTAACATGGTTCCACAATTTGGGTAAATACATACATCCACGAGGAGAAACGGACGGCTTGTATTATTAATCAACAATCAAACATGGATTACAAATCACTTAGAAATGATCAAAATGAAGATACAAAACGCTTAATCTTCAAAGAAATCACCAAAGGGAATGAAGGCCAAGAACTAGGGCTTAAAGTGACTAAAGAACACCTTAAAAACAATTTCTAATGCTTTATTGCTAGTTCCATGTTATTTGAAGTAGCAGAACGAAGTGACCATGATAGGCAAAGTTGCTAGATCGCACTAGCATACGACGTAGCAGAAGAGTTCTGTCAATAGCTTTAGCTCTTTGCTAGTTCGTTGCTGCTAGTTCATCTAGCAAGGAACTTGCACATAATTGAAAATCTCAAAATTCTCCTGAGGATTTCAATTCCGCGTATAGATACGTTGCGTATCACAAATTATAATAGATGCCTACAGCTTATAGGCTTAAGATGCAATCACAACCGTGTGATACCTTGAAACTTGGTTGATGTGATGCTAAATAACAGCATCTAGCTACTAGCTATTGAAAGTCTATCAGTTTCGTATTTATCCCAAAAAATGAGTCGAAACTGGAAAAAGTTATCCTCAATAGTGGAAACTGCATAAAGTTGTTAGATTTATGATATTTTCAAAGACATTCCCACAGAGTATGACTTGATATTTGGAGATGCTTTAGTCATGGGACAATATTTTTAACATTAATTTGATTTAATGCTAATTAAAATATGAGTTTGAATATAAATGTAAATTTTATTTTTTTAGATGGATATGTATGTAATTTAAAATTTGTAAGGATATAAACGTAATATTTAAACTTTGTAATGATATATATGAAATTCTCCCTATCGTAAGACCTACGTTCCCGGGTAAGACGTTCCCGGTTCTTACCCAAGCTACGCATATAATCAACTTTACATGAGAAAGGAATTTATGTTGGCATCAAAGCGAAACATAACCGTCAGAAAAAAGGAAATATTCCATTACAAATGCATGATTTATTGCTCGAAGATCAATTCTATTAATAAAGCCACTTTCGGTAACTCAAGATCATGATTTTCAAAAGATTCTTGTATTGTCACAATATGCGTATTTTATTACAACTTAATCTGGATTAGAATATTTGGGTAGATTATTAGGCAAAACGGATAAATATTCATAAAGGAATTGGTATATTCACCACACGTTATTTCTAAGGGGGCATTTTTGAAGAATTTAATTAGATCGATCCTCATGTAAAGTGGTGGTTCTTAATAAAGTGGGATTTCTTACAAGTGTTGAATAACGCCCACTCCATGGATGAATTTGCTGTCATCCATCAAGTGGTGCCTGTGCATTCCACAGCAAAAAAACATCGGTTGCCAAGTCCATCGGTAATCCGCCGCTGAAATATTTTTGAAACGGGATTCTTGACAGAAATAGTTTGGTTAGTTCATCTTGGTGTTTAACGTTTAGTAACCGAATATTCCATTTCAACAACAAAAATATGTGCCGACAATAGGAGAAATTTTACTTTTAACCAATTATAGAGATTAACGATGGAAAACCAATTATAGACCGTTTCAAAAAAAAAATTATAGAGACAAAGTTTTAACAACCAAAAAGGAGACAGATTTGTAAGAGATTAACGATGGAGAGTCAAGGACCTAATAGGTCTAAACGTATTTAACGATGATAATACAGTGACAAATACATTCCGCGACGGACTAGAGATAAATTTTAATTTATGATAACATAACCGTTTAATCAAAAGGTTTATAATCCAACGATACCAAAAATTATCCATCGATCTAAGTGGTGAGAGTTCAAATCTCGTTAGAATCAAAAAAATATAAAATAAAAGGTGTAAAATAGGAGTGGTTTAGTTTTCCGTTTAAATAAGATAATATAACCCCTTAATTCAAAAATATAAAGTAATATAATTCCCGGATTTTCTTCCATCTGATGAGATTTTACTGTAAAAAAAAATTAAGTGTTTCAATATCAACCACAATAATATATAATCTAAGAAACATAAATATATTAAATTCAATACCAAATGTTAAATATGATTTCTCATCGTTCTCCATGTGCCTTCTCTACAAGTCCCCCAACCTCAAAAATACTAAAATAAATTTTGCAATAACCACATCTAGCTTCTTGAGGTTTCATCTTGAATCATTTAGCATGTGGCTTCAAGCTTGTTAACAGCCATGGTCATCTGAGATTCATAGAGGGATTGAATCCGAACCTGATTGTCGAGAATTTTCTTATCTGAATCTTCAATGAGTTTTTTGCATATGCAACTTCGTGAATCCATGAGCATTATCAATCCTTTCGAGGACGTCTCTTAGAGTGTAGGATTCATCGGTACCCTCCGGATCAAAACCGGCTTGGCACTGTAACAAAACATTCAGTTTGTTGTTGAGTGTCCGATACTGCTTAATCAGAATAAAATCATTGTCATTTAATTGGTCATCTTCCACATCATCAATTTGAATCAGATTGAAGTGGAAGACAGTAGCTTGATCTTCTGAAGTTGGTGGTGGTTGAAAATAAGAAGTAATAGGAGCACCAAAACAACCATCAATATCGAATTCCGGTAAGGAGGTGTTAATCCCAGAAGTGAAAGTCGAGCTGATGAATCAATCCGAAGTGGGTATGGAAGTAAAGATGGGTTCAGATGTAAGTGGAGTGGTGATTATAGAGTCTGATATGAGTGGGATTTGAGAGGTGGTGATGGGTTCGGATGTAGATGGTTCTGATGTAAGGGGTTCAGATGTGTTTGTGGTGGATGTACGGATAGTGGATGTTAAGGGTTCGGATGTGGGTGTTGTGTATGTAGGTATAGTGGAGGTTATTTGAGTTGAAGTAATTGGGGGTTCAGATGTGGGTGTTTATGTGGTTGAAGTAAGTGGAGCAGAAGTTTGAGGGGCTTCGATGTAACTGGTTCTTAGGAACGAGAGGAGAAGGAATATATGTTTCATGTGGTGGAGACTGATGTTGTGGTTCCTCAATCTCTGGTTCTGTAAGAGGCTTCTCAGAATTAGAATCCTTTTCCAAAACTGTCGTCTTAGGCTCTTTCCTCCCAGGCTTCAGATTTATGTGAGTAGGGTCGATCAATATGTTTCCTCTTCCTTACAGGCTTTTCCTTCGGAGGTACACTAGACCCTCCGACAACTTTTTTCTTGCCCTTGGTCTTGATGATTGCAGCCTTCCCTTCCTCTGCTCATGTAGTTTCCAAGTCCCGAATGGGATAAGGAAGTGTGATTTTGGAGCAATATTTGTCAATAACAGAATTAGGATGGGGTACCTTTGAAATAATGGCTTGGGGAATCTGAGCAATGAAGCTGAATTCAGAATAATCTGTGATGGCAGGAATATTGAACGGATTGTAGGACATCATCTCCAACGATTCATCATAATGAATTCCAGCACTTTTGTACTCATCATCAACAACCAATGCCCAAAATCGAGTAAAGGATATTTTAGTGCCTTTCTTTGAATGGTTTACATATGCACAGAAATCAGCCCAGAGAACTGATACACAGTCAATTGCAATATCCTAGTATATTCAATAGAGAAGATGCATGAATGAATGACTTGCTAAGTCAAGCCCTGAGGTTCTTCCAAAAAAAAGCAACGTAGGAAAATTCCAAAGAAGAACCTCCAAAGACCGGGTAATCGGTTCTTCTTGAATTAACCCATAGTTTCAAGAAGTGGTGAGTATCCCATATGATGAAACATATCAAGAATTTCGGGAATAGAAGTGTTGGGAAACGAAGGCACCAACGAACACAGCCAATTACTTCGACAAACATTCTCCAACTATCAAGGCTAATGGGTAATACGAAGATTGAAAGTGAGAAACACAAGGATATAAAGTAGTTCACTCGATGACGAGTCGAGCTACATCCAAACGAGAGAAATATTTCATTGATAAACTTCAATGATTTACAAAAGAGAATCTATGAATACACTCTGTTTTTGTATCACTTGAACATATTACAAAGCATAGATTTGAGATTGTATAATAGCCGGATGTGGAAGGCTGAATGTGCAAGTCTTGGTCGGGAAAGACCAAAAGGACGACCTAGTCCTGCACCTAGTCACTTTATAGGCGGTGGAGTGACAACTCCATGCTCCCCATGTTTCCATTAGATGTAGAGTACTGTTCTTCGAGTTTTCCCAAGATAATTCTGACTGCGGAGGTGACTAAACTACACAGGGTCTGACCAAGACTTTCTCTCGGACCAAGATCACCTAGTTGGCCTTCGATCGAGTGTTCCCTTGAATGAGACTGTGGCTGTCTGACTATGCCTCTACAACTTCTGTCAAACTTCACTTCGTACAAGGTTCAACTCTTTCTTCAAGAACTTTTTTGTCTGAACTTCGCTATAGTCAGAGAGGATACTGCCATCTCATCGTCTTCCGCTGATGACATGTTCACTACTATGATCGTAGCCCAAGCTACTGCTGTCACTGTGAACATCTGTCCGCTTGAGATACTGATGAAGCCTTCCTCGGACACAACTCCTCGGTTCGAACTTAGTACTTGTTTTGTCACACACTTTAGTCTGGTAACAAGTCTATCACCAACTAGCTTCTATTGTTTATATTCAATGCCTTCAAATGTCTACCTTAGAACCAAGACCACGACTCCTGATCTGGATGAAGCAGCAGCTTCGGTCCAGCTGATCTTCATGCCTTTGGTTTCAACCTTCTCTTGATCTTCTAAAGGATCACTTCCTTCTTATTCTGATCCGCCATGGCTGATTTGACCGGAGAAAAGGACTCCCACTCAACCGGAAGACTGGACTTATCTGAGATACACACCTCAACAGTATTGGTTGGCCTCACCTCTGTTTCTGGTTGCTTCGGACATCATGTCCTCTTCGGTTGTCATGGAAGGCTCCGGTTCGGATTAAGCTCCACACTTGCTCAACAGGAAGCAACAACAGGTTTATCATTGATTTGTAGATGAAGAGCCTTAGCAAACCTTCGTCGATTAAGCGTAACTCTCTTTGTGGTTTTATCTTCAATAATGATCTCACAAGAGATGTTATCGGTGTGCTTTGCTTGGGGATTTGCATTGAAAATCAAGGTATTATAACCTCTGTACACTAGAGTTGTTGGAACAGCCAGGCAACCGGACGGAGCATAAGCAAGCACTGAATACCTGAGGCATTCAGTCAAAGCCTTGAAAGGTTTTGGATAGAGAGATGGATATAACCTTAGAAAGTAGTTTGATGTTTGGGTGTGGAAGATGGGAATTCACAATCCTTTTTCAGGACACAAGAAGAGGAATCTTATGCAGGAGTAGCCATTGATGATAGCAGATGTAGAAGATGATGAATAGTAGAGACAAGAGTTAGGATTTGTTTGAGAATAATGATCGCGTAAAGAGAAGTAACGTTTAGAATTTCCGTATTTATACCCATGGTGGTCCCAAGCCCATTAAATGTGCACGTTGAGAGGGTCCAACCACAGGTTGTCACGTCAGCTGACACGACTATCCCACTAACTTTGCAAAAAGTAAACCGTCAGTACGTCAGATCATCATCATTTAAGAATTCAAAAATTGCACCTTTTTATGTAACTGGTTGTTTGGATACGGATGACATTTATGTAACCATACGACATAGTTAAAGGAATTGGAAATTGAATTTTGAAATGTGCAAATCAAATTTAAATGACGTAAATCATTGGAATTTTAATGAATTCTGACAACATGATAAAATTTATGATCTGCCATCTTCATTGAGTGCACCTAAGTGATGACGACCTTCGGATTGAACTTTCAGATTGAATTGCCTTCAGAGTGACAAGGGGGCTATTTATCAACTAAGAAGGATCAAAGGTTTTGAAGAATTGATTTTCAGTAAAAGTGTTTGTATGAACATATAATTGAGTTCTGTGAAGATGTGCATTCCGAATTTATGACAAATATCCCAAGAATTGAATTTTTTTTTTTTTGATATTTTATGATTTGATACAAAGGATCATGTTGGAAGTCCGTTATTCAATGAGAAGTTTTGTGATCAAATATCGTTCAAAATGACTAATTACCAAATACATAGAGAGATGTCCAATGTCGCATTTTAGAAAGTTTAAGGTTCAAAGTTCAATTTAATGTTTCAAATTTTCCATGATAAAATGAGTTAAACAACCACTACGTTATGATTTAAGATTTGATTCACTTTTTGATTGAGCATCAGAGGATTTAGTGGATATTTTTGGTTGAAGTAAAAGAAAATTTGTGAAAATTTTCCCATTTCATCAAATAGAGTATTTGGACACTTTTCCCTGATGAAAAGCCTTTGTGAATTGTGCACTACTCTATCTTTATCACTTAAGATCGACTAATTGAGATTTTCATAATCTCAGCAAGGTACTCAACTATGCCATATGAGCTTCTTACTATTTCATTCAACAAAGAGAAGTATGCTTTGGGGTACAATTTTTGAACCAAAGTTTTTGAGTTTTGATTGCATTTTTGAGCAATTAATTTTTGGCATTTGCCTTTGAGAATTCCTTTTCTTGAATTCAAATTTCGGATCTCTTATCTGAAGATATGAGTATTTTGAAATTTCACCATGTATGCATTTTGCAGTGACTTTTAAGACTCAATAGAAACTTTTCCTTTACCTCTTATAGCTCAATGTGTGAGAAAGATGAAAAACTCCTCAAATATTATTATTAGTTATTGTAGGTTTCATTAGTATGAAGGAAACTTCAGAACATTTCAGATCCCTGAGAAGTGAGGAACTTCCGAATAGTTTATTGATATAGTGAGTTGGCCATCACTGATCATTCAATAATAGGCATTCATCAAGGATATCATTATCACAGGAAACATCATATTTATAACAACCTTAACCTCATTCTAAAGTCTGTTTCTTTACCCATGTTGCAAGTCGATTCCCAAATGTCTCTTAGGTGCAATGAGACATGATTAACATAATCTAAAATCAAGGTTCTGTCCTTTAACTTGTTTGTTCTAGAAATAAGTCATTTTTAACTTAGCACTCTTAAAGACAAACGTTGGTTTTGTGATGTTCATGCGAAGAACTTGTAAAAGAAGATTTTCTTCATTTGAAACAAAAACAATTTTCATGATGAAGGAATTTTATACCAGACAATGTTGTTTCAGATGCATCAGAAGGTTCATCAATGAAAAGTCACATCATTTGATAAGAACTTTGTTGTCAATATTTACATTTTATACTTGAAATGATATATGTCAAGTGAAATGAATTTTATTTTGAGGTTTTGAATTATCTGAAGGAATCAGAAGGTTCGGATGCCTTCGGAGATAGAAAATTTATTTATATACAAAGAAGACAAGAGAGTTAGAGTTAGAGTGAGCAAATCTAAATTTTTCAGGTGAGTGAATCTCCATCAATCATCCCCAGCCCTTGAGCAATTCTTGTGAATGACTTCTCATCCAATGCTTTTGTGAAAATGTTTGCCAATTATTCAATGGTATTCACAAACTAAACCTCCATATTTTTTTTATTCAACCTAACTTTTAATGAAGTGATAGCGAAGGGCTATGTGCTTCATTTTTTAATGTTGAACAGGATTGTGACTTATGCGAATGACACTTTGTGAGTCACAGAACAAGGTTATCCTTAGCATGTTGATAGCATAATCTTTGAGTTGGCTTTGAATCCATATGATTTACGAGGTAGAGGCACAGCTGCTATGTATTCTGCTTAAGTAGTAGAGATACACACGCACATCTACTTCTTTGATTGTCAGTTTATAAGCTTTCCATTCAGGAATTGACTGAAGGGTTTTCTAGCAAACAATGAACACAGATATCCTATGGTTCACATGCAACCCTAGAAAGATCTATGTTTTCTTCTATGAAGATAATAAACTAAAACCTAAAGGCCAACAATAATTTCTAAAGATCAAAACTGAGAAAAACCAACCTTTTGATATTGTTCTTGAAGCTAGCAGCAAAAGTATCCTGCCTCAAATGAAAGTCATACCCATAGCAATGGAGAAGACAGTTCAGCAGAGTTTATCTGGTTGAAGTTGGCGCAGGTTTTGAGCCTCCAGAGGGTTCCTTATATAGCCTCCAAGAGGCTACAACAGAAACCCTAGAGAAGCCCCTTAATGGACAAGCCTGTTATCCATTTGGGCAAGCCTCTAAAAACCCTAACTAGGGTTTCGAAATTATGGAGATAGCCTCCATAATTTCGCCCAACTTGAGGCTTCCACTGGCTAGCCTTTTATTCAACTATTGAATAATTACAAAGCCAGTCCCTGCACTTTTAATTAATTAATTTAATCACTAAATTCAATCCAATTAATTCTAGATTAAATCTTAATTAACTATTATAGTTTCTAATTAATATATTAACACTTAAATATATTAATAAACCATTTAATTAATTCTATTGATTTATTAAACAATTAATAAATCAACCTTTTACTCTACCGAACTCTATCCTGACCTCCAGCTATGAGGGCAACCCAAATGGACTTTGCTTCAATTAACAAGATAAAATATAAATATAAAGTCATGGCTTAGACACCTAATCCAACAGTCTCCCACTTGGATAAGTCTATGACTTTAATTTATCTTTTAATTAATAAACAACCTGCAGCTTCCAAGAAACTGCTGCCGAAATCTGACCCAGTCAGTTCTGTCCATAGATAAGTGATCATATGATCCTTCGTCCAACAAGATATTTTCAGACACGAGACATGGATTGAGATCAATCTCTGTCCGATACTCTGTTTCCCGATTTCCGATTCTGCTTATGACTTTCAGACTTCTAATTGAACACATCAATTTAGTCCAGGCTGTCCAGTACTTAAGTCAACTTCAAAATCATCGAGAGGCCTACAGATATCTGTTTCCCTATCAGGGTCAAGGAACGAATAAGCTTTGACTCATACGGTTGTGTCTTTTACTTATCAAATCGTACACAACAATGCGTATTGTAACATCGAGTTACCGATGCGTTTTCGAATTATCAATGCACAACCGACTCGTAAATTTCAACTCATATGTCTCCGCTTCAAGATCATACGATATTATCGTCTCAACATTGCTCGTGATGTAATCCATGAAGCAATCTATTGAGCGCGGGTTTATCCAATACTCAAATCTCTATTTCTAAGTACTCATGAACGTTGTAGCAGTCTTACTGCAATGTCTAACTCCTTAGACAATCTACAAACCAATTCACGACAGTCTTTGTTCATACTTACTCCCGAAAAGTATGAGCGACTGTGGACTTTTGAATAATCAAATTATTCGGGAAGTGAAACATGCAAAATTGAAACATAAAATCTGACCGGTGGCTACTCTTGCCTAATTACCAAGTCTCCACGAGGTAATCACCAAGTCGGATTTTTCATAAAACTATTATCGGTTTGTAGATTCCTTTTAAACTATTTAATTCGTGTTATGTATCTATGTCTACTTGACCTTTCACTCCTTCTATGTATTCAAATGTCATACATTTATACACTTTATCCGATCGGATATCCTTCCGATGATATTTCAATTTTGGTCATACCGTTATTCTCACTAACAGCTCCATTCTATGTACTATGACTTTCCATGGTTCTCGGGATCTTTAATCCATATGACTGCACCCTAAGACTATTTCGAGGTGTTACGATGTGCCGGTGAGCCACACGCGCTCCATCGGAACGCCAACGAAATACTTTAACCATTAAGTCCTTATTTGAAAACTATTTTCAAATTGTTATCAACATTCACCCCAAATCATTCTCCAATGATTTCTAATGTATGTACAAAATCCATTAAGTATTCCCAGCCAGGTCATATCCTGAATCTGACTCACCATGCTCTAAGCATTAAGTCATCAAGACGTGTTCATGACACTTCTGATCGATCCAAGAAATTTGTTGGATTCGATCTAGTCCTATTCCAAACCCTTTTGGAATCTTAGGATTACTCATAATCCTTGTGTCATGACCTTTAATAACAATATCCTTTCGGAAACTTTTTCTCATGCATCTTGAATCTTATCAAGATCATGCTTATTACGGCCAGGAGGTCTATACTGATGACATTATCTATCTGATATATGTCAATGGATCATGTGAGTACGTTGCACCTTTCATACCTCTCATGCCAAATCATCACACTTTGCAATGACATGAAACTATTTCCTAGGGCAATGCATCTTGAGTCTCATCAAGATCATTTTGGCAGAGTTTAGATCTATCTCATAGACGTTTATAACCACCCGAGTATGCTGTATCTCTTATTAAGTCTTTCATAGCGATCCATCTCTTAACACCAAGTCATTACACTTTGTAATGAAAGGAGACGTTTCTTAGAACCAATATGTGACACACATATGAAGATTGATAACAGCAACACTCCCACTGGCTTCAACACGGTTATAGACTATTCACAAAATCCAGAGCTTATGGCACACGTTGAGAATCCAAACCTTTCTGACATCTTAATGGAAATCTTTCAGCCCATTCTCAAAATCCAATCCTTTAGCATATTTCGAGAATCTGAATATCCTTTCTTGCGAGATGCCCACGGGGAAATCCCGGGCCCACGTACCTTTGTACTGGCATACTCTTTATGAGTCCCCATTAGTGTGCCGGTGATCCACACGCGCTCCACTAACGACTTACAATATGCAGTGTCCTTTCGGATTTCATCTTCAATTGAGAGTGCTTCTCTCGGAGTCGATTACTTGACTCTGAGTGTCGTCTCACTCAACCAGATGTTCTGAAGGTACGTTTCTGTCCATGTTGGTTTCTTTTGATGATTACTCCCACTAGTTTGAAGACCAGTTGTAAAATCAATCAAACTGTCACATAGACTGTATCTCGTCCTAAGGTTCTCTTAATTGGCAGCAACCAGGCTCACCAATGCTTCCAAGTAGTCGGATTGAAAATCCATACCAACTATAGTGTTTTACCACTAATCGGTATGTCACCCTGATCATAACTACTTATGATGGTGATCAGTACTACTAGTCAGGAGAAGGTAATGTCAGAATTTTAAAAAACAAAAATCTGATTTCTGCTCTAAGCCTAGTGATGACTAAAGGTTATTTCACTTGGCTAATCCTGAACTCATTCAGGACTGTCCCAAACTCCCACTGTTTCCTTAGAACATGAGTTCTTTCTAAAAGAGCTCTTTCTCTTCCAGGTACAGCGGGATAGCCAGTGAAACGACATTTCTGATTAGGTTCAGGCTAATCATGAGGTTCGAACGAACACTACAAGACCCTGGACCTTTAATGTACAAGTGGGACAATCCCAGCTTTACATTTTAGACAGTGTCTGCAAAATCTACTTAGTCGAAGGATGTGGTTGGAATATGGTCTGACTGGTTTTAGTATTCAATGTATCGGAAACTAATTGGCAATGTATCTCATACATCGAGGATCGAACTATTTCGACCAATGCTCCATTATCTTCCCTAGGCCACATTATAACTATTAATGTTCTTGGAAGAGAATAACTGTGAAACATTTTCCCAGTTTAAGTTGTCACTCAGGTTCTGTGGATCTCGTACTTCCTTTGAAGTCCTTGAACTGTTCAAGGGTTCAATTCAATCACTTATTCTGATAAGCGAAGCCATATTAGTCATACCGAATGACAAATATTGTAAAGTACAAACAAGTGTGTTCTATTTGAAGATTCGAGCAATACACAGTAACTGATGTGTCCGTTGCTCCTAATCTTAATGTCTTTTACATCTCTATGTAAACTTATGACTTTGTTAATTTTGTTCAAGACTTGCAATCTTCAGTTGACTCTAAGTCAAGTGATTCCAAAATCCTGTCCTTTGGATCTTTGGGTGATTCATTTCTTGCCACATGTGCTTTGTAAAGAACTTAATCATCATTTGACTCTAAGTCAAATGATTCCAAAGTCCTGTCCAACTGGATCTTTGGTTGATTCATTTCTTGACACATTAAGAACTCAATTCATCATGTGACTCTAAGTCAAATGATTCCAAAGTCCTGTCCAACTGGACATTTGGTTGAATTGATTCTTATAATATTCACTTTAACAATCATAAGGAGCACAATTCCTAAAATCCAAACACTTTGGATGTATCAATATTCAAGTTATTACTAATCATGCATTCAACACAATCATACAACATTTCAAGGATATTTCAAACAACATGTGTTAAAAGAAAGTTGACAATTTTATTAAAACAAAATCCTTGAACAATGTATTATATGATAGACAATGTCATACGCATCTGATAAGCTAATAACATGATTTCAACATCTAACTAAACTCTAAAACTGCATGAGCTTCAGATCCAATCTGAATATGCTCCTATGCAACAACATCCTACATCCTACAGAGTCCATGCATACAGAGCAAATGTGAGAAACACATCCTGTATCAAGGAACTAAGGATCAGGTGTTCTGAGTTTTAAGATATTCCTGAGTTGCCAAACTGTTCGGCTTCGGAGCTTTTTCCAATCTTTCCGTGACTGTGTCCCACCTAGTGGATTCCCAGTTTGAACCATCGAGGAACTGGTCCAGACGATCTGGATCATTTCTTGATGTGTCCTATTACTGGACTCAATCCCGAAGCAGCTGAATCAATGGAACTATGCTTCTCATGAACGACTCATACAGAGTCAACATTGAATGCATATCCACGATTGTCTTATCTGGTTTCCCTTCCTGTACATCAGGATGAACGGATCAGCGAGTCGAGCTAATGTTTTAACTCCTAATCAAAAGGGAACCAGATTTATGCAGTTTACCTGTGTGTCTCTCAGTCTTGAGAACATGTGAACTGGTGCTACTTCCTGCACACTTCAAACTCTTTGAAGATCTTAGCTCGTCCTTTCTCAACCAGTTCATGGAACCTTTCCACAACTAGCTTATCTGACCCCAGGAATTCTAAATTCCTGCAGAACTCGGGGTCAATGATCAATAGTATTAGGCAACGAACTTTCCTTGACTTGACAATCAAGGAGTCATGCTCATCACAAGCTACTGTGTGATGTGATGCTTTGGGGAGCGGACACTCAGTCAGATATGGCTTGCCAGCCAAACAGAGAACTATTCTCTATTTATGAAGCCATACCATATAGTTAAGGCCAATCAGCCTTTCCATATTTAGCAGATGCTTTCTGATGCTCTCAGAAATGGGTGAAGGAGGAGAGGGAGGAGAATAGACACTTGTTTCAGACATCTACAATACACAGAATTTATCAGTTTGATTTTTCCTTTTAAATAATTACCCAATTTATTATTTATTAAGGCTAGGACCCAAAATACCCCAACTATGGTATGAAGAGGGATGCCGTAATCACAACATAATGGTCATTAAAGTAGATAATACACTTATCAATTTCATCTTATGAAATTCCTAGATCTGTTGAGACACATTGAACTGTTCAATGGCATGTTTAGTCTCGGATGTGCCCCACTGTTTGTGACTGGGATGCCGAGGATCACAAACCGGGTGTGAATAACCATGCAAATTCGCTCGGTACTCTCAAAGTCAATTGTCATCTCTAATTAACGTGCCGGTTAACCACACACGCTCCGTTAATAATGACAAAATCGAGAAACCCATTGCAAATCTTTGCGGAACCCAGTTGGCGTGCCGGTGAACCACACACGCTCCACCAACGTTCCACAAAGTGCAATGTGCAATTTCATGGATTAGCACCAATTCACATTTTTATCCTAAAGTAACTAGATTGGGTTTTGTTTAAAGTTCTAGTACTTTCAATTATAGCATTATACTTTTAAGAGGCTTAGCGGTTCTATCAAACCCGTTCGGCTAACGACACTCGACTGACCAGGAGAGCGGTGGGTAAGAGTAGATACCCATTAGACTACCATTTTATAGGCAGTCACCTTATACCCTCTTTATATGACAGTTTTGTGAATGAGGCCTACTAACGGTAAGACTAACCAATTTTCTTATATATAAATAATTAACTTTTAATCATAAATATATAAGATATATTTTAATCTTATTAAAATATTTTAGATTTAATTTTCTAAGAATTTTCGAGAATTTTACATGTATTTTTCGAAAATTTTAATTAAATCTTTAAGCTGATTTAATTTATCTTTTAATTAACAATTAATTAAATTAACCAAATCTAATAAGGGAATCACAAAAATTAATCAAATTAATTTCCTAACCCTTATTCCCTAATCTCGAAAATAGCATGCCAAGAATAAGGGGTTCCAGTTATTTAATTATCAAATAATTACCAAAAATAACACCCAACTTATAAAAGGCAAATAAATCAAGGAATTAAGGGAGGGGACCAACTGGGTGGCGACTAGGGTTAGGAAACCCTAGCCAAAAACTCGAAATTAACATGCAAGGAATAAAGGTTCAAGTTATTCAGAAGATCTAGTTACCAAAAATAACAACCAAGTATTCTAGGCAGCATGCAATTCGCAGATAAGGCAAGGGAGGCTAGGGTTTTTGAAACCCTAGCCACCATGGACGAAAATTAGGCCTCCCAAGGGTTTATTTTCGAAAACCCTTTGATCAAATAAACAGTTTATATCAAATCACAAGAAAACAAGCCATAGCTGTGATACCACTGAAGGGTTTTCTAGCAAACAATAAACACAAATATCCTATGGTTCACATGCAACCCTAGAAAGATCTATGTTTTCTTCTATGAAGATAATAAACTAAAACCTAAAGGCCAACAATAATTTCTAAAGATCAAAACTGAGAAAAACCAACCTTTTGATCTTGTTCTTGAAGCTAGCAGCAAAAGTATCCTGCCTCAAATGAAAGTCATACCCACAGCAATGGAGAAGACAGTTCAGCAGAGTTTATCTGGTTGAAGTTGGCGCAGGTTTTGAGCCTCCAGAGGGTTCCTTATATAGCCTCCAAGAGGCTACAGCAGAAACCCTAGAGAAGCCCCTTAATGGACAAGCCTGTTATCCATTTGGGCAAGCCTCTAAAAACCCTAACTAGGGTTTCGAAATTATGGAGATAGCCTCCATAATTTCGCCCAACTTGAGGCTTCCACTGGCTAGCCTTTTATTCAACTATTGAATAATTACAAAGCCAGTCCCTGCACTTTTAATTAATTAATTTAATCACTAAATTCAATCCAATTAATTTTAGATTAAATCTTAATTAACTATTATAGTTTCTAATTAATATATTAACACTTAAATATATTAATAATACATTTAATTAATTCTATTGATTTATTAAACAATTAATAAATCAACCTTTTACTCTACCGAACTCTATCCTGACCTCCAGCTATGAGGGAAACCCAAATGGACTTTGCTTCAATTAACAAGATAAAATATAAATATAAAGTCATGGCTTAGACACCTAATCCAACAGTCTCCCACTTGGATAAGTCTATGACTTTAATTTATCTTTTAATTAATAAACAACCTGCAGCTTCCAAGAAACTGCTGCCGAACTCTGACCCAGTCAGTTCTGTCCATAGATAAGTGATCATATGATCCTTCGTCCAACAAGATATTTTCAGACACGAGACATGGATTGAGATCAATCTCTGTCCGATACTCTGTTTCCCGATTTCCGATTCTGCTTATGACTTTCAGACTTCTAATTGAACACATCAATTTAGTCCAGGCTGTCCAGTACTTAAGTCAACTTCAAAATCATCGAGAGGCCTACAGATATCTGTTTCCCTATCAGGGTCAAGGAACGAATAAGCTTTGACTCATACGGTTGTGTCTTTTACTTATCAAATCGTACACAACAATGCGTATTGTAACATCGAGTTACCGATGCGTTTTCGAATTATCAATGCACAACCGACTCGTAAATTTCAACTCATATGTCTCCGCTTCAAGATCATACGATATTATCGTCTCAACATTGCTCGTGATGTAATCCATGAAGCAATCTATTGAGCGCGGGTTTATCCAATACTCAAATCTCTATTTCTAAGTACTCATGAACGTTGTAGCAGTCTTACTGCAATGTCTAACTCCTTAGACAATCTACAAACCAATTCACGACAGTCTTTGTTCATACTTACTCCTGAAAAGTATGAGCGACTGTGGACTTTTGAATAATCAAATTATTCGGGAAGTGAAACATGCAAAATTGAAACATAAAATCTGACCGGTGGCTACTCTTGCCTAATTACCAAGTCTCCACGAGGTAATCACCAAGTCGGATTTTACATAAAACTATTATCGGTTTGTAGATTCCTTTTAAACTATTTAATTCGTGTTATGTATCTATGTCTACTTGACCTTTCACTCCTTCTATGTATTCAAATGTCATACATTTATACACTTTATCCGATCGGATATCCTTCCGATGATATTTCAATTTTGGTCATACCGTTATTCTCACTAACAGCTCCATTCTATGTACTATGACTTTCCATGGTTCTCGGGATCTTTAATCCATATGACTGCACCCTAAGACTATTTCGAGGTGTTACGATGTGCCGGTGAGCCACACGCGCTCCATCGGAACGCCAACGAAATACTTTAACCATTAAGTCCTTATTTGAAAACTATTTTCAAATTGTTATCAACATTCACCCCAAATCATTCTCCAATGATTTCTAATGTATGTACAAAATCCATTAAGTATTCCCAGCCAGGTCATATCCTGAATCTGACTCACCATGCTCTAAGCATTAAGTCATCAAGACGTGTTCATGACACTTCTGATCGATCCAAGAAATTTGTTAGATTCGATCTAGTCCTATTCCAAACCCTTTTGGAATCTTAGGATTACTCATAATCCTTGTGTCATGACCTTTAATAACAATATCCTTTCGGAGACTTTTTCTCATGCATCTTGAATCTTATCAAGATCATGCTTATTATGGCCAGGAGGTCTATACTGATGACATTATCTATCTGATATATGTCAATGGATCATGTGAGTACGTTGCACCTTTCATACCTCTCATGCCAAATCATCACACTTTGCAATGACAGGAAACTATTTCTTAGGGCAATGCATCTTGAGTCTCATCAAGATCATTTTGGCAGAGTTTCGATCTATCTCATAGACGTTTCTAACCACCCGTGTATGCCGTATCTCTTATTAAGTCTTTCATAGCGATCCGTCTCTTAACACCAAGTCATTACACTTTGTAATGAAAGGAGACGTTTCCTAGAACCAATATGTGACACACATATGAAGATTGATAACATAGAATCCAGAATTCGAAGGGTACTAAAGACCATATGAAGGTGTACAATGCATATAGTGAAAAATTGTTTTGACTGCAGCAAGATGAGGTTCTCGTGGATCCGATTTGTATCTTGCACAGTTGCACACAGAAAAACATTATCTCTGGTCTGCTTGTGTACAGTTAAAGAAACGATCCGATCATACTCCTATATGCTTGAATGTCAATATTTGGTTTGTCTAATGATGGATTCAGCCTTGTTCCTGCAGCCATAGGAACTTTTGCATTTGAACAATTAGTCATTCTGAAGCGCTGATGGAGGCTTCGGGTGTATTTTTGTTGATGCATGAAAATTCATTCTTTTGATTGTTTAACTTGCAAACCAAGGAAGAAATTTATCTTCCCTATCATGCCCATTCTGAAATTGCTTTGCATCAAATGCTCAAACTGTTTTGTCAAGGAATAGTCAGTGGATCCGAAAATGATATATTGAACATAAACTTGAACCAGCATTAGATGCTGGCCAACTTTCTTTCGAAAGAGTATGCGATCCACTGATCCTTGTTTTGAAATTTGATTGTTTTAAGAATTTGTCAAGGTTTGATACCAGGCACGAGGTGCTTTTTTTAAACCATAGACAAGATTATCCAAAACATAATAATGGTTAGGATCATATTTGTTAATAAAGCCCAGTGGTTGTTCAACAAAAATAGTTTCCTCGAGCTCACCATTTAAAAAGGCACATTTGACATCCATTTGATAGACATAGACATAAGCCAGAAAAATCCGAACGGACTCGAGTCTGGCAATAGGGGCAAAGGTTTCTTCATAATCTATGCCTTCATGTTAACATTAACCCTTGATAACCAGCCTTACTTTTTTCTTACCATGTTACATTCGGAATCACGTTTTTTCGATATACCCATTTTAAATCGACAATCGATGCATTTACAGGTTTTAAAAGTAGCTTACATACTTTGTTTATTTCAAATTCTTCTAATTCCAACTGCATCGCTTCGATCCAATCTGGGTGATCAAAGAAAACTTTGACATTCTTAGGTTCAATTTTTGAAATAAAAACATTAAACATGCACAAGTCCGACTTTTGTTTAAATCATTTTGTTTTTGATGGAGTTTTGCACAAGTCAGAACCCGGTCATGAATGTTTCCGATGACTTGTGAAGATGGATGATCCTTCGTTTATTTCTCCAATGGTTACAAGTGGTAGTGATTCAGACGCTGATTCAGGGAAGATAGAAGACAAAGGAAATTTGGTTTCGGATTTCTTGATATAGTAGTCATCAAAAGATAGGTTAAAAGTTTCTTCGATCCTTCTCATTCTTTTGGTCATGACTCTATAAGCTTTAGCATTCAATGAATATCCTATGAAAATTCCTTCATCTGATTTCTCTGTGAACCTTGTCAATGAGTCTATTAGTTTCATGATGAAGCACCTACATCTGAAAATGTGAAAGAATTTGATATTTGGTTTTGTATTATTGATGACTTCATATGGTGTGATATTGAAGCGTTTGTGAATGTAGGATCGGTTCTGGGTGAAAGAACCAGTTGAGACAGCTTCAGTCCAGAAATACATTAGGAAATTGGTAAAGTTCAACATTGTTCTTACAGCTTCGCATAATGAACGATTTCGTCTTTTCACTACACTATTTTATTGAAGAGTTTAGGGTGCTGGGAAGTTGTGAGTAATTCCTTTTTGTTTCAGGAAAGAGTCTAATGTTTTATTTTTGAATTCAGTTCCATTACCACTGTGTATAGTTCTAACACTCCCTTTCAAAGATACTTCAATATTCTTGATAAAATCAATGATCATGTCAGCAGCCTCAGACTTATTTCGAAGGAACAAGACCCAGGTGAATCGAGAAAAATCATCGAGAATATACTTCTTTCTTCCTAATGAATCCATAGCAGATGGTCCACAAAGATCCATGTGGAAATATGAGAGGGTTCGTTGATTCTAGGGTCAATCATAGTGGGATGTCTTTGCCTCGTCTGCTTTCCATGCTCGCAAGCCAAACAATGAGTATCATTATCAAATTTAAGTGCAGGCATACCCCAAACCAGATCTAACGCCACTAATTTGTTGATATTCTTGAAGTTCAAATGAGGAAGCTTCTATGCCATAGTCAACTAAGATCCGAAGTGGATTTAGATAGAAGGCATAGTGAGGGTGCTCCAACTATGGCTTTTAGCTCCAAGGGAAACATTGATCCCTTCCTCTTTGATTTCAGCAACACTTCTTTTGAGTCTTCTCTTTTAATGATACTTCCATGGGTATTGATGGTAACCTCGTTGCTTGTTCCAACTACTGGTTGAGAAATGCTCACCAGATTATGTTTCAACCCTTCCACATAAGCTACTCGGTTTATTGTGAAATGTCTTCGATAGGCCAGGTTTCATTATTTCCGAATTTTACATCCCCTCTGTCATCAAGCGAACGAAAGTCTCTCAAGTATTCCCTTTTCCCCGTCATCTGCCGAGAGCAGCCATTGTCCATGTACCATTCTTTGTCATACTACTCTTCGGATAATACCTGAAATAAATCAAGGAGGAGTTGGTACCTAATCAATCTTGGGTCCTCTGGGTAAGTGAAATATTCTTCCATCCATTTTTCAATCAATGCATCTTCGGATTTGTTGTCACATGAAAATGTTATCATGTTTTCGAATGTATCACAAAAGGAGTTGTCAGTGCTAGACAAAGACTCATTCGGATACTCTGAATCAGATGAAATTTTTGAGGATGAAGATTTTGAAACATATGAGCTTTTTGGAACCCAAATTTGTTTAAGGCTTTTGGAAGATTTAAGGATTTAGAAGAGTTCTTTGATTTTCAAGATTCTGAAGTTTTTGAAGATTTTGAAAGATTTTCGGACGTTGAATCCTTTTTAGTTTTCGAGGTCAGATTTTCATTTAAATCCTTTGTTTTCCAATTTGGTTTCATATATGTTGATTTTCTTGACAAAGAACTACGTAGTGTATAAGTACACGAGTACTCTTCATATGCAAATTTGAAATCATTTAATGAAAGATTTCTATCAGATTTTTGCCTTTGGTAAAAAATTTAACTTTGTTGGTTTTTCAAATTTCAGATTTGGGAAATTAGGTTTGGTGAGTACGAAGGTGGTTTTTGTTTGTTGAGAGAGGCCAGCTTTTGAATTGGACACCTTCTTTTTCGAAATAATCTCTTTTGGTTTTGAAATGACTATTTTTTATTTTGAAGTAGAGGCTTCGTTCTGATGATCTTTGAAAATATTTTCTTTTAGTTTAATCTATTTTAAATGATCCACCTGAGAAACTTTAATTTGTTTGAAATTTCGATGGTTTTGTTGTTTTTGAGAAAATGGCATTTTGTCTTGTTCATAACATAAACAATTTTAGATGTTATGACCATACACACTTGTTTTCTGATGTTGATTTTGACTTCCAAATGTTCATTCATGTTTTTCTCCAACATTTTGGCTGATGAGAAGAATCCTTCCGCAGTTACTGCGGAATTATCTTCCTGAATTGTTTTGGTTAAATCATTATCAGCCAGAAGCGAAGCACCAGGTCTTACAAAAACAAAAATTTTGAAATAGGAAACTTTCGGATAGACAAATGCAATGTGGACTAGCCTTTTTGAAATATACTTGGGATAATCTTCAAAGGCTTCACATTCATCTTTAATCTGAGTTCTTGTTTTGACAATTTCTTTAGATTCATTTTTGTTGTTAGAAGAAATAATTTTCAAAGATGCAATTGGTTCACAATCATGAATTTTGGATTTCCCTTTTTCCTCTGAATGTGATTATGAAATACGTTCGGGGGCTGATTTAGATCTGGAGGAAGAATTCAAAATAGAAAGGGAAGCACAATATATTTCCTCTAGATCCGCATCAAACTCCAGAATTACATTTAACAACACATTCATTTGCAACCAAAGGAACAGACTTCTAAAGAATTGGCACGTCATTGGCTAACAGCTTCAGCAAATCATCAACAGTTAAGTATTTTTTTAACTAAAACTAAACCATGGGTGTAAGTAGTGTTAGGCAACTCAGCATTAGATACTATGGACTCACACTCATATGATATGTCATCAACATTTTTAAGATCAAATTCGATAAATGGCAATAACTTTCGATGTTGTTCATTAGATACATCAGAAGAGTGATAAATTCTAGTGATATGAGCATACAACCATTTAGCTGTTTCACAATTTGTTTCAAAAGTATATCACTCGAATTCAAATGTTTTTCTCTACTTTTTTCTAAGATTGAAATTTTCAACATTGCCTTTTCTAAGGCCCCTTTTAAACCTTCTACTCTGCCCTATAGTTTAAGAATTTCCCCATGACTGATGTGTGCCATATTGTTAGCATCAATAAGCATATTATTCATAAGTGATCAATAATTTGTTATTTCAACAAGATCGGAAGCATAATATGATTCAGGTATATTAGAAAAGGAAATCAAATGAGATACATGTTCCGGGATGGTTTGGCGAGCCTTGCTTGAAGAACCAACGTCCTTCGCCATCAAACACGAATTCACATCTAAAGCTTCATCATATCCTTCACTTTATCCTTCTTCTTCACTTTGAACTCACTTACCGACATCAACAGCAAACAAGGTGCCGTGAGTTGGCTTTCTCACCTCCTCATCTTCTAAATCCGAAGACCAAACTTGATATGTCCCAAATCCCAGACCAGTATCCGCAGCCATCAGAGAAAGATCCTTTGTCTTCGCTTTGACTTCATTTAGCTTCATCACATGGTATGCTTCATCTTTCACTTTGTTTTTCTTGTCGTGTTGTTTCTTCAGCATACAGTCATAACCCGAGTCCCTATATGCCTTTTTCAATCTTTGGAGATGGATTATCTGCAACTTTCAGATTGGACGTGTTATCCACATTTGGTGTAACAAATGGCTTTTTCAAATTGTACGGTTTAGCCTTTGAGAGGATTGTGTTGTTTCTCACAAATGGTTTGCCCGTTCCTTGGTAGTTTCCAGAGGGTTTCTTAGAATAACGTTTGTTACCGGAATAGAGAGCAATCGTTTTGCCTTCTTCATTAACCATATACTCTATGGGTTGTTCTTCTTCAATCTCACTTGGATCTGAAGCAACATTACTTGTAACCAGAGCCAAAGATCCTGTGCTAGAATGATCTGCTTGGTTTTGCAACACATCTGGTTCGTGAGATTTGAGAAGATTAAACAGGATAGATAGAGTGTATGTGTTTATTTTCTCATGAGATTTAACCATCAAATGATCGAACGTCATTCTTTCCTTAAACTATACAGAAATTTGATGTTGACTTCATGTTTGCTTCAGCCTTCACCATACTTTTCAAGGTTGTAGACAATGCTACTGAACCTCTTATAAGCTTGATCGATATTATTTGTCTCGTTTTTCCTGTAAGCATTGAAGTCTGAAATAATGTTTCTGACGATACTTTGCTGCATCACTTCATCACCAGCATATCGAAGAGACAAACGATCCCATATTTCTTTTGCAGATGTAGATCCTCAAATGTGATGAGTAACATTTGGTGGAAGACCACTTCTAGGCTCTATCATAACTCTTTTATCATTTTCGATCTTCTTATTATTTGCAGCTGTTACAGATTTGTTTTCGTCAGTTTCACCGAGTTACAAATCTTCCTTGAACGATGAAAAATGGACCTTTGGTAACAAAACTCCAAAGATCCTCGTCAAGACAATTCAGATAGTCGTCAATCCTGTCAGCCCAATGTTCATAGTGTTCAGGTACGAGAATAGGAACCTTGGTCGATGAACCAAGCATGTTTGTGTAGTTTCACATATTTAAATATTTCAAATAGGAAGTAGCTATTGCAATAGAATTAAAGATGAACAAATCGATTACAGCAGAACAATATAGAATTAATCAAACAATTTGCGAAAAGCTAGATCTGGGAAACGATCCAGATCTAGAAGTTGTAGAATGACTAGAACGAAATCTTCTAGAATGTTTTGAATTGCACCCGCTCTGATACCACATGTTAGATCTAAATTTGATATAAGAATAGTAATTACAACAAACAGTCTAAGTCAAAAACACATAAACAATGAACAAGATAAGAAATGAGTGAACAAGGTGTTGGAAATCATGGTTCATGTGGTTAGTTTCAAAAACAAGAGTTTGCAACGGAAGCATAAAATCATGAACACAAATTCCATTTTCAAGAGGATCATGCTACATGCATGTAGAGATAAGATGAAGAACAAACATAGTTTAAGTTCAAGATCATAACATTTGTTCTTGGGTTTGGTTTGGATGATTTTGATAGCTAGGAATCAAATTAGAATCCCTCTATAGTTGATCCACCACAAGCTTGAACACCCTTGAATGCTAGTTCCACAACTTGCAAGATATGACTCCTTTTCTTATGAAACCAAAGACCAATTCTTTCTAAGAACTTTAAGAGAGTTTTTGGCTGATTTCTTGAAGCAATAATGATGTACACATGCCCTCAAAACCGTCCACCTTATATCCCACCAAAGGCAAAAGAAAAGCACATGCAACTAGCTTAAAAGAAAGATCCATTTGATTTCTATAATCAAAAGCTAGAAGACACAAGGCATCTTCCTTTTCTTTTAAGTTCTTAATGCATTCTTTTCCTTCCAATATGGCTAGTTATATGATGACTAATGAAGTGCTAGTGGGTTGTTATTATTTATAAAACTTAGATAATTATAAGTTTATAAATAATACATCTTCTCATTTCTTTAATGGAATAACATTTAACCCATAATCAAATATATAAATAAACCATCTAAATATACAATCTTAATTGTATAATTATATATATATACATATATATATATATATATATATATATATATATATATATATATATAACAATATATATATTTTATTTAATTTACTAATTAAATTAAATAAAAGGCTTACTTATAAATCAATTAAATCGTTTAACAATTTAAACAATTTAATTGTTACTTAATTAATTCATCATATATGAATTACTAATCAACCTTTAATTTTGTAGTTATTATTATTTACCTCAAATAATAATAACCTACAAGATTAAATTGCAAGTTTAGTATCATTTGATGTTAAATCAAATTTAACGTTCTAAATGATCAATTGGTGTCAAACTTGTTGTTGGTGTGACCCTATAGGATCATGTATTATTAGTAATATCATTTTATGATCATCCTTGGGCATATAGAACTAACAATCTCCCACTGGCACAAGGTTGTATCATAGAATGATATCGACAGTAGTATACGTCTAGCAACATTTTACTGCCCCCAATAACACATGACATTGTGCCATTCAACAACATTCAATTCTTCAGAAAACACGAGGCTCTAATTGATGTATAAGGTTATCTTATCAATTATCCCTTTGTCACAGACATCATGTTGAACATGAGACATGGATCTTAATCATTCTCATTTTATGTTCAACTTTCAAACAGGCGCCTTAGATGTCTAACTCTTAACACATAAGAGGAACAAATCCCGTCTTGACTACATACGCCCCTCATATAGTTAGTACTATGCATGAGTATGGCCTTTATGGTTGTCTGTATTTCAAGAACAACAGTAAACCATATCAAAGCATAGTACACTCTACACTTGAGTCCCAAATATGTATCTCAGGTCATAGGATACAATGATAATACCTTTATTCAAGAATCACTTATGATGATGATCCATGGAGTGATCTTGAAACGGGTCAAGTCCAATACTTGTACACTGACAAGTACCTATGAATTTGGTTGCAACCTTTTGCTACTTTTACCCATAAAAGTCAACCAATCCAATTCATATTAGTCTTACTTCATAATTGCTCCCACAACTATGATCGACTATGGACGTTTAGAATAACTAAATTATTCAAGGATTAAACATGCTAATAAAACACAATAATTATGAATGAAACATCACGTCACATATATTACATAATTCTTGTCGTTTACATAAGTTCATATTCATAAAACATTAAACACAAATCAAATCCATTCATTAGAAAAACGGAGTCCTATACCCTTAGCATGACTTTCATGCTTAGTTTGGGGTAAAGGTTTCGTGAATGGGTCTGCCAAATTTTGATCTGCATGAACCTTGTGAATACTTATTTCACCATTCTTAACTTCATGTCTAATGTAGTTATACCTTCGGTGAATGTGTTTGGTTTTTTGATGCAATCTAGGTTCCTTTGCTTGAGCTATAGCACCTAGATTGTCACAGAAGATTTCTATAGGGTCCCGAATGGAAGGAACAACCCCTAGATCTTCTATGAACTTTCTCATCCAGAAAGCTTCTTGAGCAGCTTCTGAAGCAGCAACATATTCTGATTCTGTAGTGGATTGTGCAATCACTTCTTGTTTGGAACTCTTCCAAGACACGGCTCCTCCATTTAAAATAAAGACATACCCAGATTGAGATTTCGAATCATCCCTATCTGTTTGGAAGCTTGCGTCAGTGTAACCCTTTACCTTTAAGCTTTCTTCCAAACCGCCGTAAACTAAGAACATATCTTTAGTTCTTCTCAAGTACTTAAGAATGTTCTTTACAGCAGTCCAGTGGGCTTCACCTGGGTTCTGTTGATACCTACTAGTCATACTTAAGGCACATGAGACGTCGGGCCTAGTGCATAACATGGCATACATGATGGACCCAATTGCCGAAGCATATGGAACATGTTTCATCCTTTCAAGTTCAGTCCTAGAGTTTGGGCACTGAGACTTGCTTAGGATGGTGCCATGAGGCATTGGCAAGAATCCTCTTTTGGAGTCTTGCATCTTGAACCTTTTCAAGATTTTATCAATATATACACTTTGGCTAAGACCAATAAGTCTCTTAGATCTATCTCTATAGATCTTTATGCCTAATACATAAGCAGCTTCCCCTAGATCCTTCATTGAGAAACAACTCTCAAGGAACGCTTTGACACCTTTTAAAGTTGGGATGTCATTTCCAAATAAAAGTATGTCATCTACATACAATACTAGGATTATGACAATGCTCCCACTAGCTTTCTTGTAAACACAGGAGTCATCCTCATTTTTGATGAATCCAAAACTCGTAATCTTTTCATCAAAACGGATGTTCCATGTTCGAGACGCTTGCTTTAATCCATAGATAGATCTTTTAAGCTTGCACACTTTGTTTGGATGCTTGGGATCGACAAAACCTTCAGGTTGTTCCATATAGACATCTTCCAATAAGTATCCATTAAGGAAAGCGGTCTTGACATCCATTTGCCATATCTCATAATCATAGTATGCGGCTATGGCAAAAAGTATCCTAATCGACTTGATCATTGCCACTGGAGAAAAGGTCTCATCATAGTCAATACCATGAGTCTGTGAGTATCCTTTAGCGACAAGTCTAGCCTTAAAAGTGTGAACATTTCCATCCACATCGTTTTTCTTCTTGAAAACCCATTTGTTCCCAACAGTCTTACAATTGGTGGGAAGATTAACCAAGTTCCAAACTTGATTATCGTGCATGGATTGCATCTCAGTGTTCATGGCCTCAAGCCATTTATCAGATTCAGGATCTGATATTGCACTCTGATAGTTGATGGGTTTATCAGAATCTATCGTATAACATTCCTCTTCCATCAAAAGGTAACCATACCTTTCTGGTTCAATTCGAACCCTACCAGATTTGCGAACACCTTGTGTTACAACTTGTTCCTGATCAACCGTTTGTTCAGGTTCAACAATTTCTTGTTGAATGCTAGATTCAACTTCTTGTGTATCAGGTTGTGGTTCCTGAAGTTCCTCAAGTTCCACAAACCTCCCACTAGCCTCTTCCGTCAGAAACTTGTTTTCTAGGAATTCAGCTTTTCGAGAAATAAATATCTTATTCTCGATGGGATTGTAGAAATAGTATCCAAGACAATCTTTCGGATACCCTACAAAGATACATTTAGTTGAACGGGGTTCTAATTTGTTTGAAGCTTCTTGTCTAACATAAGCTTCACAACCCCATACCTTTAGATAGGATAAAGATGGAACCCTTCCATGCCATATCTCATAAGGCGTTTTATCTACCTTCTTAGTAGGTGCCATGTTTAGGAGACGAGCAGCTGTTTGTATAGCATACCCCCAAAATGATAAAGGTAGAGTACTTTTACTCATCATGGATCGAACCATATCCAATAATGTTCGGTTCCGCCTCTCAGACACACCATTATGTTGTGGTGTTCCAGGTGGAGTAAGTTGTGAAACAATTCCACAAGTCTTAAGATGATCCATAAAGTTTGTACTTAAGTACTCACCTCCTCTATCAGAACGAAGAACTTTAATTGTTTTGTTGAGTTGATTTTCCACTTCACTTTGAAACGTTTTGAACATTTCAAACGCCTCATGTTTATGTTTAATTAAATAAACATATCCAAAACGACTAAAGTCGTCAGTGAAGGTGATGAAATATCTTTCACCATATCTAGTCATTGGCTTGAAAGGACCACATACATCCGTATGTATGATTCCTAACAAGTCCTTTGCTCTCTCATTGGTTCCAGAGAAAGGAGCTTTAGTCATCTTGCCATGTAAACAAGATTCACATATATCAAATGAGTCATTCTCATTTGCCTTCAAAAGTCCACTCTTTTGAAGTTGGGATATGCGATTCTTGTTTATATGCCCAAGGCGACAATGCCATAGATAGGTTTGACTCAAATCAAATTTGGGTTTCTTGGTGAAAGTGTGGTATAAAGAGCCATTGTTAGTCTTTTCATCAAGGTTTACTTCATAAATTCCATTTAAAGGTCTAGCCTCAAAATAGAATACATTATTTTTGTAAACACAAATATCATCATTATTAAAGGAAAGATCAAATCCACATTGTCTTAATTTAGCAACCGAAATAATATTCCTAGTCAAGCTAGGAACATAGTAAACATTCAACAATGTCACACACAAGCCATTAGGTAGTAATAAATTAAAACTTCCAATTGAATCCACCGCAACCCTTGCATTGTTTCCAACTCGAAGTACTACCTCATTTGCCTTCAGTCACCTACTCCTTTTGAACCCCTGCAACATATTACATATGTGAGTTCCACAACCAGTATCAAATACCCATGTGTTAGGAGATAAATTATAAAGTTCTAGGTCTATCACATAGATACCTGAAGTGCCTTCACCGGCCTTCTTCTTCTTCAACTCCGCAAGATAGGTAGGGCAATTTCTCTTCCAATGCCCAGCTTTGCCACATTCAAAGCATGTTTCATCTTTGGCAACCTTTGCCTTCTTCTTGGGCGGATGGGAAGGTTGGACAACTTTCTTGCCCTTACCTTTGAAAGCTTTTGCTTTCCCCTTGCCCTTGGAGTTGGTGGGGTGTTCTGGTCTAGTTCTCTTTGTGCCACCTTCCTTGATCATGAGAACTTGAGTGGTTTTCTTAGGCAGATTCTTTTCCGCGGTAATTAGCATCCCATGTAATTCCGGGATAGTCTTGTTTAAACCATTCATGTTAAAATTCATGACAAAAGGATCAAAGGACTTTGTCAAGGAGTTAAGGATCATATCCGTTGCTAGCTCTTCGGGCATCACAACTCCAAGACGTGCCAAATGATCAATGTGACTCTTCATTTTGAGCACATAAGAGCTTACCGTCTGCCCATCCTCCATCTTGCAAGCATGGAAAGCCCGAACAGTTTCGAACCTTTCCGTTCTTGCAAGTTGTTGGAACATTTCCTTTAGTTGATTAATCATGTCATAGGCTGAATGATTCTCCAAATCCTTCTGAAGGTCGGGAATCATGGTTGCCAACATGAGGCATGATGCATCGATGGAATCATCCATCTTTTTAAGCCATGCATCGTGTGCGGGCTTAGGAGTGGCAGGGGGCTCTTCTGTAAGTGGTTCATTGAGAACATATTCTTTCTTTTCTTGTTTGAGAACAATTCTCACACTACGGTACCAATCCAAGAAGTTGGTATGGTTAAGTTTTTCTCCTTCAAGGAGAGACCGTAGTGAGGTTTTGTTAGGAGCCGAGTGTGTGTTGTTTGGTGCCATCTACAAAATTTTAACAAGGTTCTATTTAGTAAATTATGATATTAAGTCCTTAATAATTAATACCCTTTCTTGTTTCATAAACTTTAATTAATTAAGGTCTAGAATCCAAGTTGCATCACGAATAAGTGGTTAGGTATCCTTTATCCCGCCTATTCGAATCAACAAGGTAGGTAACAGTTTACCAATTATATCCAAATATAATTTCTAGAGTTATGGGATCCCATTATAACATTTATAAGTTTGGCATGTTTGATCCCATCTATGCCTTGGATTTCTAATGCTTAGGTGACCTTTATCACAAGAGATTTCCAAACGAATCATCCTACTTAAACGGACGTGTAGTTTTGACAACTATTAATGGTTAGGTGTCCTTTATCCCATCAATATTGCAAATCTACTTCTTGTATCACAAGAAGACTCCAAGTGGTTAGGTATCCTTTATCCCACAAGGAAATACAAGTGATACATGAGTGTCTTTAAGAAGGACGGCATAGATTCATATTTCATAAGGGATTTGAATGTTTTACAATTCTAATTTTGAAAAACATTTGGTATCATGTAGATTGCATGCATCCAATGAACATGGTACCATTAAATCTTATTTTGTTAATTGGTTCCTAAATCATAAAATCTCCATTTTATTGATTCTTTGTTTGTGGTCAAGATTACAATTAATATCCAATATTAAGTTTGAGTTTGATCACATATATTAGAACCAATTTTTAATCCTAAATAATTACCATTATTACTTAGGGTTGGAGTTTGTAAGAGTTTATAAAATCTCCATTTTATTTCTTGTTTCAATCATTTTCAAAACTTGACTTAATAGGTTTTAAACAAAACCCATTTTAATAAAACCCATTTTATCACATCTTATGTTTTTAAATGTCAACTTTTGAAAATACAAACTCCTTGATGATTATGTTTAATTATCTAGGTTGTCTAGCATGCAAAATCTTATTTTCATCCACAACATAACATAATAAAACATTCAAACATCACAAGCATGCATGGGTGCATAAACACAAGCCAACTAGTTTGATATTTCATGTGAGCCACACATGAAATATCAAGTCCAAACCTAGGGACAAAAAGGTGACAAAAACTCAACCAAATGATCTTCGATTTGGCTACAATTTTGCCAAGCTTCTTATATCATCAAATGATACTTGAACCACCATTCCTTGACATCCTTGAGTGAGTTATGAATTTTCTTTGGCCCCCCATGAAACTTGCGAAAATCAGGCAGCAGGAAGGAGATTTTTTTGTGTTTTTGTTGCATTTTTCAATTCTTTCTTGGCTATATTGATGCTAATACTTGTTGAAACTTAATGTATATACTAGATATTAAAGTTACCAACAAGTATATCACCAAATAACCAATATATGAATTTATAAAACACTTCCAAAACATTTTTGAAATCTGGACAGCAGCTCTTTAGAAAGTGCTGCTGTTGGGTGCAATCTTTTCTTACTTCCTTATCTTGTTACATTTTGTGAATGAAATAAAATACAACTATTCTAACAATTACAAAATGAATAAAAGAAGTAAATAACTAATTATTATTACAAACCATTTGAATAAAAGAATAGATTACAACCAAATTGAATACAAACACAAAACATGCATCATATGGTCCTTGGCTTGTTTATGCACCATTTTATCACATAAAATCATAAGAAAATCAACACTTTGTTTTTCTAAGGCAACATCTATGTAACCAAATGCATGCATACATAAACTATAGTTGGTTACATAAAATCATAGATAATATACTTGCATGTTGCCAAAGAAGCCATGCATGAAACTTTCATTCAAGAAGATGAACATTCATGGCTTCCAAAAACCAAGTTTATCCAAATAAACTTATTATCTAAACATGCAATATAGCCATGGCTCTGATACCAATTGTTGGAAATCATGGTTCATGTGGTTAGTTTCAAAAACAAGAGTTTGCAACGGAAGCATAAAATCATGAACACAAATTCCATTTTCAAGAGGATCATGTTACATGCATGTAGAGATAAGATGAAGAACAAACATAGTTTAAGTTCAAGATCATAACCTTTGTTCTTGGGTTTGGTTTGGATGATTTTGATAGCTAGGAATCAAATTATAATCCCTCTATAGTTGATCCACCACAAGCTTGAACACCCTTGAATGCTAGTTCCACAACTTGCAAGATATGACTCCTTTTCTTATGAAACCAAAGACCAATTCTTTCTAAGAACTTTAAGAGAGTTTTTGGCTGATTTCTTGAAGCAAGAATGATGTACACATGCCCTCAAAACCGTCCACCTTATATCCCACCAAAGGCAAAAGAAAAGCACATGCAACTAGCTTAAAAGAAAGATCCATTTGATTTCTATAATCAAAAGCTAGAAGACACAAGGCATCTTCCTTTTCTTTTAAGCTCTTAATGCATTCTTTTCCTTCCAATATGGCTAGTTATATGATGACTAATGAAGTGCTAGTGGGTTGTTATTATTTATAAAACTTAGATAATTATAAGTTTATAAATAATACATCTTCTCATTTCTTTAATGGAATAACATTTAACCCATAATCAAATATATAAATAAACCATCTAAATATACAATCTTAATTGTATAATTATATATATATACATATATATATATATATATATATATATATATATATATATATATATATATATAACAATATATATATTTTATTTAATTTACTAATTAAATTAAATAAAAGGCTTACTTATAAATCAATTAAATCGTTTAACAATTTAAACAATTTAATTGTTACTTAATTAATTCATCATATATGAATTACTAATCAACCTTTAATTTTGTAGTTATTATTATTTACCTCAAATAATAATAACCTACAAGATTAAATTGCAAGTTTAGTATCATTTGATGTTAAATCAAATTTAACGTTCTAAATGATCAATTGGTGTCAAACTTGTTGTTGGTGTGACCCTATAGGATCATGTATTATTAGTAATATCATTTTATGATCATCCTTGGGCATATAGAACTAACACAAGGTGCTGAACGTTTAATTAGAATCATTAGGGTTTACAATGGTGGCTGTTCTAAAACTCGCAAACAACCCAGGATGTCATCCTTTTGGTATTTATACGTGATCAAGGACACAAATAGTACAGTAAATATGAAAATTGTACATACATGATTACCACTAACACGTAATAGTACTATCCAATAGGAGGCACTGAGAGTCAGGTATGGCCTGACATCTCAACGTGCACTACAAAAAGGTTAAGGTGGTTGGTTAAAGCAGACCTTCGGATCCTCTAGCAAAAAGGCAAAAAGGCCTTCGGAGGCTAGACTTTGGATCTGCATGTAATACAGGACAAAACAAACTTCGGAATCCAAGCTTTGGTGTCTTCACAAAAATAGCTTTGGGGGACTGACTTCGGATCTAACATATGTAAACTTCGACACAAACATAAATTTTCAACATAACCCTATACATATTGTTTGTCATGGGTTAATTGTTTATTTGCGTCTATACTGTATGCATTAGTCATGATAAACTAAAAAATTGGTAACTATAAGTATTTTATAGACACATGTAATTAGTTATATATGTCTGAAAGTAACTAGTATTTGTGACAAAAGAGAATAAGTTGTGACTATGCGTACTCTTTGGTCACAATTTTATTAATAGTGTGTGTAAATATAAACAATCATCATTATAAAAGAAATGACATGTCACTGTATATATTTTATGGTTATGGTTTTATTGCTTATGCATGTCTAAAAGAAAATACTTTTCATGACAAAAAGTAAACGTGTAACTATAAGTATTTTATGGTCACAATTTAATTACTTATGTGTGTCTATAGGGTATATATTCATCATGATAAACTAAAAAATGGTGAATATAAGTTTTTTATGATCACTATTTAATTTGTTAAGTGTGTTTGAAAGTAAATAACAGTCATGATAATAAAAAAACGTTGTAACTTCACATACGTTTTGATTACTGTTTAATTGCCAATGTTTGTGTAAAAGTAAATAATTGTCATTGATAAAAGAAATAACATGTGATTGTATGTATTTTATGGTCACGATCTACATGTTTATGCATGTCATGAAGTAAACAATTGTCATGACAAAATATTAAACATTTGACTATGTTAACGTTTTAATTAGTAACGCGTGTCTTAAAGTAATAGTATGCAAAATAAATAAATAGATAAAAATAGTGCCCAAGTATTTTATCGTTACACTTTAATTTTTATATATGTCTACGTGTAACTAATAGGTAGAACAACAAAAATCATGCGACTATATTTATTGGGTTGTGTTATACCTATCCTCATTTCATTTTGTACCCCCTAATAATCCATAAAATCAAAAAGGGTTTTATTTTATTAGTTTTTTAATCAATACACTCCTCCTAATTTGGCTAACCGATTTGTTTCTCAATTTCGTCTTTTATTGTCTTTTTATTTATTATTATTATTATTATTATTATTATTATTATTATTAGCTTTATAAAATAAAATTATAACCGTTCGTGTTTATTGATAATCTAATGCCTCCTTTTTATTCATTCGAATTTATTCAGTTGTTTATAAATCAAGTGGTTGGAGGTAGAATTTATTTTTTATAAAATCCTTCGTGTTATACCGTTTGTAAGTAATCGAAATTCCTGTTATTTTTAGCTGGAAACCGTCATTCTTGGTCCGTCGACCCAGTTGTAATATTGGATTAAAATTTGCATTATATTATTATTTATATTGTTATTTTTTATACATTCGTTCGAATTTGAGATAACCGTTTTGATATAATTTGGCATAATTTTATAAAAATATAAACGTCGTTAGTTGTGTCGTAATTGTTTTTAAAAAAACTATTGTTTATTGTTACTAAAACGTAAAACTTATAAAAGCTAAATTCATTAATTTGACATTCGTTCAAATTTGACATAACTGTTTTGATATAATTTGACACAATTTTTTAAAGTTATAAACGTTGTTCGATGTGCCGTAATTATTTAAAAAAAAACTATTGTTTATTGTTACTAAAACGTAAAAATCATAAAAAGTAAATTCATTATTATTGTTTCTCTAATAATAATAATAGTAAATAATAAATCAAATACTATTAATACAATAAAAAAAAGATAATAAACTAACAAAATAGACAAAAGACAAAAAAAAAGAAAAAAACAACAAAAAGACAAGAAATCAAACAAAGAAAATACAACTAGATAGTAAAGGGGTATGTATAGATTCACCTATTTATTTTATGGTAAGGTATGTGATATGTCTAACGATAACAAAAGTCGTGAAAACATGAAAAGCTACCACTTTATGTAGGCAAACTCTTTTGATATCTCCCTCTATTAAGTATTGTCCCATCATAGGTTTTAATCAAAACTAGCATGCATCCCGTGCTATGCACTGGTCAGGGAGAAAAGCTACGTCTTCAATTTGTAGGTAGTTTAATAGCATCCTAGTCTTTCTTACGTATGTTTTGAGGTCAACATTCCACAACCCGGTCAAATCTTTTTGGACAACAATGTCATCATCAAGAAACATGATTTTGTTTAATTTTATAGTACCCCTTCCTATCTATACTTTTTGCCTTTTAAAGGGTGTAACCCTTCTTCATTGTATATACTACAAATGAGACATGATAAATCCTAGCAAAAACCATTGATGTAGACAGATTGTTGAGGCACATCATAATTATATCTTTAAATTTTCTTTTCACTCAATCATTATTGTGTGTGATTATCAATTACAACACTATATTCACATCATGATAAATATATATGTAGACAACATTTCTTGAGAAGTTACCTCTTCCTCTAATCAGTTTCTCTAGCTTGCAACTCTCTTTCTTTCTTCTTCAAATCCTTAAAAACATCATAAAAAGTAAGATCCGTTGGTTAAAAGAAGCAGCAACATGTAGTTGAACTTACTGCAGCTGAATCAAGAGGAATGTCAACAGGTGCACTTCTATCATAAAAATCTGCAGGTTCATGGGGCACTTTTTTCTTGGCCATTATGCCATGTTGTATGAAGTTACAACTTAGTGAAATCCACATGTTCAGTAATTAATGAAAAAAAAACTAAAAAAATGCACATTGTATCCCTGATTTACCACTCTTTTGAGCCTCAACATCTTTACATCGGTTACTTTAATCATTGTAAAGATTTCATGCCACCTTAAGCTCTTTATCCATGGATTTCTATGAAAACATTCATTACAAATTATATTAATTACAAAAATGAAAAATACAATGAAAATGCTACCTAGCCTAATGTAACACCCCAATTTCACACAAAAAAAATTTTTTCACTAAGACTCTATAATACAAAATATCTAGTTATACACACGGGCATTACTATTCCGTATCATTACCACAATTTAAACAGTACATACTTTACACAACGAAAGCTACCGTCCCACACTCGACTCTTCTAATTCCTTGTTTGTTCACCTGAGTACATATCATTTTTAAAAAAACATACGTAAGACATAATGTCTCGTGAGCAATATGGGTTTAGACAAAAAATAGTTTTCCGTACTTCAAACATTCCAAATTTTCATATTATTCAATTTCCTATGAGCGCACCCATAGGTATTCCTTTTCATTTGTGAGCACATTCCTACGAGCGCACCCGTAGGCTATATACGAGACGCACCCGTATAACTCCTCCCTCAACAGCATGAAACGAATTCATCCATCAAGGTACCAATTAGACAACTACTTCGCGACGGGAGGTACCATCCCAGTAGTGTCTTTTGACCACCCCTACCACAGCAGGCCGTGATCTTTATCTGGATACTTCTCAACTCATCAACATGGCTCAATCACCTTATTAATTCTTTGTATTTCTCATTTATCATTTCTGTACACATTGTACTTACTATTTCATAGTATCATTTCCGGTTTCACAAAACCATTTCCAGTTCCATACAATCACTTTCACTTTCATTAAACCATTTCAATTTCCATAAAACCATTTTAACTCCCAAAACATTGTATATAAAATTCATTTCTTTGTATAAAACCCATTTTGCTATGTACTCAAAAATCCACATACTACTCACCTTGGCTAGTTAGAGAAGTCTAACTATGGCTACACCTTCCTTGTCCTTTCCGTTTATTGATCTTTTACTTCTTAAGCACACCTAAGAAGTTTATTCACACTTTATTAATAACATGTTATACTTTAACAACATGTAAGGACTACTTTGTTATGTTCCACTAGGCTCATATCACAATATTTTTGTGATATAATATTTTTGTGATATTCATACCTTAACACACCTTTTTACTTATTCTTATTATCTTTTAAATGACATTTTATTGACCATTATACCCTTGGAAAGTCACATACACAATTTAGACTCATTTTTCATGTTTTCATGCTCTATAACACTTATGGGATCAATTGGAGACCAAGGCTACATGTCTAGGGGCAAAATAGACTCTTTACCACCTTCCAGTAGGTTACACGGTCGTGTAATTCTGCTCATAAAAGTTACACGGCCATGTAACTCCCAGATCCTTCAAAAACATGAATTTTTCACTAAAAATCATGTATCGGGCTCGTTTTAACTCCAAACTTCACCAAATTTTGACCATAGGTTCTATTGACCCTTTATTATGTTAAGAACATGTTTTCACTTCTATTAAGTCTTATTTAGTTCATGACTTAATGATTAAGACCATAGGATGTCACAAGAGCTCTAAGGAAGCTCATATGCACATCAACTCAAATTTTAAAATCTAGATTTGTCCATTTTCTATACATATATTTATATAACCAATGGATGATTTAATTTAAGGTTTTTACAACCAAAAACATACTTTGTTAATTACCAATTAATGATTTCCATTAACCATTTCCATGGGTTTCATTCATGGAATCACCAATTCCATTCCACCCGACAAATTTCAGTTTTTGTTCAAACTTTCATTTTATTATTTGAAACTCTTAGGAAACCACTTCTAATGGTTTCTTCATAGTTAAACATCATTTATGACTCATTTTAACCAACTCTTTATGTCAAATTAACACTTTGATCCTAAACTCAAATTTCTAGGGTTTAATTACACATTATATCACCAAACTTGATTTTAAGTTATCCATATGTTGGATACTGTTCAAGATGTGATTAGAAACATAAACCAACTACTTTTACTTGTTTTTAAACCATGGAATCATGGATTCCAAGTTTCTTCCAAAAATTTCCATTTTTGATATTTTTACCCAAAACGTGAAATTACTCTAATTTAACAACTAGGAGTGGTTTATTACTTCTATTAAGACATATTAAACTCATTAAGAACCACTGAAACCAACTTGTTCTTACCAACCCGTTGGTTAGGGTTCTTGAGCTCAAATTCTCATTTCTTGATTTTTAACACTTTCAATAGATGAACTATGTTTAGATATTGATTTAGACACAAATTAAGGCTAGGAATCATAGGATAATCCTCCTCTAGCCACTGAAATCACGAAGCTACAGTAACCTACCTACGGGAAATGGGTTAAACAACCCTAAAAACAAGTTTACTAACCTTAAAAGGCTTGGAATTCTTCAATTCCAAGTGGGTTTTCTTTCAATTCCACTTCAATTCCTCATGATCATCACCAACCGACCCTCCTTGCCCTCTCTAGAAGTCTCTCCCGTGTTCTATCAACTGGGAGAAGATTTTTTTTCTCCTTTTTGTACCTAGCTACTTTGCCCAATTGACATTTTAGTCCCTCTAGTTCCATTTTTCCCAAAATGGCACAAAATTCATTTTATAGTATTATAAATTTTGTTTTCTTTCATTCTTACCCCAAAATTATATTTTCTTTACATTAAAGTCATTTGTGTGCCAAATGACCATTTTGTCCTTTCTGTCAATTTCTACTATCACGGTACCGTTCAAACCCAACTTTTCATATGTTCATTTTATGACTTTTACCAAAATTTTCAGGTTCTTACACCTAACACTTGCATAATAGAGTTCCAAAAGGTTAAAAAATTAAGTTCCAAAAAGTTTCCGAAATGAAATTCCAAATTTTGACATAAAACCTAAAAAAAGGCCCAAGAATCACTGGTCCTGAGGTTTCTAAATCATGTGTTATGTATGCATGTTCCAAACATGCCCTTTAGGTTTATTGGAGAAAATAATATGAAAGTGAAACTACCTTCTTCTCATCCAAGTTGAAGTCAAGATATTTCAATCTTGATTTTAAGCGACCTATATGACTTGAAGCAACTCTACTGCTGAAAGAAGTTTTTGGAAGAGACCCTAAATTGGGTTGCCTGTAAAGCTCTCAAATTGTTGAGTCTCTCTCTTTCATCAATGACGTATAATTCTAAGGTGAAAAAAGAAGTACCAATTAGTAATTTATTGAAAATTGTATTTGTAGAATGAAGAGATAGTTTTACCGATCAAAGAACACTTTAAGGGACCAATAACCTGGTACACATTTGGATGATGTTGGAGTTTTATTCAGGATACACCCGATATAAGAACACGTCCACAGAATAAAAATATTCTGAGTAGGGTTACTGAAAATAAATAATCATTGAATAACTAAATTCCAAGGGAATCCCAACAAAGTGAAAAACGATTTGTGAAAAAAGATGTAACCTTTCCTGAAATAATAAGCCAACAAGCTTTGAAACCTCTTCGAGTGAAAGAACCTTAGCCTCTGAACCCATTTTACTTAATATATTGCAGGGCTTCAGGCCACCAACCAGTATGTTGATGTCTTCTCTCTTTAAATCCATTACTAACCTTAAAAAAGATTCATGAATCCATGATGTCAATTCAGATTTTTAAATGAATATTTTTAAATGTGAGGTAAAGTAAAGAGATTACCAGCTCATATGATTTTCTGAATTCGTTCTGAGCCATGGATCTGCAAAGATTGGTAACTGGTACAGCTGGATAGAGAAGATGGGCTATTAACTACATTATTCTCATCACATGTTTTGCACATGTTACCTTCATGCTGTGTACCTAAATAAAACTTTTGTGAAGAGTTGCTGGTCAAAAAGAGTATCTCAGCAAGATTTTAATGTATGTGAATGATTAATAAAGGGTGAAGTCTGAAATATTCTGAATGCTCTTCTGCTAATTCAAGTGCTTCTTTATATAACGATATAGCTTGCGGAAAACCTTGTTTAATAATAGCTATTCCCGTAAGTCCATTAAATGCAAAAACTAATTGTACTTTGAAAAAACCACCCAATTATAGCATTGTACTTCCATTTTTTTAGTATTCGGTTTTTTTAAGAAACACAGGGACCATGTCTGTAAATTTGATATTAAACAGGGAGTATTTGTGCAAACTTATAAATGATAGATTTTTAAAATACAATGATTTAAAAAGAAATAAAAAGAAACTAAAATGTTGTAACTGGTAAATTTTCAAAGCAGAGTCTTTAAAAACAACTGAAATGAAAGTTGAATGTTGTAATCGGTACATTTTCAAAAACAATGTTTTAGAGTGAAATAAAATGGAAATAAGATGTTGTAATCGGACCAGACCACAAAAATGAGATGACAAAGTGGTGAAAAAACCCTTGAAAACCGATTCGATATCTAGGGAAGCTCAGCTTTCCTGAAAACAAAAAACAACACATGTAAGCCCATATAATGCCCTAAAATAGAATTTGGATAAATATAAGTACAAATCAGAAAAAGTGGGTCAATCACACTAATCAAACACTTGTAATGATTTATCCAATGTGGATACACTCCACAAGTTAGAATTTATCAGTAGAGCTAACACAGTGCATTGCTTTACACAATAACTAACAACAAATAAACAAAGTTACTACGGTTTTGGTGAATATATACAAATGCAAAAATAAAATCTAAAAATAATTGCAAATTAAAATCACCGTGTTTGAGATATTTTTACTGATTTTTTGTGACAACTAATATGGAAAAATCACAGATTTCAGATATTCATTTAAGATAGTCGTTGGATTAGAAAAAACATGCCTTCCATCTTACCTAGTTTTTATAACCTTCATTCCTTGCCAAGTCCAATCGTACAACCTTCATTTCTTGCGCACTTACTGATAAGACCTAAGAGTTAAGAGTTAAGAGCCATTATCAAGAACCAAAAAAGCATAACAAAATATGAGATATGTTACCTTACAAGTAGAATGTGTCTGGTTTCTTTGGTTCAAAAGGCTATATGATGGATCAAATACCAAATAATCTGCCAGATTCCATGGGGATTTCTTGCAAGGAACAAAGAGAGAAACAGTTACAAGAAATCCAGAGATGGAAATGCAAGATAAGTAGAAACCCAACAATAAAAAGCAGTACAAAAACGCCCCTGTGAGACTTTTGAGTTGATTGGAACGACTGGCTATGGAAGAGTAATATCTGTAATCAACTTTGCAAATTGATCTCAGTGCTTCGATTACAAAATCCTAATACAACATAAAGAAGAGTAAACTTACAGAAAACATTTTCGTCTACCCACCGAGATAACTCGGATGGCCAAAAACCCCTATATATATATATATATATATATATATATATATATATATATATATATATATATATATATATATATATATATATATATATATATATATATATATATATATATATATATATATATATATATATATATATATATATATATATATATATATATGTATATATATATATATATATGTATATATATATATATATATATATATATATATATATATATATATATATATATGTATATATATATATATATGTATATATATATATATATATATATATATATATATATATATATATATATATATATATATATATATATATATATATATATATATATATATATATATATATATATATATATATATATATATATATATATATATATATATATATATATATATATATATATATATATATATATATATATATATATATATATATATATATATATATATATATATATATATATATATATCAGTCTAACAATTGTGAAACCATCATCCATGGACAAAGTAATCCACATATTCATCATTATGCCTTTCCACCTTACATCACATAGGTTATTCAATTTTATATATTATAATGTCTCACATATTATTCGTATGAATAGAAGCACCCTTTTTTCACCCAATTCATCAAACCATACCTCTTATGCATCAAGTTTGACCCTTTTAAAGATCATATTTCTCCAATAGCCCACCTTATCTGCCTATCTTCCAATCATATTTCATGTAAATGTATTAATGCATTAAATTTATTTTACATCGTTGGATGTGTCAGTGAAATCATTGTCTACAAAATAAATAAAAATAAATAAATAAACTTTAAATAAAAACAAAACTCAAGATTAAAAAAGCAAAAAATACCATGCTTCATCGTATTTCATCAAAATGGAGCCCATTTGAGTTTCGTTCCAAATTACAAAAGACTTTATAAAGTTAAACATCCAAAAAATGCCGGTCAGTTGTTATACCCGACTTTAAGTGTCTTAAAAATTTGACTTCTGATCGACTGCACTTATTCATTAATTTTGTGACGAGAAACTTTTTTATTGAAATATATTAACAGACGGTACCTGCAAGGAGGTAGCAACTTGTTTGCTTGAGGAGGATTAGAAGCAATGATGCACATAAAAGAGTCTCGTGAGTTAGTCACCGGTGCAAAGTACAAATCAAAAATGTTGCTGGAGCGACTCTTTTCTTCCCGCTGCTGTCTCAAGATCAATTTAGCTACAAATATCATCATCGAAATACCATATTTATAGCTTAAAAGTAGCTGCTGATATATTCTACAAAAAAAATCTTGATTTTGAAAATGAAAATTGGCTTCATTGACTCTTAAAAGTAGCTACTAATAAAAGACATGAAAAGAGTAACAAATAGAAATTTATTTTCAAATTAAAACATCACATAGAAAAAGCAACAGAGCTATTAATTCTCCGTACTATTATAGTAGCCTCTGTAGACATTTGAGATGTAAACTACTAAGAAAAAATATTTAAGGATAGAAAACAAAAAGGATATACCAAAGCCACCAGTTAGTTTCTTTTGCATATGTCACAATGCCATTCACCCTGTATGATTACAAAGGCATAACAAAAGTATTCATAGTGAACAATTTTATCAGGAAGCCTCTTGACAAAGTGCTAACCAACTTATCCCCAATATGTAGCACTGTAATTACGTGATAGAAAGAAAATAAAAGAAGAATAGAATTGACAGTACCCATAATTATCTGCATATGTATGGCTAATAACTTAAAAATCACATACCGAACCAACTTTTATTGATGCTTGAATGTGGCAATTACTGCACTAATTAGCCTCTAGCTTGATAGATTATTTCAATGAAATAAGTGAATCTAAACTAATATCAGCATTCGCCAATGTTGAATCTACACAAAGAAAGAAAAAAAATAAGAATTTAACTAATAATAGCTAAATTAGTTGTACATCTCCAGCCTGCGTATGTTTGTAGGGTCCAATTTTAAGGATGTAAATCCATATTCATAGTCGTACATACCGAAGACCACCAATTGTTGATGCATGGAGATTAGGGTTACGAATATGTTTTTATTTCTTTCTAAATCTTCCTCTCTTGAAAGAAAAAACTACCGCTCATTGGTGTCGTCTTGTCTCGCCTCTTTGTGTAGCACCACCATACAAACAAACTAAAGAGAGCACGATGGTTGTGAGGCAGGCGTCCATGTCTCTGAAATGTACCTTGTAAACAGCGAGTAGTGAAGCGGTAATAGAGGACAGATAATCGAACGTCGTGGTAGGGCTAGGGTTCTCATAGCGAACGTCGTGGTGCTGACGGTGTGGTGATGTTGCGGTAAAGTGAAGAAGGCGGTGGGAAGCGGTGGTTCTGGAAACGAAGAAAGCTAAAGAAGGAAGCAGAAGAACGGAGGTCCATGTGAAGAGGGAGAAAGAGGTTAATCGGATGAGCATTCAGGGAGCGTAGAATCGGAGAAGTGATGGTGAGAAGTGGAGAGGAAGGAAGCGGTGGTAAGACGCAAAATCGAGGAAGTAGTGTTGCAAAATCCAGGAAGATCCTATGTATCGGACCGGATCCGGATCCGGATATGACCCGCGTTACAGAAAAAAACGTAACATGCCACCAAAAATCACGCAAATTATATATATATATATATATATATATATATATATATATATATATATATATATATATATATATATATATAAATTTTTCATTTTAATATTGTAACGAAAATCCCTTAATTTATATATATTTTGATTGTAGATGGTTAATAACATTTCTTTAATTTTGATATATATATATATATATATATATATATATATATATATATATATATATATATATATATATATATATATATATATATATATATATATGAAAGGGAAATTTATCGGGCCAACTTTCGTACACCAACTAATCTCCGCTGTGAATATGAGACTTTGTCTCATACCCTGGAGTTACTGCAGGCAAACCGCAAACCGCAAATACGGTTTTTCCTACAAAATAACAGAACGGTGCGATTTTATGGTTTTTTTGTGGTTCGGTTTTTTTGCGGTTGCGATGCGATTAATAACCACGTGTCATTGGTGCGGTTTTTTTACGGTTTAAAGAGCAATGCTAATGACTAAAAGGGGATGCTTTTGGAACACTACTCGTAATCATAAATTGTAATCCAGCATTACAATCTTTATTAACTTTCAATATAATAATAGTTATATAATAGTTATGTATATGTAATTAATAATTATTTTAATATAAAATATGCGGTCCAGTTCGGTTTATATTGCGGATTGCGGTTCGGTTCATACAAACGGTGCGGTTCGATTTTTTTATGGTTTTTATAAAAATAAAAATCATATCGCACCACATCACATCGAAAATTTTCGATTTGCAAAATAAAAACCATATGTTCGGTTTTATTTTCGGTTTCAGTTAATTTAAAGATGGACACTATTTTATAATTAAAAGATGAGCACTATTTTATGTCCGATAAAATTTAAATAGAGTTTATCAATTAACATACATTATTTATATATTGTCATTTTTACTTTAAGAGTTAAATAAATCTGTTAAGTTGCTTAATATCAAAAAATATATTATTATATATGAGCTATAATGCTATTTGGCAAAAGTTAAATAAAGTTGTTTAATAGCTTAAGAAAAAAAATATATCATTTGCAGCTTAATTGAAAAAAATACGTAGACAATATTTTGAACAATAAAATTCAAGCCGTTAGTCATCAAAGAGATTTTATTTATGTGTCGTCGACGGTTTAAACTTATGATCATCTTCTCTCTCCAATAGGGGAGGAGAAGAATAGGAGGACCATTAGGGAACTAAGTAGGATATATTCTAATAATTATCCGAATATGGCCATATCCATGATAGGTATTAAATTTCATCTGGTGTATTATACTGTTTTCGGTGAAACTTAACTAGAATATTTCACCTAATTAGGTGAAATATTCTATATACTCCTAATTAGGTGAAATATTATGGTTAAGTTTTACCAAAACAGTATATATAATACACCATATGAAATTTAATACCTGATCATGGATATATGGATTCTCCGCAGTTTATACGTATTCGGGGTGTGTGTGCGTGATTATGCATGTTAACTTATTTATGAGGAAAAGAAAAGCAAAAAGTGGGAAAGCAAACGAAGGCTGGTATGTATTGCTTTTAGATTTGGATTTACAGTAAACTTCAACTCAATCTTCTTGTTTCTAATTATCCAACATGAAGATGGTCGCAGGTTCATTGATAACCTAAATCCAACTTAGGCAAAAGGGAAAAGACATGAAAACCAAAAAGAAAACACTTGAAAGTATTTATCATTGTACACTTAATCACGACGGATGGAACATCTTAAGAGATAAAAATACCCCACTTGTAAACATATTTTGCGAGCTCGTTTATCTCTTCATCACTAATAACACCATCTCCGTTACCATCAGCATGATGCAGTGCACGCCCAGCTCTAATGAATGTAAAATGTAACCCGAGGCTCCTCAAGCCTACCCTCAGTTCCCTCCGACTTATCTTGCCGTCTCTGTTGGTGTCAAATCTTCTGAGCATACCTTTTAATTGGTCATCGGTCAATGGCAGTTCTATCTGTCTAACACACCACGCCTTTCGCATATTCTAAGAAAGATAGTAGGAAAGAAAAACTTTATGTTAAATCTCGGTGAAAGTGGTTTGCATTGCTAAGAGCTGTGGATATTTATTTATAGGCTGCATTGGTGCTGGGGCATATTTACTTTCTCTTACGCTAAAAAGGAAGAATTTAGTTTCCTTTTATTTTGGATGTTAAGATCCGGGGAATACGTAGAACCTTTTTTTTTTTTTTTTTTTTTTTTTTTTTTGCTTATTAAAGTTACAGTATGTGACGAGAATACTTATTAAAGAATGCATCATTTTTATCAAGATATATCTTGGAACCTTTGCAATAGAAAGAAATATGAAGCTCTCTTCTTGTTAATAACAAGTTGCTGACACAATAAATAATATCATATGCCTCTCAGGTTATATGTACACATGGCTCAATCCAAAACGCAAGAAATACAATATTTACTTTATCTCATATAATGATTATTATGTAGGGATCATAATATATGTTTGAGAGGAATCATTATGATTAGTCCATTATTGTTTTCTAATTACGTGTTTATCTCACTTATTTGAATAGTAGTTATTTATGTATCTCTACATTGGTCTGATTTTCATTAAAGGAAGTTAAAGACTGTATTTGTGTTATTTGATTATCCATGAGACATATTTTGCATAGATAAGTAAATATATATATATATATATATATATATATATATATATATATATATATATATATATATATATATATATATATATATATATATATATATATATATATATATATATATATATGCTCCTTAAGGACAGGGGTTTTGGGTACCAAACACTTCTAAACACTGTTCAAAAGCTAGAGAAACACCATGGAGCACCCGGAGGAGTGATTTAAGACCAAAATCAAGGATTTGAAAGGAAAAGAGCATCCTATTTGCATCATTAGAGGTGAGTTCATATTTTGATCATGATTTTAATCAAGAGTAGTGCTGAGATATAGTGAGATTGCTAGTTAGAACTTGTAATTACCTGTAATTAAAGAAATTAGGAAAAATCTCTTTGAAATTTACTTGGAAATGGGTTTAAATCCAAACCCTAATGTATACGAGTTGTTACTATAAGCTAATGAAGTGTAATCCTTAACAAATTGTTGAGTTGGGACCTTAGAGTAAGGTCCGGATGGGCTGAGTCGTTCCAAAATTGAAGAAAGGCTGAGTAACCTAGTTAGCGACTTTATCTATAGTGGATAGCGGCGCTAACTTTTGGGCAAAATGTTTATTTCTCTGCTTTCTGAAGCTAATGTCAAGTGAAATAATGTACCTTTACATATATGGGATATTGCTGAGTAAATACCAAGTATATATTAAACTATTTCATTTAGAGCAGTACTTGAGTATTTGGATCACGTGAGTAATCAATAACTAGCGTGTTGTTATTGGAGGAATAAATGGAGAGAGAAAATGAGTTTGAGATAGGTGAGACCATTTTTCTTATTGAGTTAGATAAGATCATTTTGAGAAAATTTGAAATGAAAGTTGAGTTCCAGATGTCTAAGTTGGTATCATGAGGAATAAGGTGAGATACCTTGATGTCAATGATGCTATAGAAAAGTGTGTGCCCTGAAAGAGTGAGTATTTTCCCACATGGCAATGATGATAGCCAATATGGCTATAGAAATCATCTTACGAGAATGATGGCGAGAGTTAAGATTTTGCGGTCAAGATATCCCTTTTTGTTTCAAGAGATTCCGAGGACGGAATCTTTTGAAGGGGGTAAGAACTTGTAAGACCCATTTTCATTTTGAGGTGCTTACTAAGGTAAGTAAAGTTATTACCTTATAATTAATATGGTTCTAGCTTTGAGTTATTAAGAGTTGTGTGGCAATCTTTTATAATTACCTTTGAGTGATGAGTTGTTTGATTTGGGAGAAGAGGTTAAAACCTTTCTTATGTACTAATCTTGGTGTGATTAAGATTAGTTAAGTTAATGTATGAGTTTGGGAGATTAGAAACCCATTTGGAAGAAGTTTGAGCCTTAAAAACGCCAAAAATGGCTTACACGGGTCGTGTAACTCACTGTAATTTTGTGTTTGCCGGTTACTGTAGCAAAACACGGGCGTGATAAATTTTACACGGGCACTGTAGCATAACACGGGCGTGTTAAATTTTACACAGCCGTGTTACGCGTGCAGAGCCTTTAAATGTGCAGCAAACCCATTTCGAGGAAAAACATTTCATTTTCAATTTTGAGAGCTTCAAATGGCGATTTTGAGTGAAATGAAGCCTGGAGGTTCATGGGGAAACATATTGAAGCATGAATCTAACCCCATAAACGTGTTTTTGCTTCCTAATTCGTTGAGGTGAGTATCTCTCGGTTTTGGGGGTTTTAAACTCTAGTTTTTAATCTTCATGATTTTGCTGTATATTGTTATATATGTTGCTAGTAGGTTGTTAGTAGATACCTTTAGAGTAATTGGGGTGATTATTGTTGAGTTTCTACGGTTGAATGAGTAAAACCGCGGTTTTGGGGGTTTCGGTAAATATAGAGTTGATATTTACCGTTTATACTCCTTTTTCCTCTTTTGATTGATACATCTTTGAGATAGATGTTATTGAGATGATTGTGGATGTTGGAGAATGGAATTCGCCTATGGTAATATAACCAAGTCTAGCGAACAGGAGCCCGGTACGTGTAAATTGAGGGTTCCACATACTAAATCGATATCAGGTGAGTATTTACGGATAATTGAGTAAGAGTTATACCTTGTTGTGTGTGTGTATATATATATATAAATATGTTATACATATATGTGTGTGTTGTGTTGATATTGATGTGGCTTAGAGTTATAGTAGTTCTGTTATTTGTGGATAACAAGAGACGAGTTACAACTTAAATTTGAGTATAAAAGTAGAGTATATGCTAGAGGGAGTGAGTTAAAGAGTCTTTGAGTTTGACTACTCCAATCATGAGGATTGTTATAATTGAGTATAACTTATTGTGAAATGAGTATATACGAGTGTGTTTGATTGAGTTTATGAGTAGTGTCAGTCGTGATACTTATAATTTAGTTGATGATACTAACAGTTAGCTGGTGGTTGTTAAGCTAATATGTTTACAGATTTTTGAATTAAGAGAAGATGGATCTTGCTAATGAGAATAGCAAGAGAGGAAAATGAGGATGGTTATTGAGAAAGATTGTGAAAGTTAATTGAGATTACTCACTAAGCTTTATAAGCTTACACTTGAGTGTTATGTTGTTTTGCAGGTATCTGTAGCTGTGATAGGGGAAGGCATGTGATAAAGAGAGATGGACAAGCTTAGAGCCTGTCCTTTAGTTGTGTTAGGTTTATTTGTAATGCCTGGTCATATTTTGTAAGGACCTTTTGTCTAATTAATGTTTGATAGCATCTTGTTTTCCTGGGTTGAGTGCAAGTATACCCCTTTTTAATGCGTAATTGTTTGCAAAAATTTTGGGTGTACTTTTCATGAGAAACCGGGTGTTACATTAGTGGTCGGGTGTTCTCTCACAAAAATAGGGGTTGACAGGGAGTCTTTGTGACTTGAGACCGTGGGGGTTATGGAGGTGACGGACAGAGGATTGGAGGATCTATGAAAAACCTGGGTTTGATGTTATCCGGTGTATCTCTGATTATGTGTTTATATTTTCCTCGTGATATTATATTACGTGATATGTGTTGATTATTCACTGGGCTTTTGTAGCTCATTACTATGTGTGAAAACCTTGCAGGTTCTAGAGACCCCATTAAGGGGAAAGACGTAACTCAAGTTTAGGACCACCCGACTTGTACAAATGGAGGACCGTAGTAGCTCAGCTTTGGAGAGAGTTTTGTTATGTTTTTGTACTCCCTAATATCACTTGTCAACCTCTTATATGTAACCGATACACCTGTATTATATTTTGATATGATAAAATGTGTTTTGAAAAGTGAAAATTTTGGGTGTTTTGATAACGCCTAGTAATGTTAGACATTTTACGTGTTATTGAGTCGGGTTTTAGTTGATTTATCTTTCTAAAAAGACTAATGTCGCTCACTTTTAGTGCCAAGTGACTTGTTCATCTTTTTAGTATAAATGCATGGTTTAAAGTGCAATTTGTAACAAGTTAAGGAGCAAAAGAGGCAAGTAGCGCTGCTAACTTAAGATAAAGTCAATTTGAAGAGTTTCGGGATTCAAATCATGAAGATCGAGACGGATGAGGAGATAGAGCCGCTATCTTCCTTAGATAGCGACGCTATTTTTGGATTTTCACCCTATAAATAGCAGCCTCCAGTCCGACTTTTGAAGCATCCCGGGGTATCACGAGGGGATCCGATAGGCTTACTTTCGTTCTTTTCCAGTTCCAGTTGGTAGTTTGGTTATAGATGTGGGTTTATTAGTTTAGTATCAACTCGGTATCGAGGTATTCCGCATTTGAGAATTTCCTTGATCACTTGATGTTTGGTTTAGGCTTAGGAGAATCATTCGACTCCTATAGTTCTTTTTATTTGTTTAGATTGGTAGTAGTGAACGAGTGTTTGGATTGACTTTGGTTTTTATAAAGGAAGTTATTTTTGGTTTCATCGTTTTCTAGATCTGCAATCAGATCTCTGTTATATTTTGATTTTATTTTGGGTTTTGGTTTGTTCTCACGTGTTAGAAGTTTGTTGGCTATAGAGTGACACTATAGTTGGTGTATTTATCGACACAAAGTGCCAACCACGAACTCTTTGGTTCAACCCTTACTTACCCTATCTATTGGATAGTACGGTTTTTATCTTTGACTTTGACCGCATCAACGATTGCTACGTGTCAAATTTTGGCATTGTTTCCAGGGAGTTATGCACTTGAAACATTGTGTCAATTTTGATTTTGATTTTTAGTTTTGTGCATGTACGTACTCAAAATGAAAGCCGGTCGATAATTATTACAAGGATGATTCGTACTACGAGTCATTCGATGATAACGAGTTATGGACCGAGGATCCGACTCAAGTTGAAAATTTGATGAGTCGTGTTTTGTGAATGACCAAGATTTTGACAACTAGTACAATGCGAAATTGGATCAAGTCTTGAATCTCTTGTCCGAAACCCTCTATAGGGAGAAGAATAACGCCAACGCCTTTTCGACAATGGCAGATCCACTAAAGCAGCTGGAGGACCAGCTGAGGCAGCAACCGAACTCGCCAGAAACTAAGGTGAGTGATTTTTATACCAATAATGTTGTGTATGAACCTACATCACCTGAACTGAAGAATGTGATGGGAGGTCATACAGTTTGGGACAATCATGAGACCAGTGATATGGTCGAGATGTTTGTTGAGGAGGGGCGTAGATGACAATACCACCCCCAACCAACAATTTTTGAAAATGTTGAAAGTTTTGAAATCAACTCATGGTGATGAGTGAATCTAAACCATCAAACTCTATCAGTCGCTCATTCTTGGCACTGATCCACCTCTGGGATGATGACCAAGAAGATGACGATGATCTGGTATTTAAAAACAAGAAACATAGTTTTCTCGCCACTCATGATCCATTAACGAGTTTGAAAATTGGGGGTCATTAACATAATCGATGAGGAAATCCGAGAGCATACCAAGATCATGCTCTCCGATCCCATCAGATTGGAGAATTTTTTATTATACTACAGGAAGGGATCACAAATTGCAGACAACACGCAGCATGCAAGTAGAAGAAAAATCATGAAACAAGCACTGGAGGTGGTACTGGACGCGCTCCACGCAAGCTGGTGGTATTGAAGAGACACCAGAGAAAAGATCGAGCTTGGAGGTTTAAAACAATTTCCAAGCTTTCATACTGAGAAATCTGGAAACGGCAGTCGGATAGTCGAAGAAGGACTAGCAGACCATTTGACCAAGGGAAGCTGGAGGAATAATGGGTCAAGGAATGGACAGTGACGGCTGAAGTTCAACGGATTCAGAAGGTGTACGACCCACCGTAGCCATTGAAAGAAGGTCCAACTAAATAACCGGGCAAAAGAAGCGTTTTCGGGAGGCAACCCGACATGTTTTCAATAAGTATATTTTTAAATTAATTTTTCCATTTTCTTATTTTAATGTTTTTCGAAACATCACTGTGGTAAACCTTTATCGAGCACGATATGGTATTGCCCAAGTATGGGGTGGTGCACGAATTTTTTAAATATTGAGAAAATTTTAAGAAATGGAAAAAGCAAAGATAGTGTCGCTATCCCTGCAGATAAGACGCTATCTGTTGGTCAAACGCGGTCCACCTTTTAAACCCAAAAGAGCGTCACTATTTTCAAACTCCTTTCCCCCTTTCGTGAACTGACGACCGACTAACACAAAAAACGCATATTTTCTTCGGTTTTTCGAGCAAATTCTTCAGGGTAAACGCGATTCAACACTCAAGGTACACATCCTAACTGGTCTTTACCATTCCTACGTGAATCTATACCAAAATCAAGCTTTTTCAGCCGATTCTAGGGTTTTCGGCAACCCGAGGGGTTTTCACCCCAATGACGGATTTTTGGCTCATTTTCGACGAAATTGATTACTAAGGTTTCTTAATTGGGCATATTGGAGTGTTGAGGTATCTTTGATTGGGTGAAAACAGGTCGATTTCAAGATTTTGGGAATTAGGGCTTGAAGTTTATCAATAACGCTGCTAACCTTAAGTTAGCAAAGCTATCTGAGCTCGGGACCAATTTCACAAAAATTTTCTCATATGTGCACCGGGTTTTTGTTCTTGGTTAATTTTGAAGATGGCATGACGTACACGACCAGTCATTCCACTCACTGATATGCCACAGCACGAGTTCCTCCGGTTCCCCGAGGGACTAGCCGGATTCCAACTAAACGAGGACCGATTGGTCGTGCTAGCTGCCTGGGACATAGAAATTGCACTAACATTGGACCGGAAGTTAGTTATTGGTTCGGGCATTACACCACGACTGGAGCGTTATCTGGACATGGACAAGTGTTGACGGGGCGTGCAATTTCACCTGATGCGGATGGGATCGCCTCATCCCAGCTGGTGAGACCTGCTATAGGGAGCCTATCTTGGAGTTTTACTCCACATGCGGTTGGGGACCATCAGTTTCCGACGTGTCCCAGAGGAGGATTCACTTTCGGTTAGGAGGTGTGCACCTGGAGTGTGTTGTGGCCGAGTTCGCACAGGGAGTTCGCATCTACACTCCCGAGGAGACCGGCAGTCCACATTTTCTGCCATTTCTCGATGCATGCTGCACGCACTCCCGCTGCAACGCTATTCGATCACCTATTCATCAATTGCTACATCGGATCGTTTCGTGCACCATAGGTCATCGTAAAGGCGGCGACAAGGTGCCTGCAAAGGACCTGGTTTACATATGGGATCTCGTCATGCCCGGCAGGTTCCTTCACCTCCCTTACCTCCTAGCTGATTATTTAGTTGATAGGGGCTCAAAGCAGACATCGGCCGGCCCCTTGACTGGCGGGCACTATATTTCATGATTGGCCGATTCTTATGGCCTTTTGACGACCGGGGTGATGGGACGAATGACCCCATATCTACCGAGGCCGATGGGAGCTATTTTTTTAGTGGCGATGGTGGTGGTTAGGCCTTTTGCTGATGGTTGTTATATCGTCGCGGCAGATAGAGCATCTACTGAGGCTGATGGGAGCTATTTTTTAGTGGCGATGGTGGTGGTCAGGCCTTTTGGTGATGGCTGTTATATCGTCGCGGCGGATAGAGCATCTATTGAGGCCGATGGGAGCTATTTTTTAGTGGCGATGGTGGTTGTCAGGCCATTTGGTGATGGCTGTTATATCATCGCGGCGGATAGAGCATCTGATGCTGATGCACCAGAGTTAGAGGCTCGGGAGAGTTAGAGGCTCGGGAGATGGATAAGGACGCGAGATCTACGAAGCCGAGGTACATATGGCACAGCCGGAGATTCCAGCCCTGAGACGCCAGCGGTGGATGAGAGAGCCTACACAGGCGCAGGATCAAGAGTCGGAGCCCCGAGACATCCAGACCACTCTACGAGAACCGGTGGATAGACAGATGAGATTGGAGGTTGAGGTTCGAGCCCAGTACCAGTGGATGGCGGAGAGTCAGCGGATCATTATGAGACATCTAGTGTTATAGCCACCACCGTTTCTGACTGGTGGAGACAGCGAGGCAGGTCCATCTGGGACCCATCACAATGACACCGAATGATATTTTTGTACTCTTTTTATTATTTCTTTTTTTAGTTTTAATTTAAATTTATGTAATTAGTCTTTATGTCTGGATTTAAACTTAACATCTTTTGCATGAGTTGATATTTTGCTAGTAGATTTCTAAATCGCCAAACCATGGTTGTGTGTACCGAAACTTTTGGAGTTTTGCATAACGCAAGTGTGGGGTCACAATACCCCTGCACTTGTGTTATGCCGACATGTTCACTGTTGCGCCCGACTCCTGGAATTTCATCGAGCATTTGGGAACATACGATCAACCTTGTGATACAATTCATCCCAATATGCAAGCATTTCTTCGTCCTGGGGGTAAATGTTTTTCTCACTTTATTTACATTTTCTTTTATACAACGTGGACGTTGTATGGTTTTAAGTGTGGGGTAGGACGGTCAAAAAAGATAATAGAGTATTTTTGTGAAAAGTTCAAAGTGTTCAACTTTTTTAGCATTTTTTCAAAAAATTTTAAGAAGTTGTAACTCTGAAACGAATGGTTTTGGATTTCTTTAGCAATGCGGTATTTTTCAAGGAATATTGTTTAGCTGTAAGATGCTAGTTTAATTAAAATAAGTTGAGTGGTCTGAAAAGTTAGAAAATTGTTAATTTAGATATATCTGAGGATTAGGATACACCAGCGATTATTCAATTAGTGACCCATGTTGTTGAGCCGATAAACCTGAAATGGGTGGCCTTAGTGCACTTATGCACCTCACTACCTAAGATCAATGGGTCTGGGATAGTTTTGTTGAAAGCCTGATACATGGACAACATAGAAAGTCATGGAATTTTTCTTAACACCCTTTAAATTTTGAACGAGTAAGTTTTTAACAGAAAGTTTGTAATCAAGAGTTCTTTAGAAAGTCGTGATTCCCAAAGGATATTTTGGTCATTCTTCTTGTTTTACCTAACTTTGTAGATAACAATGAGCTTTGAAACTAAGGATTTTCTAAAAGGTTTGAGTCATTGCTAGAAATTCTTAAAAACGCTATTTGCTTGGGGACAAGCAAAGCACAGGTGTGAGTGTTTGATAACGCCTAGTAATGTTAGACATTTTACGTGTTATTGACCCGGGTTTTAGTTGATTTATCTTCTAAAAAGACTAATAATGCTCACTATTAGTGCCAAGTGCCTTGTTCGTGTTTTTAGTATAAATGCAGGGTTTAAAGTGAAATTTGGAACAACTTAAGGAGCAAAGGAGGCAAGTAGGAGGATTTGGGCAAGTTAGCGATGCTATCTGACAACGCCTAGTAATATCAAATATTTTAGTCGTTGTTGAGCCCTATTCTTAGTGAAATTATATCATATATATCGTGGTATCCTCACTTTTCGTGCCAGCACTTGTTTGGAAAGAAATAATGAACACATGGACCAAAAGCGTACAATTTGGAAGAAGTTTGAAGATCAAGGCAATATTAGGCGAATTCGCACGCGCGCCGCGGAATTCACAAAGGCGCGACGTGGTGATGAGGCGGTGGAGAAAATTCAAATGCCGATAAAACGGGGATAAGCCCATACGCGCGTCACAGGATTCACCTATGCGTGGCGCGGCCTCGTGATTTTTGCAACTATAAATAGAGGGTCTTAGGTCGAAAAAAATCAGCAAAGGCTTGGCATAAAATCGACTCCCAAGGCTCTTTGACTCCGAGTTTTAGCTTCAGCAACCATCATTTGGTATTTTTATGTTTTTCTCTTTAATTTTCAATTAGTTTCATAGTTAGTAGCATTCGGCTAGTGTCTTTGGGTGTGACAACCATTGATACTTAGTCTTAGTTTCTGTTTTGGATATTTGGGTTACTGTTTTGGACCCTTTGGGATCTGAGATTTTGGTTAATGAATCATTTGGTTATTAGTAATTGCTTCTTTTCGGTATTTTATGCTTTGGAATGAATTTTTAGATGTTTGCTTGTGATTGGATGTTGATTTAATCTTGATTGTTCTGAATTTCAATTCTGATTTCAGTAACCGATTAGGATTAGTTGTTGGTTTGGACCTTAGTTTAGTGGATGCTTGTTTGGAATTTATGATTTTTGGGATTGTTTGGAAAAAGTTAGGAACTAGATCCTCTGACTGTAGAGTGACACTGCAGTTGGTAATTTGTCACCTGTCTCGACCACGTAACTCCTGTGGATCGACCCTGACTACCACTATACTAGTGTGTGTTAGGTATTTTTTTTATTTTTGACCGCACGACGACCTAGGCGAGTCAAATTTTGGCGCTGTTGCTGGGGAGTTATGAGTTTGAGAGTAGGCGATCTGTAGGACTTAGTTTCTGATGTTTGATTTTAGTTTGCTGATTTTTGGTATGTGTACATCCTTATAATGGGTGATTACATGTACCCGGATTAGTATTATGAGTATTATGAAAATTCGGTCGACAACTATTACGAGGATGATTGCTACAATGGATCAGTCGATGACAATGGATGGCAGACCGAGGAGTCATCTCAACCTGAGAATCCTGCAACTTGGGCCCAACTTTGGGTACTCTTGTATAACACCTACCAAGTGCAGAAGGACCAGGCTGATGCTCTTGAAAAATTACAAGTTTCATTAGATAAGTTAGAGGAAAACTGGAAATGTTCATCACCCTCGCCAGAACCTGAGGCGAGTGATTTTTATACCAATAATATGGTGTGTGAACCTGCATCACCTGAACATGTGATGGAAGGACATGCACCTTGGGAAAGTCAAGAGACCATTGAGATGGTCGAAACGGTTGTTGAGGAAGAGGTTTTAGGTGACAATGCTACTTCTGCCTCAACAGTTTTTGATGTTTTTTAAAATGTTGAGCTGGTGATGAGTGAATCCATACCATCACCAGACAATTTGATGGATGAGGATGTTGTGGAGGGGGCTGTAGGTGACAGTACAGAGCCCAGCCCAACGACTCCCGAAATTGTTGAAGTTGTTGATAACATTGGGGAAGGGGCTGTAGATGACAATACTACCACCGAACCTATAATTTTTTAAAATTTTGAGCATTTTAAAAATAAGGATCTGGTGATGGGTGACTTTATACCACCACCAGATGAAACCAGTCACTCACTCTTGGTCCCGATCCACCTGTTGGACGATGATCAAGAAGATGATGCCGACGAGTTGGTTTTTGAAAACAATAAACATGATTTTATTGCCACTCATGATCCATTCATGAATGGAAAATTAGACGTGATTAATACCATCGATGAGGACACATGGAAGCATCCTGATATGTTGCCTTCCGATCCCATTCGGTTGGAAAATTTTTATCGGTACTGCAAGCCAAAATTGCAAACTGAAGACAACACGCAATATGTGAGCAACAAACGAGGTGCAAAACAACCACTGGAAGCAGCATTGGGCGCGCTCCACATCAAATCCGTGATCTTGAAGAGATATAGAAGGAAGGATCGAGCTTGGAGGTTCAAAGCTACCTCCAAGTACTCGCGAGAAATCATTGGGAGACGGCGACCGGACAGCAGCAACAGAACCGGCAAGCCGTTCGACCCAGGAAAGTTTGAGGAGCAGTGGGTCAACAAAGGGACGGTGGTGACTGAAAATCAGCGAAGGAAGAAGGCATACGATCCACCATAGTTGTAGAAGGACTCTACGTCTGGCTGAAGACGTTAAACTTAGCGCTTGTTGGGAGGCAACCCATCATTCATAAGTAGGTACCGTATTTCTTAGTAAGTAGGAAGATTATTTCATCGTCATTTGCAGGTATTATTGGTCCAAGACAAGTGTGGGGTTGTTTTGAAGAAAAATTGGATTTTTTATAACCGCGCCGCAGTCAGGCAAATTGCACGCCGCGGGATCGTAAACCAACCCGATGCGCAGGGGTTGATTTGGGGACACACGCGCCGCGGTTCACTCGTATCCGCGCCGCGGGAATCGATCGGTCGGTTTCCTTCGTCAAAAAGGTAAGCCGCGACACTATTCACACACACCAACGCCGCAGAGCTCTGATCATCAAAAAATTTTCTCGTGTTTTTCTTGCTCATTTCATTCCCGCGATCGAGGTACGTCATTCTAACTAGTTTTTACTTGTTAAAACTAGCGATTAGGCAGCTGATTTGGTTGATTTCTCCAAAAACTCAAAAACTTAGAAATCGGCAATGTCGACTCGTAGGGTGTTTATTTTGCCAAATAATGACCCTAGATGAGTTAGTCGGTGCTTAGGCTACCTTGTAGTGCATTTGGATTGAGTTTAAACATGTTAAATCGTGATTTTGGGTTTAGAATTTGAAACAGCCGCTTGCCACGCCGCACCCTGGTTCTTGGGCCGCACCGTGGTTCGGTGGGGAAGAAAAGGACTTATTTTGTAAAAAAAAATTGTGGCTGTTTTGTGCAGATGTCTTTCAGACTTGACCACCAGTTCCTCCAGTTCCCTGAGGGATTGGATAGCTCTGTCGAGTTTGCCTCCAGGAGGGATGCGCTTATTGCTCGCCGAGTTCTCGAGGCGACGATCATTGACCGGGATATCCTTAGAGACACGGGGCTTTGGGGCGAGATCGAGCTGTTCCTCCACCGCACATGGACACACGGGGATGCTTCATTCACTTGTCGTGGTTGGGATAGGTTTATGGCCAACCAGGACGACACCGTGTACACCGAGCTCCTGTTAGAGTTCCTATCCACGGTCCGTTTTTCACCGGGTTCGACAGAGGCCAGGTCCAGACTCGTCCGATTTCGATTGGGGGGAGCCCCCAGGGAGTGCAGTCTCCAGGAGTTTGGGAGACGCACTGGTATCTACACGGAGGCGGACCTCCAGCACCTACATTTTACGCCTTTTCTTCGGGCGTGTGTTCAGGGGCAGCCCGCCAGGGATGCCAATGCAGACATTTGGGCACCTTTGTCCAATGTATTCTACGAGGCGGGGACGTCCAAGGAGATCCATCTCCGCAATCCGCTTCACCGGCTCATGCACCGCATCGTCTCCACCTCCATCATGCACAGGAAGGGGGGCGAGAAGGTGTCCGGTGAAGACATGACGTATCTCTGGGTGCTCCTTGACCCTTCCAGGTTCCTCCACCTCCTGTTTGCTCTAGCCGTCTCTCTATCCACCCGTGCGACGGGTGCATCTTCCAGCAGTCCTCTGGCCCGCGGGCATTACATCACCCGCCTGGCCTGTTCTTACCGGCTACTTACTGCTGCGACCGTAGCCTCTTTGACTGCTTTACCTCCAGTTCGCACTACGGCACGAGCCCTGGAGAACATGGGGCTGATCGAGCAGCAGCGCCCAGGCCAGTTTGTGAGGGTGGCGACTGAGGCACCCCAGGACCCCAGCCAGCTTACGCCCAGCCGGGCAGGAGACGCCGGAGACCGGCAGCACCAGCAGAGCCACAGCAGGAGGAGGCGATAGAGCTCAGACGATTGCAGGATCGGGTCACTAGGATTGAGGACCAGCTGGAGTGGATTGGGGAGGTACTTTTGGAGATGGCCACCCAGCAGGGACGATGCCCCCGACCATTTCCAGCCCGAGCCCACGATCATGAGGCGAATCTTCTAGGCCACCCGGTGGTGATTGATGTATTTTTTTTCTTTCACTTTTTGGGATATATGTATTGTACTTATGACACTACTATCTTTTTGTTTGTTTATATTTTATTTGTTGGTTTGTTTGCATTTAATCTTTTTGTGAGTTATGCATGTGATACCAAATTGGAGGAGTTGTTTGAAGCAAGCGTGGGGTAACCGTGCCCCCTCCACTTGTTTTAACCACTGGCGTGTTCACTGTTGCGCTACAACTCCAGAATGCTGAATCGAGGACTTTTTGTGCATGTTTGTGAACCTGTGACACCGAGTACTAATCAAGCGATCTACCGTCCAAAGGGGTAACTCTTTCTCCCTTGTTTTGAATAATTTTTGTACAATGGGGATGTTGTACGGTTTTAAGTGTGGGGTGTGGACGGTCGAAAGAGTGTTGTTTGAAATTTTTGCGGGAAAAGACCAATTTTTCAAAAATTTTAGCAACTTTTTCAAAATTTTTAATAGATTGTAATTTTGAAACGAATAGTTTATGATTGTTTATAGCATTGGTATTTTTCGAGAAATACTGTTTAGTTGTTATCATGCTATTAGTTTAGTCAAATAATTTGAGTTTCATGAGTTTAGAAGATTGGACGTTTTAAGTTTGGAATTTAGGAAGGAACTGTCACTCAGTGGCCTTTGTTGTTCTAGCCGGTAGGTCTAAAATGGGTGGACCTTACGCACCTTACCACCTAAGATCGTCTGGTTTGGGATGGTATTTCTGAAAGCTCGTTATATGGACAACATCGAAAGTCATGGACAATTCTTTAATGGCCTTTAGAATCTGAATGAGTACGTACAGTTCATTGTGGACAGAAATTTGTAATCAAGGGTTCTTTAGAAAGCCATAAATTCCAAAGAACATTCCGATTATGTTTTCACGAACTATTTCACTCTAACTCATAAGGCAATAAGCTTTGAAATTGAACACAGTCAAAAATTGTTTGAGTCTTAGTTAAAATCTATTAAAAACTCTCTTGCTTGGGGACAAGCAAGGCACAAGTATGGGGTGTTTGACAACGCCTAGTAATATCAAATATTTTAGTCGTTGTTGAGCCCTATTCTTAGTGAAATTATATCATATGTATCGTGGTATTCTCACTTTTCGTGCCAGCACTTGTTTGGAAAGAAATAATGAACACAAGGACCAAAAGCGTACAATTTGGAAGAAGTTTGAAGATCAAGGCAATATCAGGCGAATTCGCACGCGCGCCGCAGAATTCACAAAGGCGCGACGCGGTAATGAGGCGGTAGATAAAATTCAAATGTCGATAAAACAGGGATAAGCCCATAGCCTTTATAATATCATATTTGCCCAAATATGCTTTTTATATATTTTTTAAATAATTTATATGACTTTTACTACTTTGAAAACATTAAAATTGAAAAACAAGATAAATGGACCATATTGACCTTCCCCTCTAAAACCCAAGAAATAAACCTATGCCCTTTTATTTCTTGTGACGTCTTAATCATGCAATGAAACTGATTACACGATCAGGAGAAGCATCCTCTTTGTGCCTTAAGTTGATGGTTAGGTGCATTGTGATTACTCAAGAGATTAAAGGTGTTGTAAGGTTACTAATGGGTGCATGCAGCCGTGGACCAAGTAAAATTTTACTAACTGGAACTTTCGATTGTTACTTAACTGATTAGTGGTGGATTCACCAATTAATCGGGCTAATCCGCAATTCAAGGTCAAACATATTTATATGTCGATGGACATTATCATCATTAATAAACCATGAATTTATAAATTGTATATGATGTGCCAAGTTTGTGAAACTTATCATCAGTTATATCAAAATTTTGAAGCAATAGACTTTCCCGCTGCTTGTACCTGATTGCAATAACGACGAACGGCAAGAAGGCAATATGGTCCATTTATCTTGTTTTTCAATTTTAATGTTTTCAAATTAGTAAAAGTCATTATAAATTATTTAAAATATATATAAAAAAACATATTTGGGCAAATATGATTTTATAAAGGATTAAGAAGGACAAATATGATATTTAGATTTTAAGCCGGACAAATATGATATTTTGATGTTTAATAAAAGCATATACGAAATTCTCCTATAAGATATTAAGATGGCCGCAATGCATTTCGGTTATAAAACCGTCACGAGTATCGGTCCAACTCTTTCTTGATAACCCTCCATGCTTTACATTAGGGGTGTGCATGGTGCGGGTTGGTGCGGTTTTGAGACCAAACCGAACCGCAAACCGCAGGGTGCGGTTTTTGAGCTTTAAAAACCGTAGGGTGCGGTTTTGTTGCGGATCGGTTTTGCGGTTTCTATATGCGGTTCGGTTTTTCCATGGTGCTGTTTCGGTTTTAAAACCGTCCTACGAGTCTGGTGCGGTTTTGTTGCTTGTGGTGCGGGTTGATCGATTGTTTTCTTGCGTCTTCGAATCAGCGAAAGAGAAACAGAGGGTTACCGATTTTGTTCCCCCGCCGTCTTCTTTCTATTCTATTGGTTTTTTGAATAAGGTCAAACACTTAACACGATAATATATATATATATATATATATATATATATATATATATATATATATATATATATATATATATATATATATATATATATATATATATATATATATATATATATATATATATATATATATGTATTATATATTATTAGTATTATAAATAAGGCAGCCTATAAATAACATATATAAAATATTTTAAATCTATTGTTTTTTAAACATCGGTGCGGTTCGGTTTCATTACATCGGTTTTTGGATGAAAACCACACCGATCCGCGAATCTTCGGTTTTTTGAAAACTGAAAGCCGCACCGTCGGTTTATGTTTCGGTTTCGGTTAATCGGTTTCGGTTTCATGCGGTTTTGTCGGGTTTTTTTTTTTGTCGGTTCGGTTTTTGGACACCCCTACTTTACAAAATGGACCGTCATGTGAAACAAACCATTTATGTCACGAAGAATATTTAAACATCCAAAGACCAACAGAGTTTAACCGAAATTACGCTGGATCATGTGTGATATCCACGTATGATCACCAGTCCAAATACGCGAGACACGTAGAAGTTTGTAAAAGATCATTATTTATATCTTTTGATTGTTTTCCTATTTTTGCACCTAAAACTTGGTTGAGCAGATTCTTTTATGATAAAAACCTTGTCAACATCTTTGAAAAAGATGTTCTTTTTCCAAAGTGGGTATCATTTGATAGTTTATTATACGGCAAGGATTTCGTTAAAAAGTGAAAATACAAAAAATCATGAACGATCAATTTTATAGGCCTCCATTAAGAACTCTCACAGAACTCAGGAGTATTGATTTGCCCTGCTTCGCCATTAGTGGGTTTTACATGGAACAAATTGATTTATGCTAGCATCAAATTAATTAAGCCAAACTTGACTATTAAAATAGGGAATGTATTCCACCACTTCTACTCAGGAGATAATCTATATTAGCACGCACTCTTGTATTAGGCAAACTAAAGAACTTTATCTTTAACAGATTCTTGTCCTGCCAGAAAGTGGTTTTCTTGTTATAACTAAATCCGGATGTATATTTTGTTGGGAAAAAATCGATTTTATTAGAAATAACACTCTTGTATTAGGCAAACTAAAGAACTTTATCTTTAACAGATTCTTGTCCTACCAGAAAGTGGTTTTCTTGTTACAACTAAATCCGGATGTATATTTTGTTGAGAAAAAAATCGATTTTATTAGAAAATAACACTCTTGTATTAGGCAAACTAAAGAACTTTATCTTTAACAGATTCTTGTCCTGCCAGAAAGTGGTTTTCTTATTACAACTAAATCCGGATGTATATTTTGTTGGGAAAAAATCGATTTTATTAGAAAATAATACTCTTGTATTAGGCAAACTAAAGAACTTTATCTTTAACAGAACACATAACAGTAGATAACAACTATATCTAAGTTACGGCTCTAAATCCCGCAACATCTTACTCAATCGACCACAAATACACAATAACTATCACACCCGTGACAAGGACTTATTACTAGAACTCAATTTCACATACAAATTAAAGAAAAATGTAACGCCTAAGATTTTCAAGTCAATTTTTTTCTTTTTGAAAACCAAATATTGATTTATAAATGGATATTTTACAAATAGAGAAATCAGCCATAGTATTGATTTTAGCAAAATACATATAGAAACTCATGTCCTTTATTCTTCACATAAATTATTTATAAAGTAGCGGAAGTCTTGGAAATAGTGGAATGCGGTGCGTCAGGTTGGAGCCTTCCCTCTGCCATTATCTGAAAATGTTAAATATCAACGGGGTAAGCACAGAGCTTAGTGAGTTCCTCAAAATACCATATGATCCATCACATAACATACAACACATAATAACCATTCATATGTCTGTGAGACTCGCGGGCTATCCCTGTTCCGCCTGAAGACTCACGGGCAGTTCCCGTTCCGTCTTATCGCTCGCAGGCTTTTCCCGTTCCGTCTAATGACTCGCAGGCTATTCCCGTTCCGCCTATTGGCTCGCGGGCTATCCTGTTCCGTCCACGAACAATCATTATCATAGCAATAATTCATACAATTATCATAACAGGTAAGATCACCTTAGTCTAACATATCTTCCTTCCTACGCATGCAATATCACCTATAGTATAGTGAGAAGACTCACCTGATTATAGTTGGCTATATCGTTTATCTTTCTCGGATTTGTATTTCCTTCAACTTTAACTGTTAACATAATAAGAAATCTATCATTTCTTAATCCTTAACTATATTGTAGTCGCATCATTAAACCCTTCAGTAATTCCAATATAATACTCCATGATTTATCAAGTAAAGAACAGCCAGGTAGAAGATTAGATGGGGTGGCAGGATCCTTTCAGCATTTTAGCCTTTCGGAAAATCCAACAACCAGATCCCAAGTAATCGGCCTAGTCACCGTCCTCGTAAGTAAATCAATCGGTATTATTTTCGGAATTACGAATTGTTATAATAACGACATTTTAAGGTTTTTTGTTTACTATTGTTAGAAATGAGTATAATATAACATATGTTATTCTTATTAAATATTCTACTTCTTAACACAAAAACTATTTTACAATACCTAATTAAGCTATAGAAAAGTTTGTAGTTACCTTATGACCAGTCGTCGGAACCTATAACTTCTTCGCTAGGCTTTTGAGCTTCCTTCCGCTCACTTCTTACACTCTAGTGCTTAGAAACCTCTATATATTGGATTGAGATTTGTTGGTGTGGTTTATGAGATGTTTTGGGGGGTATTTATACTTGAATTATTGAATAAAAAATGGCATGACACTTTTGACAAAAGATTTTAATAATATAATTTTGTTGAAATTAAAGGCCTTCTAGAATCAGTCTGTTCAAGACTGGTTTAGCCGATCTTAAACCCATTAAATTCACGTTTTTATTTGATATTCAGAAACTTCATCTCAATACCTTTCCAGGGATGTATGGTATGTATTTATACGATTTTTCTATGATTTATTATGATTTTTTGAAAACAGACTATCTAATCTGTCAATTTCGAACTACTTAGTGAAGATTGCATTTTTAACCATATATAATGCCACTTTCAAGCTTACAACTATTTTTAAGAATTGTACTAGACTCAATTTGTAAACTTTATGCACTAGTTTGAGGTCCAAACAATGTTCCTATAATTAATTATGATTTTTCTAAAAACATCACAAAATGCTGATTTTCATATGAAATTGTAACTAAAGTTTTTCTTAGCTTTTTAACTACCAAAAATCATAGAATTCACAACAATTATAACTAAATGCAATAAATGGAATACAGGTCTTACAAGTCTCCCCCACTTCTTTGAATTTCGTCCTCGAAATTTGTATTCTCAAATAACTCGGGGTAATGTTCTCGCATCTCCCTCTCGGGCTCCCATGTGCATTCAGAGCCTTTTCGATGTTTCCATTGTACCTTCACCAGTACTACCACTTTATTACGCAAGGATTTTGTCTTTCTTTCTAAGATAGCTATAGGACGCTCCACATAGTTCAGGCGTTCATCTAATTGAATATCCTCCAAAGGTACTATTGTAGATTCCTCCGTAATGCACTTCCTAAGCTGCGAAACGTGAAACGTGTCGTGAATCTGACTAAGCTGCTCGGGCAGCTCCAACCGGTAAGCTACCTTACCTACACGGGCAGTGATTCGGTAAGGTCCAATATATCTAGGGCCAAGCTTTCCTCACTTCCTAAAACGGATGACTCCCTTCCAAGGTGAAACCTTAAGAAGGACATAATCTCCCACTTGAAACTCGAGATCGGACCGCCGCCGATCTGCATAACTTTTCTGTCGACTCTGGGCCGTTAACAACCTCTCCCGAACCTTCTGAATTAACTCAGTTGTCTTGATTACTACCTCAGTACTTCCCAATACCCGCTGGCCAACCTCGCCCCAGCAAATAGGAGTCCGACATTTCCTTCCATACAACATCTCAAAGGGAGCCCTGCCAATGCTTGCGTGATAACTGTTATTGTAAGAAAACTCAGCTAAAGGGAGATGGGAATCCCAACTCCCGCCAAAATCGATAATACATGCCCTAAGCATATCCTCCAGCGTTTGAATCGTCCTTTCACTTTGCCCATCCGTCTGAGGATGATATGCTGTGCTGAAATGAAGGCGAGTGCCTAATTCCTCATGAAACTTCTTCCAAAACCTAGACGTAAATCGGACATCCCGGTCGGATATCACCGAGACCGGTATACCATGCCGAGAGATAATCTCATCTAGGAAGACCTTAGCCAATTCCTTTGCAGAGTAAGTCTCTTGGATGGGGAGGAAATGAGCACTTTTAGTCAACCTATCCACGATAACCCAAATAGTGTCCATATGTCGAGGGGTTCTTGGCAACTTCGTGATGAAATCCATTGTGATATGCTCCCATTTCCATTCTGGGATCTCAAGAGGCTGCAACTTACCATGAAGCCGTTGGTGCTCGGCCTTGACCTTACGACAGGTCAAGCATCTTTCGACAAACCAAGCTACTTCCCTCTTCATGCCTGGCCACCAATAATATTCGCGCAGATCCCTATACATTTTGGTTGCTCCAGGGTGGATAGAGAACCTGGATTTATGTGCCTCCTCCAATAGGGTTTGACGAACCCCGCCCAGCTTCGGTACCCAAATTCTCTCATGGCAAGTTAACAAATCCCTACTATCTTTGACCATAGCTGCCAACTGACCCACAATCCTCTCACTTTTCTGATTTTCGCTCTTGCTTGCTTCCACCTGGGCTTTCCTAATCAGCTCAAGCAGCGGTGTCACAATTGTCATCCTTAGACAAACGCCCCGAAGGGGTGCACTCGAAGCCTTACGACTTAACGCATCCGCTACGACAATGGCCTTTCCAGGGTGGTAGTGTATCTCACAATCATAATCTTTTAATACATCCAACCATCTTCTCTGTCTCATATTGAGGTTTGTCTGATCCATCAGGTACTTCAAACTCTTGTGGTCCGTAAAGATGGTGCACTTCACTCCATACAAATAGTGTCTCCAAATCTTGAGAGCAAAGACCACCGCTCCCAATTCCAAATCATGAGTGGGGTAGTTAGCTTCATGGGGCTTCAACTGTCGCGAGGCGTAAGCAATCACCTTGCCTTGTTGCATCAAGACTGCCCCCAATCCCGTGATAGATGCATCGCAATAAACTACCATGTCCTCCATGCCTTCAGGCAACGTCAAAACCGGAGCTTCACACAATTTCCGCCGCAAAGTCTCAAAAGCCTGCTGCTGCTCATCACCCCACCGAAAAGCAGCATTTTTCTTAGTTAGCCGGGTCAAAGGTACTGCAACCTTTGAGAAGTCTTGGATGAAACGACGATAATAACCAGCCAGACCCAAGAAACTTCTAATCTCCGAGGGAGTCTTCGGAACCTCCCACCGCATCACGACCTCCACCTTAGCCGGGTCTACCATGATTCCTTGCTCATTTACAATGTGACCCAAAAACTGAACCTCCCGTAGCCAAAAGTCACACTTGGATAATTTTGCATAAAGCTTCTCCTTCCTTAAGGTCTCTAATACTTCCTTTAAGTGTTGTTCATGTTGTTCCCTGCTCCGAGAGTAGACTAAAATGTCGTCAATGAAAACTATAACCGACCGATCCAACATCGGTCGACATACCCGATTCATTAAGTCCATAAAAGCTGCAGGGGCATTGGTCAGTCCAAACGGCATTACTACAAACTCGAAGTGGCCGTACCTCGTCCGAAAAGCCGTTTTTGGGATGTCTTCCTCCCGTACCCGCATCTGATGGTAACCTGACCGCAAATCAATTTTTGAAAACCACGAAGCGCCCTGCAGTTGGTCGAATAAGTCGTCGATGCGAGGCAATGGATATCGATTCTTCACCGTAAGCTTATTCAACTCACGATAATCTATACACATCCTGTTGGAACCATCCTTTTTCTTAACAAACAAAATAGGCGCTCCCCACGGTGAGCAACTGGGTCGAATAAATCCCTTATCTAACAATTCCCGAAGTTGAATAGACAACTCCAGCATTTCTGGAGGCGCAAGACGATACGGTGCTTTAGCTATCGGAGCTGCACCGGGAGTTAAGTCGATCTTAAATTCCACCTGTCTCTCTGGCGGCACGCCAGGCAGGTCCTCGGGAAAAACATCAGGAAAATCCCGAACCACTGGTATATCACCTGCTTTCTGCTGTGGCTTCCTTTCTCGTGCGTCTACAACATAAGCCACAAATCCCGAACCTCCATGCTGAAAATGTCTGCGTGCCCTAGCAGCTGAACAGAAAACTGCACCTCGATTCTTTCTCTCGCCCTGCACAACCAGCTCTCCCCCACTTGGGGTTTGAATCCACACTCGCTTGTTCTTACAATCGATCCATGATTCATGCTGACCCATCCAATCCATACCGATGATGACTCGAGAGTCACTCAACGGTATAGGGATGAGATCGATCGAAAACTTTATTCCTTGAATCACTACTTCGCATCCCCGATAAACACTAGTCACTTGCACGGATTTATCATCCGCAATTTCTACTTCTAACGGCCGAGGAGGAGTTCCTAAAGCAATACCGAAACTCTTTCCCAACGCGGCAGACACAAAAGAATGACTAGCACCCGAATCAAATAGTGCAAAGGTAGGCATAGAGTTGACTAAGAATGTTCCTAATCAAAGCATAATAGACATATTAATTACACACACCACAAACACGAGGCAAGTAAAGAAAGAGTACCCGTGATGACGTCGAGCGCATCCTGTGCCTCCTCGGCGGTCATGACGAATGCTCGACCCTTGGTCTTAGGGGCTTCCCCTTTCCCCTGCCTACCATCGGTAAGCCGGAGTGTAGTAGGTGCCGGATTCTGAACCACTCCCTGAGTCAGACGGGGACATTGGGCCTTGAAGTGGCCTACCTGATTGCAGTTAAAGCAGATTTTGGCCTCCTGTCGACAATCCCTAGCATAGTGGCCCGCTTTGCCACACTTATGGCACACTACTGCCCTACACTGCCCCTCATGGTTTTTCCCACACTTGCCACACTGACCGTGGCTTCTCTGACCATGCCTTCCTTGGTCCCCCCCCCCCCTTTATGCTTCTTTGATGGCGGATGAGATTGTGTTGGTGCCTGACGCTTCTGCCTTTGTTGGTTCTCTAGTTCCAATTCTCGAGCTCGAGCGGCTGAAATCATGTCGTTAAGAGTTTGGTGCCTGGCAGCAGACACAAACTCCCGTATATCCGTCCGAAGCATTGCCAAATATCGGTTCATCCGCATTTTCTCTGTGGCTGCATACTCTGGGCAAAAGAGCGCCCGCTCGTTAAACTTTTTGGTGATTTCTGCCACTGTCTCTGTTATCTGAGTCAGGTTCAAGTATTCCTGAGCCAAACGTTCCATCTCTATTTGCGGGACGTACTCTTGTCTGAACTTAGTCGTGAATTCGGCCCAAGTGATAGCCTCTATCTGAGCATCAGTGAGATCTTTAGCCATCATTTCCCACCAATCCTTTGCATCGTCTCTCAACAGGTTTACAGCAAAGATAACCTTTGATTCCTCTGGGCAAAAACAGGTTCTGAAAGCACCCTCTACTGCAGAAATCCATCTTATACTAGCGATTGGATCCCTTCCCCCACCAAACACCGGGACTTGACATGCGGCAAAATCCCGATAAGTCGCCATTCTATCCCTTGGTCTACTAATTGTAGCAAGTCGTTCCTCAATCATCGTTATCAGTTCAGTTTTGATTGTACCGAAGAAACGAGGAATTTCGGCTAGCACCTCGCGTGATACCTCTTCAGCAATTAAGTCTCGTAGCTCCTCATCTGATCGAGTGGGTCGGCTTGGTCCCTCACTAGACCCAGAACCATTACCATTGCTTCTTGTAATCACCACCATTCTGATTGTACAAACAAGATGGTGAGCCCATGCTCATTATATGTGGTTACCCTACCAACCCGACTTTATAGGAGTTTTGGCGACTGGCTCTGTTACATGTAAGAATCCTGTGCTTTCGGTAGTACGGGCCCTGTACTATCTTCCACACCTATTCTTACTTGTACCAAACGTCCTTCCAAAATTACTATATAGTCTCTTATTACTATACGGTTCTTGTTTATACGGTTTGTATATTCAACACTTCTTTTTACACTTCCTAGAGTTTCTTTATCATACTTGTGATAAAAGAAAAAAAACGTTTGCTGATGCCATTAGGTAGTTTTGTTGACGTTTATTTCACACATAATTTTAAGGATAAAATATACAGTTGAATAAGTAATCTTATCCTAATGTCACCACCAGACAAGGAACAACTAATAAAGTCAGATAACTAATTCCAAAGCCATCTGATATTAACTACATGCAATTCAAGCGTTCATTTAACTTTCTAACAGTATAAGCACAGTTTCAGTTGCACATAATTGTCATCATATAAGGCAATCAGACATCCTAAATCATGCAATTATAACATGCTTAAGTGAATCCTTAGTATACTCTTTATCATATCAAGTTTCTAGCATATACATGAATGCAGATATTTTGAGAATCATTTACTCATTTAAGCTTCGGCTGACCGCACGCATCGCATTCCTTTTCTTTTTAAAATTTCTAATTTTTTTTTTTTTGTAAAACTCTCAGTCCTCAGTTTGAGTTCAGATTTACCCGAAAGTTTATCTAAATCCCTCAAACTAAGGCTCCGATACCAACTTGTAACGCCCCAGATTTTCAAGTCAATTTTTTTCTTTTTGAAAACCAAATATTGATTTATAAATGGATATTTTACAAATAGAGAAATCAGCCATAGTATTGATTTTAGCAAAATACATATAGAAACTCATGTCCTTTATTCTTCACATAAATTATTTATAAAGTAGCGGAAGTCTTGGAAATAGTGGAATGCGGTGCGTCAGGTTGGAGCCTTCCCTCTGTCTCTGCCATTATCTGAAAATGTTAAATATCTGAGTTCCTCAAAATACCATACGATCCATCACATAACATACAACACATAATAACCATTCATATGTCTGTGAGACTCGCGGGCTATCCCTGTTCCGCCTGAAGACTCACGGGCAGTTCACGTTCCGTCTTATCGCTCGCAGGCTTTTCCCGTTCCGTCTAATGACTCGCAGGCTATTCCCGTTCCGCCTATTGGCTCGCGGGCTATCCCGTTCCGTCCACAAACAATCATTATCATAGCAATAATTCATACAATTATCATAACAGGTAAGATCACCTTAGTCTAACATATCTTCCTTCCTACGCATGCAATATCACCTATGGCTGATTTCTCTATTTGTAAAATATCCATTTATAAATCAATATTTGGTTTTTAAAAAGAAAAAAATTGACTTGAAAATCTGGGGCGTTACAAAAAACATACTCAAATCATGCTAGTTGCAGGTGGTTCACCCACACCACCTAGAACTAACTCAAACCAAGGAAAATCAACAATCAATTCGAAGCTAGAACGTAGGATATTACCTTTTAACAAGAATGTAACGATCCCTAGCTTCAATTCTCGAATTATAGGATCCGATTTCGACTTTAGAGGGTTTAGGTGTTTTTCTAGAGTTTTAGAGAAAAATTCACGAAATGAGCTTTTCTCAAAATGAAGCAAAAACGTACCTTAAATGGGTCTGCTGCGACATTAGCGCCGCTAATATTCGCTGCACGACCCGTGCTCGCGAAAACGACCCATGTAACCTGTTTCGACCCACGGACAGCTTTCTAAAAAATTTCTACACGACCCGTGTAACTCTGGAAAGGTCTCGGATCGGTTTCTAAAGGCTTTTTACACGACCCGTGTAACTTCTTTTTGACAATTTTCAAGCTCAAACTTCTCCTAAATGGGTTTTTAACCAACCTAACTCATATAACAACCTATTTAATCTTAATTACACTAAGATTAACATAATTTCACTAATAATTAGTAATACAGTATTACACCATTCGGCGAACCAGCCCGTGTATAGAGGCAGAGGTACCGGGGACAGCCCTTCGGGGAACCGGCCCGCGCATAGGAGTTGGTACCAACAATATGTATTTAGGATAATGTGATGATGTTTATGTTAAGTTATATGTTTGTGTATGTATATAAGTGATGTGTGAATACATGTGATTGATATAATATCTGAGTATTGTGTTTCTCACTAAGCGTTTTCGCTTACCCGTTCAATTCTAACATTTTAGGTTTAAAGGGTATTTTTAGAAAGGGCACGATATGATCGCTATGATCGCTCTGAGCTCGTATCAGAATAAAGGAAGGGACCTTTTAAGAAATTTATTATTCTAATTCTTCCGCTTTCAATCGTCTTTATTAATTATATGTTTTGGTAACACCGTTACTCTGAGATAAACTATTTAATTATTTTAAAATATTTTATTTTATTTAAAAGTTTTTGTATCCAAAAGTGTATTTTAGATTTACTTAATGTTTTATTATTAAAAAATATTAGGGTGTTACAGCATTGATTTTGAAATTGTTTTTTTCGAAGATTTTGTCAAGTCAGAGACAATTAGTGCATTGTGTGAAACCGATTTGGGTTGATGTTTTGTTATATGATTTTCTGAAAGGGTATTGTCATTTTTGCATCAGCAACTGGAAGTACCGGTGACAAATATGCGGATGAAGCAAATTTATTCGGAACTGGGACCATTATAATCTTTTTGTCTACCTCATCATAATCCTTGTACGTAGATGCCCAAATAATGCCACTAACTTTTACGATTTTTTCGGGAGAATATCTAGATTTTTCTGAAACGATCTCTTGGACAACATAATTGTTCAATAAAGATGATGATATCCTCACTTCAGCAGACTCAATAGATCGATTCTGCGGAAAGAAGTGTTTTGAGATCTAGTGTATCAAGTTGAAGGAAAGTCATGGGGACATGGCTAGTATTCTAATATTCCTAAAAGATAGGTGCATCCTCTAGATTAGCAGGAGAAGCTGAACAGTCAATATATTTAAAATAAGGTACAACTCTCATGTAAATTCCATCACCATTTCCGAAGATCTTCTAGAGGAGTTTGTACTTTTTCTCCAAGTGTGGGACCTTTTTACCATGGATATAAATGAAGGGATTTGATCATAAAAACAAAAACAATTTGCAGCGGAAGTCTTAACAAGATCAAATCAAGTTTTCATACAAAACTAACTAGGATCATATTGTTCATAATGATTGTAGCAACTAACAGATGAACAGAAGAAATTTACCTCATTATTAGCTAGAGATCTCCTTTCTTGAGATCTTGTTCTTGCCACCTTAAATTGGATGAAGAGGATTCAAACTAGAATCCTCCTTTGATTCACACCCAAGAACACCAAAAGATCAAACTGACAGAACTTCCTTGAGGTTGAAAGATCAAGATCCAAAAATCCTTTGGGAGGGTATGAAAATCGCCAAAAGGAGAGAAAGGGAGGGAGGGAGGAGGTGGCGGCACATTTAGAGAAAGAATGGAGTGCTAGGGTTTGATCCCTAACTCTATATTTACAGGGAGGGTTCTGCTCAGCACAAAGTTACCTCCCTTTTGCCACTTTACCCATTGGACTGTCTCTATTAATTAAACTCCTTTAATTAATTAACATCTAGTCTCTGTGATTAATTTCTTCCAAACTAATTTCTAATTAGTTACCTATCAGTTTCTAATTAATTTACCATAACATGACAAATTAATAAACTAATTTCTCCTAAGTATTTCTGTCACAAGTTTGATTTTCTGGGTCTTGAGGGCAACCCAAAAGGACCATGTTATTATTAAAATGTCACCAACAGTTAATGACATTGGACACTATTTCCAACAATAAAAAGTTTTTGGTCAGATGTTCAGTGATCTCAGTGGGATTTAAACGGACATTGTCATTCATTAAAACATCTCAATGTTTAACATATAAAAGAAAATTGTTCTCGGTGATTAACCTAGCATCTTTCTGAATACTAATCTCTATTTCTAATGTCTCCACTTTGATCTTCTTACTCAAGCAATCTTTAAGTTTTTACAACACCTGAAGGTTCTGGTATTTGTCCTCTATAGCTTTCCGATAGGCAACTAGGGCGTCTAAAAGGTCAGCAAAAATTTGTTTTAAGTACGGTTCATAGGAAGTCATGCAAAAACCATTTTTGGAGAGATCGTAGATTCACCTGTTCTATGATGTTGCGGATGGATAGGTTATTTTTTTCCATGAAACAATAGTTCTTTTTAGCTGGTGCAACATTCTTTTCTCCTTTTAAACCATAGACCAAGGATCTGAAGAGGGTGCCTTGATCTTCAGATTTTTGTCAATCAAGCATAGTTTCCCCACCCTTTGAGTGTTCACTTCTTCTTCATATCTTGATGACCATATCTCATCCTCACCTCTAGCAATGAATGTCTTCTCCTTCTTTACCGGCCTAATGACCATCTTCGCATTGCAGTTGTAGGGATAGTGATTTAGCCCATTGCAATGATGACATGCCTAGGGATAATCATTTAAGTGCTTTGATCAATGAGAGTAATAGTCTATGTCTAAGGATTGCTTGTTATCACTGTCAGGGTCTACCTAGTTTCTGAGACTGCGAACTACAATAGACTCCTGATCCTGTAGTTCTCCACAAAGGTGGATAAGATTCATTTTCTTGAGATTATCATTTGTTTGTAAAACAATTTTTACCATGACCCAAGCTTCACTAAAACCATCTAAAATTTTCAAATCGATCACGAAGTTTCATTAGACAGTGTTTCCACTTGAGAGTCGATTTAAGATGAGAGTAAAACTATTTGTGCAGCTTTTAGACTTCCTCCAGCCAGGATGTGAAAGTTGTTAAAGTCGTTTAGGGCAGAAGTCAACTTTTTGTCTTTAGCATTATTTGTTCCCTTAAATAGGCTTCCAAGGTGCTATTAATGTCTTTAGCGTATTCGCAGAGTTTGATATGCTCAAAGATATCAGGACGTACTCTATAGACGTACTCTATAGACAAGCTCAGTCTAAGCTATTTCATCATTCTCGATTTGTTTGAGGTTCAAGGTTATAAACTGGTGTTGGACGTCTTGGCTGCAGCACTAAGAATGGCAGTTGTGACGTCTGGCTGCAGCACTAAGAATGGGAGTTGTGGCGTCTGGTACGTTGATTTTTCCCATTTAAAATTATGGACATTCAATGATAGACTTCCAAATATCTTTTCCTTTTCTCCTAAGGTGGTTTCTCATTTTAATCTTCCAGTGTTCATATTTGTCCGCAACTAGTATGGGAGCTCTAAGATGGCATCCCACACTGTTTGACACATTTATGGAATACATTAGGCTTAAATTCTAGCTAGTTATTATAGTTTTTGAGTTTTAAGGAGCGACGGTAGTATATATGAAAGTTCCTTTCAGTTCGAACCCAAAAGTGCAAACAACCAGTGTTGAGTGTTGAGTGTTGAGTGTTGAGTGTTGAGTGTTGAGTGTTGAGTGTTGAGTGTTGAGTGTTGAGTGTTGAGTGTTGAGTGTTGAGTGTTGAGTGTTGAGTGTTGAGTGTTGAGTGTTGAGTGTTGAGTGTTGAGTGTTGAGTGTTGAGTGTTGAGAGTGTTGAGAGTGTTGAGAGTGTTGAGTGTTGAGTGTTGAGGATAACAAAAGTAACCAACCACCTTGACTCTAATACCAATTGTTGATATATAAAATATTTAAAAGACTAGTTGAGTTGCCAAACATGAAGAACTGGATTTAAAACAAATATATTTTGCAATAAATGTAAGGACAAAAGTAAATAAAGCAAGAACAATATGAACAAAGATGGAGAAAAGTTGTGAATAATATTGATGATGTTGTAAAGTTCTCTTTCAGTTCACAATTAGAACGAGTTACAATGTTTGCTATTTATAAGGGATGTTGGATACCTCTTTCTAATTATAATTATATGAAGTACACTAAAACGAGGATATTTAGGGATATGTTCCCTAATACCCAACCAATTGTTACCATGTTATACTTGTACCATGTGGTACACACACATCGTACAAATAACACAAAGCTTCTAATCGGTAAACTCCTCAGAAGGTATAAACTCCTTGAATGGAATACTTGCTTAGGATAACGTGCTGCTTCGGATGACACCTTCATACCTCATCTACAGAGGACTCTTCTCTACATGAAGACTCTACACCTTACGGATGGCCATTTCAAGGTCTAACAAACAACTTTGGTCCAACTATCTCGTTTGTTGTAAGTTTCGTCCCTATTCCAAACTAAATTAGCACCTTTAGTCCTTCACCCATCACACCGCTTTGTGACCACCGCTAAGAGCCCTCATGTGCTTTGCACATAAGGGTATATTGGTCATTTTAGGCATCTCATTTACAAAAGTCGTCCCTTTTCTCTCCTCCTCTTCTCTCTTTCTCTCTCAACATGCATGCATGTAACAACAATTTCGCGACACATTGTGCACCACAACTGATCAAAAAGTAGGAGATTATAAAAGCCCTACTAAAAATTTCAATTGGTACTTGACTAGTGAGTTGTCATTCTTGACCTTAGGTTGGATAGTCGACCGTTTATCTTGTGTCTATAGTTAACCGTGTTATTTCTTTAGCAATGTTGTTTGATTCAAGTCTAACCATAGTTGGACGATGTTGCAAGCCAAAAGTGGTGATCATGGGAATCATTGTTCACATAGAAGATTACTTAAACGGTGGAAACATAACGGTAGTTAGATGAGGGATCAAACCTACTAATTTAGTTTGAAATAGGGACCAAACTTGCAACAAGCAAAATAGTTGGACCAAAGGGTGTTATATTCACCAAACATTTGGGACAAAACATGTAACTTAGCCTATAATTTTAATGATAAATCAGAAACAATTTAAAGATATAAAATGAACGTCTTGAGACTCACCATACACATTTTCATAAATCAGATCATCCAAAAATTTAATTAAAAACAAGAGAAAACTAGACTCAAATGCTCTTTTTTTCCATTCAACAATCAAGATTCCAATATGCAAAGATGCCAACTTTTTCTGGTAATATATCACCATCCATGTCACAATCTTCCAAACGGTGATTCATCACTAATACAATCCTGAAAAAATAATAAAATTTTAAATTTTAAAAAAAAAAACTTTCTACTCATTATTCCAAATGAGGAAATAAATTCATTTGAACTATATTTGTCAATAATACAAAATTTGTAATTTTTTTGTCCTACCCAAAAAGGACTCACTCTAGTCTCTCATTTGTCAAAAGACGTAAATGCCCTTCGGCTTCATTTGTGTATACGATGATGAGGAGGGCATTTACGTCTTTTGCACAAACGACAAATCCTTGACCACCTTTTAAAAACATTTTTAGATGAGACAAAAATTGCAATATTTGTCTGATCGACATTAGTTGTCCAAGTCCAATACATGTAGGGATGCAAATGAGCCGAGCCGGCTCGTGAGCTACCCGGGACCGGCTCGATAAAAGCTCGGTTCGAGACCGATTTTAAACGAGCCTGAGCCGAGCTCGAGCTTAAATATAAGGCTCGTTTATTAAACGAGCCCGAGCCGAGCCGAGCCTGTGTCACCAAGCTCGATTATGCTCGTGAGCCCTAAACGAGCCTATATATATAATATAATATTATATATATATATATATATATATATATATATATATATATATATATATATATATATATATATATATATATAAACGTATTTAATCATTTAGGGACTTAGGGTTTAATCGCGTCTCACAAGTCGCAAACACTCCGATCGTCTTCGAGACTTCGACTCTTCTATTGATCGTCTTCGCAAGTTGTTTAATTTGCTTATGGATGATTTAATTACATTTTAGGTTGTTTGTATTTTGGAGTTTGAATATTTTGTATTTTGTGCATTTTGTTTGTTTTAGAATATAAGTTATTAAGTAAGTTGTTATTTTCATGCATTAGAGTAAACGAGCTTGTTAACGAGCTCGAGCCGAGCTTAAGCTCGTTTAGGCTTGTTAAGAGTTAAACGAGCCGAGCCGAGCCTGTGTATTTCTTAACGAGCCCGAGCCGAGCTTAGGTCCATAAAGCTCGTAACGAGCCGAGCCCTATATATTTCTTAACGAGCCCGAGCCGAGCTTGGTCAGGCTCGGGCTCGGCTCGGCTCGTTTGCACCCCTAAATACATGTCAAACACAGTACAATTTGTTCTGTTCTGTTGTGTGATTTGTGTCAAAAAAGTGAAAAAGTAGAAAGAAAAAATTACCTTTTTGCCACAAGACTAGAAAATGCTACATTAGGCCAGCTTTTAATCTTGACTTATAAACAACTTTTATGCATTTACAACTTCTTGCAAGTGCATGGAATGACTTTTACCAGGAGGGATGAAGATTAGATCTTCCCAACCGGAATTTTTCTCACTCATCTGCCACCCGAGAAAAATATTACTTTTTTAATAATAATATAATGAGTAAATTACAGTTTTGGTCCCTGTGGTTGGCATGTTTTTTCAGTTTTGGTCCAAGTTTTTTTTTCACAGTTTTGGTCCCTGTGGTTGCCAAAAGCTTGCACCATTGGTCTATGGTCGATGTAAAAAGACTGAATTACCCTTTCTAATTTCTTTTTCTTTTTTCTTTTAACCCATTATATATTTAGTAATGGTTAAAAACACAAAAAGTCAAAAACTTGGTCTTTTTACATGGACCAATAGTACTAAAATAAATAATAGGTTAAAAGAAATTAGAAAGGGTAATTTGGTCTTTTTACATGGACCAGGGACCAATAGTGCAAGTTTTTGGCAACCCCAGGGACCAAAACTGTGAAAAAAAACTTGGACCAAAACTGAAAAAACGTGCCAACCACAGGAACCAAAACTGTAATTTACTCTGATATAATATTGTAGCAAAAAATGCATCAGGACATAAAAATTAGAGTAAATTACAGTTTTGGTCCCTGTGGTTTACACCAAATTACAGTTTTGGTCCTAGTTTTGAAAACCTTACACAGATAGTCCCTGTGGTTTCCAAATCTTTCACTTTTGGTCCCTGAGGTTTACACAATTGGTAACAAAAGAAGGGACCAAAAGTGAAAGACTTGGAAACCACAGGGACCAAAAGTGAAAGATTCAGAAATCACAGGGACCACCGGTGCAAGATTTTCAAAACTAGGACCAAAACTGTAATTTGGTGTAAACCACAGGGACCAAAGCTGTAATTTTCTCTAAAAATTAGTAATAAGTTACCTCCATTTTTTTCAAAACATCTTCCAGACATCCCACCTTCAAAGAAAACACAAAAAACATCATTTATGGATAAAAGAATCACTCATATAATTCTTGTTTCTTTTTGACTTAATAGAAAAAAAGTAAATAATAATAATAATAATAATAATAATTGAATACCATGATATGTTGTGAAATCGCGGGTCCTCTTGGTCCTCGTGGGACCATTAATAACTCTTTCTCAATATCCTCCTGGATGTGAAACCAACATCATTAAAGTACGTTGCTATTTTTGGGTTGTTAGAAAAGTCAAACACAAACCTTTCGAAAATATATAGGGCAGTAACGTTTGTTTTTCTTCTTTATAACAAGAAGGTCCGACTGTTCAAAGATTAAAAAAACAACCGAACATAAGTTTATTGTAACCTGAAATCTACAAAACATAATTTAATTATCAAGACGTGTATTCATAATGAGTGTAAAGTACGTTGTTATTTTACGAAATTTTTCTCGTACCTGAAAAACAGGGACTCCATCAAACCCATCTTTGGTACCAGAAGTTTTCAGCTATAATCATGACACCATGAATTGCTCAACAATGGTGAAAATTGGTAGGAAGTGAAATAAAAGTGAAAGAGAACGAACCTCCATTGCATTTTTAAGTTGAACAGGATCAGGCAAAAATCGAAATGCAATTCCTTCAACTTTCAACATATAAACCTAAAGATTAAGAATGCATGAATGTATTAGAAGAATTGAACATTGAACAGAACAGAGATGGATCATAGATTCATATCAAGCTGTAATTTCTCTATACGGCTTCATCTACAACTTCACACGTACCGATTTGACCTAATGTACTCAGTCAAATTGGGATTCTAACAGTGGTAATTATGTTTTCACAATGTGATTCGTAGCTCTTTGAGAAGATATATCTCCATTGTTGTCAAAATAAACACAGAAGAAAAGGTAATGAACCAAAACAAGTAAGCAAGCACCTGGTCAAGTGCAATTGGTACAACCTTTGCTCGCCCTTTCAACTCCCTTTTCCTCAATCGAACCTGCAATCCACATGTACATATACAATGAACAAGCTACTCGCACATTCACATAAGAGAGCACTTATACCTGAGCGAGAAATGCTTCAGCGTCTTCTTTACGAAAACAAAGCAATCCAATAGACTTGAGTCCATTAGGATCAGAAATTAGCACGAATTCGTTATCGGAATTGCTGACAGTGTAGAGCTCTGTTCCAGCAAGCGTCTTCGACACATTAGCGGTGCTTAGAGCCAAGTCAAACACATGTTTTCCGCCACGAAGATTGTTGTCATCTTGATGTTGCTGTGACAATGAAGCGAAAGGCAATGACCAACGCTGGTGCTTATGCGGCTGAAATTGGAAAAGGTTTCTGGCAATTCCGGTCCGTGTTTCATCGAGACGGGAAGCGATGTCGGAGCGCAGACGTTGGAAATGGTGGTGGAAGAAGGCGAAGGGATTTGGGGTTGCAGAGGAAGAGGGGTTTGGAGACTCCATTACCGAGGAGAAAAGGGAGGACCGAACGAGGAAGATAGCTGCTTGTCTTTCAACATTTTAATATGGACGTTCATGATCCGGCGGCCCATATAAAGTTGGGCCAAGACTTAAAAACACTAAATATGGAAATTGATAGAATTAGTAGTAACTAGGCTTGTATCCCGCACATGCGCGGTAAGCTTGGAAATAATTAAACATAAAAATAAACTGTACGGATTGTGTATTTTGATGATATTTTGTATTGAGAGAAATTACAAAGAGCACAACTTTAAACTCAGTAATTTATGACGATTACAATAATGTAATTAGTTTCAAAATCACATGATAGTTAGGATATGATATTTAACAGAAAATAACATATATTTTATTAAAACATCAAAAGTTTAAAGGAAATAAATATTACAATTAAGGAAAATAAATAAGGTAGTTCGTGAATAATGAAAAAGATTCTAAAAATTAATTTTCTAATTGGATATCCTGTAAATAAATACGTGAGAAAAATATAGTGGGAATTTGTGGAATTTGGATTCCTTTAATCTTTAACAAAATTAATGCTCCAGTAAGAAAAAAAAACCCTTAATGTGAAGAAAGACAAAGGGGGTGCATCATAGCAGCTTAGGATTAAAAATCCCTTGAACAATTAAGTTTAAAAAGGTGCAAGATCAAAGCACATATTTTAAGTGGCGTATTTTAGCATAGTCTTTAAGCAAAATGGCCTGAATTGTATTATATATACAATGTTATATTTTTATTGATTTTAGTCTATACTATAACTTACAATAAATGTAATTTTAATGGTTAGATTTTTTCAATAGTTTGTGTATAATTTTGATTAAATTATATTTGATGCATGCAAATCTATTACGGCAGATAGCAAAAACTTGATGTGATAAATCTCGTTTTAGATTTATAAAACCGATCGCATATCAGTTAGGGACTATTGTATACTAGACAATAAACCTAATCATGTAGTAGTAAAACTTTGGTAAGAAATGGTGTTGAACTCTTGGGGAACGGGTACAAATTATTTCATTTGGTTACTAGTTAATACTGAAACATAAAGTAAAGAAGGGGAAATTGGTAGAATGCAAAAGGCAAAAAAAAAGAGGAAACTAAAATGGAAAGCTGAATTGGACACAGTTTTGAAGGTATTTTTATTCGAATTTGATTTCACCCTTTAATTATGGCTGATTTTTTATTAAGTGCAACGGTTAGTAAACTGTTGTTCATTGATTCCTAAGTTGATTAGTTCTCTTGTTTCATTCACTAATCCTAATTATTCTAAAGATTCTTAATCACAATAGTCATGTTAATTAGTTATACTTATCATCGGTCATTAAGTTCATATCATGCAGATTTAACCAGGTTAATTAATTTCAATGGTCATGATAATTAATTATTGCACTAATTTTCATATAATGCAACTTACACATAAAAGTCCATTACTTTACTATCCTAACCCTAGGATTTGGTAATCTCTGGTCATATATGCATAATGGTCATAATACACGTAACGTCCCAGATTTCAAACCCAATTTTTTTAAATTGAAGTAATAACGAAACAACCATTTAGTTTTCATAAAACATTCATCACGTTTGGTAGACTAACATGTCAAAGTAATAAAACATGTTTGATACAAATCATAGTTCAGCGGAAGCCTCTATTAGATAAATCAAATGCGGTACAATCACGTCGCGTATTTTTCTCAATCAGAAGAAGTACCTGAAAATCATTTAATTTTAAAGAGTAAGCACAAAGCTTAATGAGTTTTCCAAAATACCACACGATCCATCACGCATTCACACAATCATATAATGGCTCTCAGACAGGCTCTGTTCCACTAGGCTCGCGGGCTAACCAGTTCCACCAACATTTATGGACTCTTGGGTCGTCCCTGGTCTGTCTGACTCGCAGGCTAATCTCATTCTGCCAACATCTAATAGCCATATGAACAAATCCTACGGCTAGCAATCAGCAAGCAAGCAAGACTACATCAGTCTAAGCACACAAACCACCCTAACGGGTCTTAGGCTATGCATAAACATCGCACATAGTATAGTGAGAAAAATCACTTGTCTAGTAGTAGTACACAGACATGAATCCTACGTACTCAATTGATGCAGTCCTCCTAAACCAACATCAAACATAATTTAGAGACCCAAATCACTTAAAGGGCGTGTTTGGAAAAACTAGCTGGAAGCTGGTAGCGGGTAGCGGGTAGCGGGTAGCGGGTAGCGGGTAGCGGGTAGCGGGTAGCGGGTAGCGGGTAGCGGGTAGCAGGTAGCGGTTAGCTGGAAGCTGGAAGATGTGACTTATAATTTGTATATGACTGTTCGGCAAAAGTAGCTGGAAGCTTTTAAAATATGTAAAATTATATAAAAAGACATCTGCGTAATTATTGATTACTCCCTCCGTCCCAAAATGATAGTACACAGACAAAAAACACACAGATTAAGAAAACATAAATGCATCTTACTTTTTCCCACAAAATGACTATTTTACCCTTTCTTTGCATTTAATTCCGGCACTAGATGTGTTGGCTGTTACAATTACAGTTAGGGGTATTTTGGTAAAGATGTCATTTATATTTAGAAGTGGACTAACATTTTGGGACAAATTAAAATGGAAACATGGACTATCATTTTGGGATGGAGGGAGTATAACTTTAAGGGTATTCTGGTAATTAATGATATAACTGGTAGAACTTTTTGTTAAACGCTACTTCAACTAGCTTTTAAAATAGTAGTGTTTAGTTTAAAATAAAAGCTTCAAGCTCGTGTCGCCGAACGAAGCTTTTGGTTTTAACTAAAGCTATTTCCTAAACGCTACAAGCTAGAAGCTCTCAAACGCTCCCAAAAGCTTCACGCCAAACACGCCCAAAGTCGAAACTCCCTCAGTCTAAAGCTCAATCCACCCACTTCTAACCAAAAGCCCACGGTCAAATTCAACTCGACTCGTAGCATCACGACTAGGCATACACAGTGTCGCTACAGGATGCGTTCTAGAAATAGGCTTTGTCGGGGATAGCGTCGTTATCTAGTGATGTTAGCGACGCTAACCCTAATTATTCCAACTTCCATTTTAAGCATTTAATCCATTAAGTCAGAGACTAAGGCCTTCCAGAATCCATCCTTTAGGCTAGTAGATTCATAAATATATGAACTTTGTGGACATGTATTCCCAAGCATGTCTAACCCAAACACTAGGTTGAAAAGTATTCAAACCAAGCTCAAAACCATACATGGTTTCAAGAGGGATTGAGTATGCCCTCGTCCCATTTCCAAGAGCTCCATAAACTGTTCTAAAAACTAACTTAGTGGTGTGGAGTTCTTCAAACTCCATAGACATAACCACAAAGAACCCAAAACCATCATACACAAGCTTTAACTACTAGATAGGTGAAATAAGAATCAAGCAGGGGACTATAATACTTAGAAAGCTCCAAAAGTTGAAGAACAAGCTGGATCTCAGCTGAAGAAGACTCCTTGGCACCAACACTCTTCTTCTTCCTCCAAAAAAATCCTTCAAGACAAGAGAAAGGAAGCTAGAATACCAAAGCGGAGTCTATACTCGAGCTAGCGCGTTATTGAAGGTTGGTGGCTAATAAAAGAGCCAGCCCTAGAATTAATCGCCTCTAAATAGGGCCTAAGGCCCGAGATATAAGGTTTTGCACTTGCGGCGCTTCACGTTGCTATTAGCCATACTCCGCGTGCGGAGTCAAACCCTCATTTGGGTCGCTACCACCATATGGATAACGTCGTGAAGTACTTTTTCCAAAAATGACTATGATTTAATTCATTAAAACCATTAAAAAATGCGTGGGGCACGAGCTTACAACTCTCCGCCACTTGTCTAGATTTCATCCTTGAAATCATCATCTGCGAATAACTTCGGATAATGCTAGTGTGTCTCCTCCTCGGGTTTCCACATCCACTGAAACCCTTCTAATCCTTCACCAAGGCATTCGTCTTTCTCTCCAATATCGCAATAGGCCACCCACATAGTTCAGGCGTTGAATATCCTCCAAAGGAACCATGGTCGTCTCATCAACTACACACTTCCTTAACTGAGAGACATGGAAAGTGTTGTGGATCTGACTAAGCTGCTTAGGCAACTCTAAATGATAGGTCACCTTGCCCACATGAGCAATGATCATGTACAGTCTGATGTATCTGGGGCCCAACTTGCCTCGCTTTCTGCATCGAATAACCCATTTCCAGTACGACACTTTGAGGAGGACAACATCCCCGACCTGGAACTCTAAGTCTGACCGCCTCCTATCCGTGTAACTCTTTTACGGACTCTGAGCAGTCTGAAGTCTCTCTCTCTCTCACTCTCTGGATAACCTCAATGCTTCCCAGTATATGCTATCCAACCTTTCCCCAACATATTGGGGTCTTGCATTTCCTCTCATACGACACCTCAAACGGGGACATACCAATACTAAGATCAAATATTTTCAAACATGATTCTAATGGCATAGAATCATATAAACAAAGATCAAATATTAAGTGTCAATTTATATGGAATTAATATTGATCAGATCGTTTCTTAAAAGTATTTCTTTGACACAACATGTTGATGTAATAGTTTCGAATCTTTTGAGACAGTTTATGTTGTCAAGAAATGTACTATTGCAGATGTTGATGTTGAACCTTATACCGATGAATTAGATCTCACTTTTAGCGACAGTTGCTTATGTCCGGAAAAGTCTGTGTGGACCTCACCGAAAAGCGACACATATATACGACTGGGATTCAGGGGTGGACATTGTCCTTTTCATCCTCAAGTACTCGTAGCCCTTTGGTCAATTTTGATGTCTCCACCACTGTTGGTCTCTATGATTTGCTGGTTTTTTGGTACTCAATTCAATTGATATGCAGATTTACTTATACGTTGACAATTATTTGGATCTTTCTTTCCCTTTCTCTATTGGAAAATATGTGCTTCTATTTTCATTCTTTACTAAAACTACATTTTTGGTATTGGTGATTTACTGATCTTTGGTACCGATTTCGGTTGATATGCAGATTTTTCTTTCCTGTTACTAGTGTGGATTCTAGTGTATTCGTTGGAGACAAAGGGTAGGGCGGTGTAGTCATTGAAAATGAGGGTAGGTTTATGGTTGGGTTGGAGAGGAAAGGGATGACGATTGAGTTGGTTTTAAAAAAGGATAAAATAAGGAAATAACAAAAATAATAATAATAAGGGTAAAAATGTCATTTCACATATACTTAACGGTTTAATATTAACAGGGTTAGTCAAAATGATCAACCATGCAACAAAATGAAACCACGAAAATCCAATAACCAGATTTTTACACTAGACACAAACACGAATTCAAATTGTGATTTCGTACCAATTTCATTTCGTGTTGGTATTTTTTTTCGAGTCATGTCACAAATGACACCCTAGCCAAACCAATTGAAATGAGTTCTAGGAGGTTCCTCCAAAATCCATGTTTGAGGGATTTCATCATTCCTAGTTTATAATAAGAACTAGATTCCACTCTTCATTTTTTTATTTAAATGACCAAATTGTCATCATAAACCCATTAGGGTGCATGGAGTCGTGCTCAGTTTCGATAGTGGAGGTGGTCAGTGTCTGTGGTCCCTCGGTTCCACTGGGTGCGGTTTCGGACAGCTGACGCTTGAGCGGGCCACAGGCTGCTCCATCCAACACTCTACTAGCCGTTACAACGAATATATTTTTAAAAAATAATTATTTTTAATCTTACTAGTATTAATACAACCGTCAATTATTTCAAAAATCACCTTTCTAATCTATTCAAACTCTCCCCAATTCCATATTGGTTTAGAGGGTTGAGAAATATGAGTTTATTGTATTGTCAATTAGGAAATATATAAGTGTGAGTAGAGAGAAATGTTAATGTGTCACAACTAGGACGAGTGGTTAGGGAGGGTTCCTAAAAATGGGTTCCTTCCACCCTTAAAACACAGACATTCTTTCGTTCAACATAATTATTCCAATTTTTTCAATAGATTTAAAGACCAGACTAAAAATAACCAATTATTGTTATTATACTCAATTTCATTTCCCACTATACCAAATATGTGACAAATTTTCAATACTGCAGTTTGGTAAGGTTGTTGAACGAAGTTGCTGAATGAGAAATTTATCATTTTAACATTCTCACAACGGCCGCAAAGAACATAAAATTGTAATTTAATTCAAAAATTAATAAATTTAACAATTAAGAAACATATTAAACAAAATTGGAATTTATCAAAATCCAAAATTACGAAACCTTTTATCAAATGATCAAACCCTCAAACTTCAAAACCTAAATTCAACCCCTCAATTTCAAAACCCCAAATTAAAAAATTACCCAAATTCAACTCCTCAATTTCAAAACCCAAATTAAAAAATTACCCAAATTCAACTCCTCAATTTCAAAACCCAAATTCAAAAATTACCCAAATTCAACTCCTCAATTTCAAAAGCCCAAATTCAAAAATTACAAGAACCAGCTCGGAAACCATCTTAAATTTAATGAAAACCAATGCTTTTAACACTTTTCATCTACTTGGGTAATTTCTTCCACTCATTAAGAATAATAGCACACACAAATCATGTAACATTTTTACACGTGGATTTCTTCTCCAAGTTCTCCCTTTGTTGCCTTTGGTAGAACCAAAAAACATTATGTTGGCCTTTTTGTAACACCCACGTCTGCTAGATTCTACAACTACCCACTTTTGCATGTAATATGGCCTCATTTTTAGATAGCATTGGAATGTGAGTTATCATATCATTTGGACTTATGTTGACACCAATAATACATACGTTAAATGATATAGATGGATAAATTAGAAAATAGTTCATCTTTAAACCTCGAAACAACTGTTTATGGTCGACCATTAAAGAATATCATTAGCAAAAGAGTCCTGTGTTTTCTATGGGTTAAGCCCTAATTGCATATAACATGAAAAAGAATTAAGAATTTATTGACATAGTTGAGCCCTCATTGCATATAACATGAAAAACTCTACATACAATCAAATTACATTACTAACACACCATCAATTAGCAAAGAAGGTTTGATTGGAGATGAAACACAAAAATCAAATCAATACAAACCAAATTAATGAAATAAAGTCAAGCCATCCAATGGGTACTAACACAAAAATCAGGTGGACGTATTCATGCAAGAATCTTTGAACTCTTTAATAACATAGAAATTAAAAGAGATGACAGTCAAATCTTGGTGAAATGATTTATGTGACTTGTTTCCAGTAAATCAGATGATTGATGAAACTTTAAGTTGATAACAACCCTACGTTGGGTGAAGAATATCAATATGTTTGATACAGAACGGGGGTGGGGCATCATCGTTGTATGAGAAATGGCCAGGCTTCGTCATCACTGAAGAAAGAGGGTGAGGCATAATCATTGGGGGAGGAGATTATTGAAAATGTCTAGAAGGAAGAAAAGGGAGAGAATGCATTGTGGCTCCTTGCTAGGGTAAGTATGGCATTGCTTGGTATTTTTAACAAAATAATCATGCAACGAGTGTTCTCTTATGTAACGTTTGGTACGTAGTACTTGATGAAATAGAAGAGAACAAATCACATTGAAGTTGCATTTGACATGGACGACACTGGAACAATGACCAAGTTAATGAGATTAACCGGTTAAATTTTAGTCCCACCCAAAAGGATGGAACAAAGTGGAATAGAAAATCAAATGACAAAAAGTCCTCTTACCCCGCTACCCATACCCCCACCCTACCCACCCCACACCTCTACCCAGCACCCCCACCCCCACCCCTACCAACACACCCACACCCACACCCACACCTACACCCACACCCACACCCACACCCACACCCACACCCACACCCACACCCTGCCCTAACCCTTAACCCCAACCGCCGACCCCACCCCATCCATATCCTTACCCACACATATACCCCTACCCTACCCTATATATACCTACATCTACATCCCTACCATTGCCCCCACCTTCACCCCCACCCCCACCTCAACCTTTACCCCCATCAATACTTGCAACCCCACTCTCACCCCACCCCCACCCACACCCCCAGCCCCACTCCCACCCTACCCACACCCCAACCTTACCCTCACCTCCACCATACATACATGTGAGGTTTATTTATAATTATGGTAGGGTAAAAATATCTTAGAATTAATTAACAAGTAGAGACAACCAAATAATTTTATGCAATTTTATGTTTTGTCTCGGTTAAACAAACACTACAGATGAGAACTAATGTTGTCTTACCGCATCGTTCAATGAAATAATTCTTGTTTTCTACTCCTTGTAAACTTTTTTAAATTTTTCATATTATTATCAAATGTTGCCTTACTGCACCGTTCAATGAAATATGTTGTTTCTGCAAATATATGCTAGCTTTTTATTGTTGAAATTCAAAACATTTGACATTCCTAGGGATGAAATAATTCTTGTTTGAAATATACATTGAAAATATTGAATCTTTGAGGAAATATAATGATATAATAATAAAAATAGTGTATTAAATAAATAATATATGCAATATTTATAATTAATAAACACTATATTTGGAATAATTAGAAAAACTTCATAAACTCGTTGAAATGTTATAAAGTATTTTTTTGACTTGCCATACATAACAACTCAATTTTTTTTTCAAAAAGTAAACTAACTTATAAGCTATATGTAGCGTGTTAAACATAATGTATATTATGAATACATTTTGAATGGTTTTTGACCTATGTAACTCATTTTATTTTGAACCAAATTTTATAAATAAGTTGTCCAACCCTTAAGTTTGTATTCTTTTTTTGCGTTTTCACCTTAACTATTATATTTATATTATATGTATTCCGAAGAAAATATGTATTTTTACATTTTAGAAGTATAGATACATTTTTAGAAGTATAAATATGTATCTTTACGTTCTTAGAAGTATACATATTTTTTCATATAAATACGTATGTATCAGTCAAAAGTGTATTATGAAACAAAAAAACGTATTTATACTTCTAAAAACATAATGATACATATTTATACTTCTAAAAAAATGTATCTATATATACTTTTAAATATGTATAAAGACATAAAATATGTATTTATACTTTTAAAATATATTTATACCTATAAAAATATATCTATACTTCTAAAAAAATCAAACAACATAAAAGGATATGTATATTTCTAATTTAAATCGTACAAATAGGTAAAAAACATATATAAAGAAGTACTTTATTTTTTAAACATAAATACGATATACAGTTAACATTTTTCTTGTATACAAATATATTTTTCTTGCATAAATACATATATTAGGAAAATAAACAAAAATACGATAAAACATAAAATAATTGCAAACTCAAGATTTTTTTGCGAATACTGATAACATGTAACAAAAGATAAAAATAAGAAAAAAAACGAATTTGGAGGTTTAGACATTATGTAAAAAATTATATTAAAAATAAAACTCTGATTTTCGACAAACTTAAAAGTAATATGTAATTTCTTTAAAATAAAACAAAAAACAAAACCTTCAATTGCGATAGAGGAACTCAGAGTGTCAGATCAAGATATCAGATGAAAAAAACAATACTACCTCTAAGCTATAATTAATTATACACCAAAAGACGACATACATTGGTTAAAAATTATAACAAAAATAAAGGGATATTTTTGGGTTTTATAACAAAAATATCATTAGTGTCATACATTGGTTAAAAATTATAACAAAAATAAAGGGATATTTTTGGGTTTTATAACAAAAATATCATTAGTGTCATACATTGGTTAAAAATTATAACAAAAATAAAGGGATATTTTTGGGTTTTATAACAAAAATATCATTAGTATCCCTCCCGTTGTTTTTATAACAAAAATAAAGGGACATTATTTTTATAACAAAAATAAAAAAAAATAAAAAATATATCAATATCATTAGTATCCCTCCCGTTGCTATTTAGTATCATTCATGGTTTTTCTATTACTAAAGGGACATTTTTATGAAGTTATAGGGATTACTTTTAAAAAAAAATTGAAAACAGGGCCTATTATTGTAAATTGCTAAATAAATGTAAGGTATAGATAATAATCTAATATGTTAGTTTTTTCAAAGAGGGGTTCTATATCCTCCTATTAAATGTTTCTAACATTCTTCCTAATCATGAGATCAATACAAATGCCAAAAACAATGGATGAGATTAAGAGAAATAATTAGTGGATTACACATGTCTTCATATAGTGGGTAGGAAGATGAATTAGGAAGATTTATTAGGAATCAATAGAATTTTCCTTTTTCAAAATAAACAAAATTCACTCCACATACGATCAGTCATACCAACAGTCACCGTGAAACTTTTTTTCTTTATTTTTCTTTTTCTTTCAAGATACACAAAGAGCAAAGAGCATGCCTCGCATGCCCTTTCAAAAACGTGGCCTTCTGTTTCAGTAGATACGAGTGATAATGTAAGAGAGAGAGAACGGATACAGTGCATAGACTTAGAGCAGCCATCGTAGTGAAAAAGTTAGGTCTAGGACTCGAAGTTTCGTTCGGAGAGGGGAACGATGGGACGAAGGAAGTTGGAGATGAAGCGAATTGATGACAAGAACAGCAGGCAAGTCACGTTTTCGAAGCGTAGAGCAGGGTTGATCAAGAAAGCACGGCACCTTTCCGTTCTCTGCGATGTCGACGTCGCCGTCGTCGTCTTCTCCTCCTCCGGAAAACTCTATGAATATTGCAGCAACGGTACGGACAGGTCAGCCGTCGTTTTGTGTTCTATTTTGGTATGATAGTTTTACGCTCTTCTATACTCGTGTGTGTGTATGCTGTTATCTACGAAGCGATAACCGAGGAATAAACTTTACGATATATCTGCAAATAATTCGAATGAAGACTTCTAGGGCGCAATAAGTTATTTCATGTGGAAGGTGCGTAGCAGTAATATATATACTTGATTGCCTCATAATTTCCTTTCTTGTCTAAGAGAATTAATGTAAAGCCGTGATGTTGACTCAAAATTTTCACATCGGTATTGGAATTTTCTTCTATTTTGAAGTGAACCCACACTTAATCCATCATTCTTTTCAAGCTAAATCGTTTATGTTTACATGATAGATAAATGTTCCTTGTAGTACTTATTCTTCTCTGGTTTATTACAAGCTGGTAAGTATTTAATGGATATATCAATGAATTAGTTCATATAAATTTTTGTGAAGGTTTCTTATCATGCAAATTAGCATCAATTGGGTTTTAGGAGTGTAGAAATATAGACAAGGACAAGTATAGTTAATCAGATGTGACCTCAGCGTGGGATTCTGCTTTTGCCCTAGTATAAGCCTTATACAAATTTACATTTACTATGACATATGTTTGTTTTCTATTTTTTAGATGCATACAATTTGGTGTATTTGCATGTGAAAAAAGTAACTTAAGCCTCTCATGGTTTAGAAAAAGTTTATTTGCTTGTAATGAGAACATGTAATTGATGTATTGATATGATTTCTATCATAGTTGTCGATAGCGAATAGCGGACAATAGCGATGAACTACCTATATGCTACGTAGCGATAGCGACAGCGATGAAATAGCGTCCACTATTTCATGTTTATCGACAAGTTGATATAAAATCAAATAATAGCTACCTTAACTATATTAGCAATTATAATCTAAAATTAAGTAAATTATAATCATTATAATCCAAAATAAGTAAACTCTAGTCATCTAAAATAGGTCAACTATACATGTAAAAGTAATGGCATTACACAAAGTTAAAAGTACAGTGGCATTTAGAATCGATTTGATCCAGAGCAGTTTTAATACTTTACTACTTAAAAATATAATCCATCGAGAAAATTAAGAACACTTTAATACTTAAATGCAGCAAATTGGATAACTATTAAAAGTTAAAACCATAACCAACTAACATTAGGATAAGAATTATTATACTTTAATACTTAAATACAACAAATTTGATAACTATTAAAACCATAACCGACTAACATAAGGATAAGAATTATTATAAATAAAGATGGCTGAAGCGTGAAGGACAAAGAGAGCACCGATTAAGATGAGAAGTCGTCAATTAGAGGCAATGAAGTCCAAGTCATCAATTGACAATTAGGTAATATTTAAATTAGGTTTTCTATAATTCTTTTATTTTTCAAGAAAAGCGAGGGGAGAATACGCTTTCAATTCCCTGATATCTAATATTCTGTTAATACTTTTTATTAAAAAATAATAATAACCGCTATTACCATCGCTTTCAGTCGCTAATTGCATGATAGCGCCATAGTGGCGCAACGCTACGCTAAACGCGATAGCGCCCACTATGAATGCTATTGACAACTATGATTTCTATGATTTAGCGTTTGGAAATATAACTTGAAATGCTTTTTCTCTAGATACCTTTTAAGAGACTCTATTACAATAAGTGCATGTTCATCTTATCGTACTTGTTTTGGTTTTCTTCAAGAAATGTTAAAAAAACTTGCTTAAGCTATTTTTTTCATTCACAAGATGTACAAAGAGAACATGCTTAAACATTAAAAGTTCATAAAATAGATAAGGAAGCCTTAATCTAAAAAATCATAAACTATTACCGAATGTATTACCATGTGTTGCCACTTGAGTAGGAGTAATTGTGGAAACAACTGAGGAAAGAACTCTTAGATATGTGATACATTTATTCTTAAAGCCCCCTTGGTGCACTCGTACTCTTTCAAATGGAGGAAACACATGTTGTTATGTCTATGCATCAAAAAGTTTTGGTGAACTTTGATTATTCCTTGGTTTGGTAAACTTGTAAACTTTGATAATTCATTTGCTAACTATTACAAAAGCTTTATCAATATATATTCCACCCTTGCAACCCCTATAACTGAGCTTCTAAAGAACAATAAAGCATGATAATTAGACGTGTGACATCAAGCCTTTCTAACAATCAAAAGATGTCGAGATGAAAGAGCGGGTGATGAGTCTGTTAGATAAAGCCAAACCATTTGATTCAAAGTTTTCTATGAGAATCTTGATGCAAGAGGACACCGGAAGTCGGAAGCTAAGCGAAGTAGAAGGCGCTATGTCGCTTAAGTGAACGAGATGATGGAAACGTGGACTACATATATAGATGCATGAAGTACTCATAGTTCAGTACAAGTTAAAAAAGCGTATGTGCTAAGCCGCAAGGTGGAATGTGTGACAATTACAGAAGCCTAATGCTTGATTTTCTTAATGAGGGAACTTGAGAGTGTTTTCGTAAAGGTTAAGGATCAATGAAGACTTATTGCCACTAAGGGAGATCGACTCTTTGTACATAAGTGGTGAGGAATTAGGCAAAGGATCATGAATGAATGCCATAATTCAAAATAGATTGGTTACCCAAGAATAAAGAATTAAGAAAACGATGGTGTTAGTAAGTGCACTTATTCTTGGTAATATATAAGGGACGACATATAAACCATGCTTGAATGTGCTTAGTGTGTCAGCAAGACAAGATTAAGCAATGCCAATCAGTAGTAGATTAAGCGTTCAAGTATTAGACATTCATTCCAACCTCGATACTGTAGGTGGAATAACTAAACTCTTTTCCAAGTGCATGGTAAAGTATTGACAAGTGATTGTAAGTGATCGAGACGTGCAGTTGATGGGGCGATTATCGTCAAAGTTTCCTAGGAAAATGAAGGAGGAAATGAATTTAACTTTGCGTTTCCATTTTCAATATGATAGGCAAACAAATACAATGGATACATGGATAGTTTACTCGAGCTATACTTGCGGCATTATGTGGGTGCCAACCAAAATAGTTGGGTATAATTCATCTTGTTGTGGCACAGTTTTTGTATTACACGAGTGAATCCACAAGTTGAAACTTTGAAGTATCATATTGGAACAATTAATAGGTCGAGACACATGTGAAGACATTGATGTGGAGTTTCTAACAAGCATTATTGTGAATTTGTGATAAGGTTTAAAGAACAACATTAAGTATGACTGTTTATGACTAAAGGACGATCAAGATGTTCCATTTAAGTAAGTGGATATATTACATACGAGACATTAAGTTGTTTAAGTGTAGATTGGTCTAGTTGTGATGACAAAGAAAACTTAGGGCATTGATACCTTAGCACACATATATACTCTTTAGATTGTTATCAATCTATTGAGTTACAAAATGTTGCTTGAAATGAAACACAATATTCCTCTTAGAAATTTAACACTCCAGAATTATGACACATTGCTTGGTTAATTTTGTAGTAATTTTTTCAGTCGATTTCAAAGTATCAAAGTCTTGTAATACTAGGAATCTCGTATGCTCTATGTCTTTGGTGGTTTTCATTATGTCTTTGTGTCAAATCACTTCTAGCACAAGTGTGATGAAAAAGCAATATACATTGTCTTATACATACAACAATGAACGAAGAGGGAAGAATGATGTGAGATCAAACATACAACAAAAGTTACAAAAAGGGAGATTAAACACACTACAAAAAATTACACAAAGCAAACAAAATATCGTGTTTCACTAGCTACTTGTGTGATGCTTGTAGCCGATAAGGAAACATCAACAAAAATATAAGAATGCAATATCAACTTTTGTAGATGCGAAGTATCTAGTTTTGAGAAAAAAATTGATTTAAGCAATTTCTTTATCCTTTTATCTTTTAGGTACATTAGTAAAAATTGAAATCATCGGTGTATTTTAAAATTCTTGTAATTTTATTGTTTATATATTGTTGATATGTTCTTATTTAAGTATTTCGGGTGGAAATTTATAATTTTCAGTATTGTATATATTTTATTAGTAATAATTAAAGAAATTAATAAATATTAATTTATAATGCTTACTAACTTGCTAAATCTCTTACATTGATAATGTATACAACAAAACACACTTTTGGTCCTCACCGTTTTGTAACATGTCTAGTTCTTGAGCCGCGTAAGTTAATGATGCAACATTTCAGTTACAAAGATGACCATTTTGCCCTTGTCGTTTTAATCTTAATGTTTAATGATCATAATCAAAACCTAACCAAATTTATCTTTTTTCTTGAGAAGCCTTAACGAAGTCCAACCCAAACCTATAAACCAAACCAAAATTAGAACAAAATTAAAATCTAAACTATAATGCTAAAAACAAAATCAATTTGACTAACTTATATATTATAATGATTTTCATCTTGATTTGTGTAGCGCTGACCTTTATACCCTCCATATTCTTCCAACAAACCCTAAACGAAGTAAATAAAAATCATCTCTTTCATCTTGTTCCAACAAAAACAAAGGCCATCTATTTGTAGGTTTGAATTTAGGGTTCTCTTGAAAAAATATAAAGAAGACAAAAACAAAATGGTCTTATTCATTAACTTTAACCATTGGTCTACTTAGACGCATTGACTAAGTATTATTTAACAGTTAATCTAACACCACTCAAGATTCTTGGACTTTTGTTGATAATATATATTAAACATATAAGTAACCTTGAATCTATTGTTAAAGTTACTTAAGCTTTTTTCTACCTTTTGTATTGGCAAGGTTCTTTTCTAATCTCTTTTGTGTTATCTAGCCTTGCTTACAATTTCAGCTTCTTTTTCCTTCACTTTATTTGTCAAGCTATCTTTTGAACGTTGATGAATCAACGAAGTCATTCGCAAATTCTTATTTCTTTCCATACTTAAAGACTACAATAATCTTGTTATTTTTACTGTTGATTTCTCTTTTTAGCAACACATAGTGAAGGATCTTTTCTCTTCTTTACCAATTTCACTCCCACAACCTTTGTTAGGTTTAAACCCTAGTAAGAATAAGAGTTATATAATCAACAAAATATAAGAGAATCTGATGCATAAGTAGTAAACTTGTTTAGTAAGACTTGAAATGTGAAAATATGCAACAATTAAATTGTCATATAAAACATGCAATAGCATTCATGATAAATCTGAAGGGTTTCTATGCAATCAATGAACACAAAAGTGTTGTAAATCATGGTTCATGTAATTAGTTTCAAAAACAAGAGTTTGCAACGGAAGCATAAAATCATGAACACAAATTCCATTTTCAAGAGGATCATGCTACATGCATGTAGAGATAAGATGAAGAACAAACATAGATTAAGTTCAAGATCATAACCTTTGTTCTTAGGTTTAGTTTGGATGATTTTGATAGCTAGGAATCAAACTAGAATCCCTCTATAGTTGATCCACCACAAGCTTGAACACCTTTGAATGCTAGTTCCACAACTTGCAAGTTAGAACTCCTTTTCTTGTGAAACCAAAAACCAATTTTTGCTAACTATCAAGAGAGCTTTTAGAGAGTTTCTTTGGCTGATTTTTGAAGCAAGAATGATCACACAAACCCTCTCAAAACCGTCCACAAGATAACCCACCAAGAGAAAAGAAAAGCACATGCAACTAGCTTAAAAGAAAGATCCATTTGATTTCTATAATCAAAAGCTAGAAGACACAAGGCATCTTCATTTTCTTTTAAGTTATTAATGCATTCTTTTCCTTCCAATATGGCTAGTTATATGATGACTAATGAAGTGCTAGTGGGTTGTTATTATTTATAAAACTTAGATAATTATAAGCTTATAAATAATACATCTTCTCATTTCTTTAATGGAATAACATTTAACCCATAATCAAATATATAAATAAACTATCTAAATATACAATCTTAATTGTATAATTATATATATATATACATATATATATATATATATATATATATATAACAATATATATATATTTTATTTAATTTACTAATTAAATTAAATAAAAGGTTTACTTATAAATCAATTAAATCGTTTAACAATTTAAACAACTTAATTGTTACTTAATTAATTCATCACATATGAATTACTAATCAACCTTTAATTTTGTAGTTATTATTATTTACCTCAAATAATAATAACCTACAAGATTAAATTTGCAAGTTTAGTATCATTTGATGTTAAATCAAATTTAACGTTCTAAATGATCAATTGGTGTCAAACTTGTTTTTGGTGTGACCCTATAGGATCATGTATTATTAGTAATATTATTTTATGATCATCCTTGGGCATATAGAACTAACAAAAAGTTCCTATGGTTCACATGCAACCCTAATATTGATCTATGTTTTCTTCTATGAAGATTAGAACTAAGAACTTAAAGGAAACAATTCAATTCTAAAGAACAATTAGGAAAAACCAACCTTTGATCTTATGATCCTTCAAGCAAGCAGCAAAAGAATCCTGCCTCAAATGCAAGTCACACCCAAGCAAGGAGAAAACAATCTAGCAGAGTAGAGAAGAGACAGAGATGGTGTGAATATGGAGTGCCTAGGGGGTTCCTTTTATATCCTCCACAGGCTACACCTGAAACCCTAAGGAGCCTCCCAAGTGGGCAAGCCTGCAAGTCACTTGGACTATGCTTCTAAAACCCTAGAAGGGTTTTCGCCAAACCTTAGAGAACTCCCCAGGGTGGCGCCACTTTTGGCCCCTGGCTTATCTCTTGCCAGTTATTCAACTATTGAATAATTACAAGTCAGCCCCTGCACTTTAATTAATTAATTTAATCACTAAATTAATTCCAATTAATTCTGGATTAAATCTCAATTAATATATTAACACTTAAATATATTAATAAGTCATCTATATATATTCCATTGATTTATTAAACTTTTAATAAATCACCCTTTCTCTCTACTGAACTATACATCAATTCCCCAGCTATGAGGGCAACCCAAATGGACTTTGCTTTTATTCATAAGATAAATGCAATTATAAGTCATGGCTTAGACACCTAATCCAACAGTCTCCCACTTGGATAAGTCTATGACTTTAATTGTCTGAACTCTGACCCAGTCAGTTCTGTCCAAAGATAAGTGATCTGATGATCCTCCGTCCAACAGGATATTTTCAGACTCAAGACATGGACTAACATCAATCTTGGTCTGACACTCTGTTTCTCGATTTCTGATTTGCATATGACTTTAGAGACTACTAATTGAACACATCAATTTAGTCCCGGTTGGCCAACACTTTCAGTCAACTTCTAGATCATCGAGAGGCCTACAGATATCTGTTTCCCATCGGGTCATGGGACGGATAAGTTTCGACTCATATGTCCATAACTTTTGCGGGTCCAAATACATACAACAATGCGTTTTATAGCACCGAGTTACTGGCGCGATTTTGTATTGTCAATAAGCACTTGTATCGCAAATAACAGATCATATCTCTCCACTTAAAGATCACCGGATATTATCGTCTTAACATTGCTTGTGATATAATCCATGAAGCAATCTGTTAAGCGCGGGTTTATCCAATACTCAAATATCTATTTTCTAAGTACTCATGAACGTGCAGCAGTCTTACTGCAATGTCTAACTCTTTAGACAGTCTGCAACCAATTCATGACAGTCTTAGTTCATACTTACTTCCTAACAGTATGATCGACTGTGGAGTTTTAAATAATCTAATTATTAAGGAAGTTAAACATGCAAATATAGAAACACAGAAATAAACAATTAACAAAGGCAGTAACAATACTCATTTATAAATCTCTATTATAAAATCACCGAGTCAATTACATTTATATTGTTACAAGTTTCTAATCTATCTAATTACTAAAACTAATATCATCCTTCAATCCAATGCTCCGAGCATGCTGATAGTGCTTGATCATATTCAGAGCCTTAGTCAAAGGATCTGCAGGATTGTCCTCGGATGATACTCGCTTAACCAGTAAGTGCCCTTCTTCTACTTGATGTCGAATGTAGTGGTACTTTCTTTCGATATGCCTGGACTTTCCATGGTCTCGCGGTTCCTTTGCCAAGGCGACCGCTCCTTCATTATCGCAGAACAGTTCCACCGGCTCCTGAATGCTCGAGACAACTCCAAGGTCCCCAATAAAATTCTTCAGCCAAGCCGCCTCCTTAGACGCTTCACTCGCTGCGATGTACTCTGATTCGCACGTTGAATCAGCCACCGTTTCCTGCTTGGAACTTTTCCAAGTGACCGCTCCACCGTTCAAAAGGAATACCCAGCCCGACTGGGACCGTCCACTATCCCTATCTGTATGGAAACTGGCATCTGTATATCCACTCACTTTTAACTCATCACTGCCACCAAGGACTAATAACATATTCTTTGTCCTTCGCAGATACTTGAGCATGTTCTTGACTGTAATCCAATATGCTTTTCCAGGATTACCCTGGAACCGACTAACCATGCTCAGTGCATAGGATACGTCGGGGCGAGTACATGTCATAGCATACATGATCGACCCTACTGCCGAAGCATAAGGTACCTGACTCATTTCAGCTATTTCCTCATCAGTACTCGGACTTTGAGTCTTACTCAATTTAACACTACTTTGGATTGGTAACTCTCCCCTTTTGGAATTTTCCATGTTAAATCTCTTTAACACCTTTTCCAAATATGTACACTGGCTTAAACCTATCATTTTTCTCTTTCTATCTCTAAGTATTCTTATCCCGAGAATATAAGCAGCTTCCCCTAGGTCTTTCATGGCGAAACACTTCCCGAGCCAAGCCTTAACATTCTGCAAGGTCGGAATGTTGTTTCCCATGAGTAGTATGTCATCAACATACAGTACCAGGAAAGTGACTATACTCCCACTAGCCTTGACATATACACAGGACTCATCTTCACTCCTAGAGAAGCCAAACTCTTTGACTTTCTCATGGAAGCAAAGATTCCAACTGCGAGATGCTTGCTTCAACCCGTAGATTGATCTTTCAAGCTTACATACTTTATCAGGGTGCTTTGTGTCTACAAAACCTTCTGATTGACTCATGTAAACATCTTCAGTTAGTTTCCCGTTAAGGAATGCGGTTTTGACATCCATCTGCCAGATTTCATAATCATGAAACGCAGCTATGGCAAGCATTATCCTGATTGACTTAATCTTGGCTACTGGTGAGAAGGTTTCATCATAGTCAACCCCCGGGGTTTGAGTGAATCCCTTCGCAATCAGCCGAGCTTTATAAGTATGCACTTTTCCATCCATGTCGGTCTTCTTTTTGAAGATCCACTTGCATCCGACTGTCTTTTGCCCCGGTACATTGTCAACCAAGTTCCAAACTTGATTGTCATACATGGACTTTATCTCGCTGTCCATTGCCTCTTTCCATTTTGCAGACTCGGGGCCTGCCACTGCTTCACGGTAATTAGCTGGCTCATCCAAATTAGTCAATGTACGATCACTGACTAACGTGTCTCCGTCCGAAGTAATATGGAAACCATAGAACTCGGGCGGCATGCTAACTCTACCCGAACGCCTAAGGGACAATGAAATGTCAGTGGGTCTAACAGGAACCTCTTCCTCATGTTAGTTGCTAGTTTCTTCTAAGGTTGTTTCATCGGACGTCTCCTGAATTTCATCGAGATCGATCGTACGCCCACTGTCCTCTTTGGATATGAGTTATCTCTCTCGAAAGAATCCCCGTCTTGCTACAAAGACCACGTCCTCGCTCGTTCTGTAGAACAAGTATCCAAAAGACTGTTTCGGGTATCCGATGAAGTAACACCTTTCACTTCTTTCTGCAAGCTTATCTGAAGTATCTCGTCTCACGAATGCTTCACAGCCCCAGACTTTGATGTGTGCCAACGAGGGAACTTTCCCCGTCCACATCTCGTGCGGTGTTTTCGCAACCTTCTTGGTTGGGACAAGATTTAGGATATGGGCGGCAGTCTCTAAGGCATACCCCCAGAAATGGATTGGAAGTGAGGCTCGACTCATCATGGAACGAACCATGTCCAACAAGGTTCGGTTTCGCCTCTCAGCAACACCATTCAGCTGAGGTATTCTTGGAGGCGACAACTGTGAAACAATTCCACATTCCTTGAGGTAATCGAGAAACTCGATACTAAGATACTCACCGCCTCTGTCGGATCTAAGCATCTTTATCTTTCTGCCCAATTGATTTTCCGCTTCATTCTTAAACTCTTTGAACTTTTCAAAGGTATCCGACTTATTCTTGATTATGTAGACATACCCATATCTACTAAAATCGTCGGTAAAGGTCACATAGAACCGCGTGCCATCTTTAGTGGTTGTTCTGAAGGGACCACACACATCTGTGTGTATGATATCCAACAGACCTTCACCTCTTTCAAAGGAACCTTTGAATGGTGATTTTGTCATCTTGCCAAGTAAGCAAGATTCACATACATCATCCGACCCGAGGTCGAATGATTCCAACACTCCATCCTTTTGGAGTTGGGCGATGTGTTTCTTGTTTATATGGCTAAGGCGACAATGCCACAGACATGCCTTTTCTACACCGCTTGAAGCATCAATAGTTAAAACATTTTTACCATAATTATCAACACACATAATAGATTCATAAACACCATCACAAGGCATAGCATTAAATATAAAAACATCATTTTTGAAAACTGAAATTGAACCATTCAATTTGTTGAATTCATAATAAAAGCCTTGTCTAAATAGTGCATGAAAAGAAATTATGTTCTTTGCCATATCAGGCGCATAACAACAATTATGTAAATCTAATCTAACTCCACTGCTCAACATCAGTCCATAAACACCGATCTTGGTAACAGGTGACGTTCGCTTATTGCCCATGACCAGGTTCAGTCTGCCATGCTCCAGTTCCCTACTTTCCTCTAGGCCCTACAAATCAGAACAGATATGAAAACCACATCCTATATCAAGGACCCATGAACGGGAAAAAGATGAGTTATTAGATATAGAATATGTACCTGCTTGTGACGGTTTCACTTTACCGTCCTTGACGTCCTGCAGATACGTTGGGCAGCTCCTTTTCCAATGACCCTTCTGCTTGCAGTAAAAGCAGTCGGCCTCTTTGGGGTTCCGAACATGTGGAATTCTGGAAGACTTACCTTTCGGGGCACCGCTAGATGACCCGACATAAGTCTTTTCCCTCCAGCTCTGCTTAGGAGGGCCTTTCCGTTTATTTCCCTTTCCGGAGCCAATGGCCAGGACAGGCGGGTTGACAGGGAGCACAGCTGTTCCCTTCATTCCGTCCTCAGCCGTACGAAGCATGCGGTGTAACTCAGCTAGATTTGCCTGGTTGTTGTTCAAATGATACGCCAGTGTGAACTGGTCATAAGAACTGGGCAAGGAGTTCAGCACTATGTCAACTGCTAAATCCTCATGAACCGGCATTTCCAGCTTTCTAAGCCTTTCCACGTAACCATGCATCCTCTGCACATGTGCACAGATGGACTCACCCTCCTTGGGCTTGCTGTTAGTGAATGCTTTTACAACCTCACGCCTTTTGATGAGCTCTTGCTTGCGAAACCTTTCCGCGAGCTCTTTGAGCATCTCGTAAGGCTAATAGTCCTCATAGATACGCTGCAGTTCAGGGTTCATAGTAGCGATCATGATGCAAGCCACTTTGGTTGCATCATTAGAGTGTTTAGTGTACGCAATGATTTCTTCGGGAGTAGCGGTTTCAGTGTCCACATCAACAAACTCGGTTTCTAGAACATACTCTTTATGTTCAAACCTGAAGGCCATTTTGATGTTTCGGATCCAGTCATTATAGTTGGTGCCGTCCAACGTCACCTTTGAGCACAATGACAGAATCGAGGTGACACTACCGGGATTTGAGTGGGGAACGGATTGGTCAGAAGACATCTGAACAAGAAGAAGGTAGTTTTAATTAGATATAATAATAATAATAACCCTTATATTCACCCAAGAACAAATATAAGGCTAAGATCCTACAATAACAATCTACAATACCGAAAAGGGATGTCGTAATCAATATTGTAAATTTTATAAGGTAGGCGAATGACGATTCAGTCAATTCCACCGCGGAAACATAATCATATTATAATGGAATTCCTAGTTTCTTTGAGATTTACCGAACTGTTCGATAGCATGTTTTAATCTCGGGAATGTCCCGCTGTTTGTGATTGGGATACCGAGGATCACAAACCGGGTGTGAATAACCATGCAAACTTCTTGGTACTCTTGAAGTCAACTGTCATCTCTAATTAACGTGCCGGTAAACCACACACGCTCCGTTAATAATGACAAAATCAAGAAACCCATTGCGACTCTTTGCGGACCCCAGTTGGCGTGCCGGTAAACCACACACGCTCCACCAACGTTCTACAAAGTGCAATGTGCAATTTCATGGATTAGCATCTATTCACATTTTTTTTAAACTTAAAGTAACTATATTGGGATTTGTTTTAGGGTTCTAGTACTTTCAATTATAGCATTATACTTTTAAGAGGCTTTAGCGGTCCTATCATACCCGTTCAGCTAACGACACTCGACTGACCAGGAGAGCGGTGTGTAAGAGTAGATACCCATTAGACTAACATTTTATAGTCAGTCGCCTTATACCCTCTTTATAGCACAGTTTTGTGAATGAGGCTTACTAGCGGTAGACTAACCAATTTTCTTATACATATTAAATTAACTTTTAATTTTAAATACATATAAGATATATTTTAATCTCATTAAAATATTTTAGAATTAATTTTATCTTAATTTTCGCAAATTATTACTAATTTTTTGAAAATTTTAATTAATTCTTTTAACTGATTTAATTGGTCTTTTAATTAATCAATTAATTAAACTAATTAAATCTAGGTTACAGATTACCAAATTAATCAAATTAATTTATCTGTATTATCCCTATGAATCTCGAAAATTACAAGCCAAGCAATTAGGGTTCAAGTTATTTTAGTTGATTTAGTTACCAAAAATAACAACACATAAATATGGCAAGTAAATCAAGCAATCAAGGGGGACCAATAGGGCATGGCGGCTAGGGTTAGGAAACCCTAGTCAAGCCGTCGATAATCAAGCCTCCCAAGGAGGTATTTTCGCAAAATACCTTGAGGCAAGAACAGATATCATGCAATTCAAATCAATTCACAAGAAAACAAGCTAGCTCTGATACTACTGAAGGGTTTCTATGCAATCAATGAACACAAAAATTCCTATGGTTCACATGCAACCCTAATATTGATCTATGTTTTCTTCTATGAAGATTAGAACTAAGAACTTAAAGGAAACAATTCAATTCTAAAGAACAATTAGGAAAAACCAACCTTTGATCTTATGATCCTTCAAGCAAGCAGCAAAAGAATCCTGCCTCAAATGCAAGTCACACCCAAGCAAGGAGAAGACAATCCAGCAGAGTAGAGAAGAGACAGAGATGGCGTGAATATGGAGTGCCTAGGGGGTTCCTTTTATAGCCTCCACAGGCTACACCTGAAACCCTAAGGAGCCTCCCAAGTGGGCAAGCCTGCAAGTCACTTGGACCAGGCTTCTAAAACCCTAGAAGGGTTTTCGCCAAACCCTAGAGAACTCCCCAGGGTGGCGCCACTTTTGGCCCCTGGCTTATCTCTTGCCAGTTATTCAACTATTGAATAATTACAAGTCAGCCCCTGCACTTTAATTAATTAATTTAATCACTAAATTAATTCCAATTAATTCTGGATTAAATCTCAATTAATATATTAACACTTAAATATATTAATAAGTCATCTATATATATTCCATTGATTTATTAAAGTTTTAATAAATCACCCTTTCTCTCTACTGAACTATACATCAATTCCCCAGCTATGAGGGCAACCCAAATGGACTTTGCTTTTATTTATAAGATAAATACAATTATAAGTCATGGCTTAGACACCTAATCCAACAAAATCGTCAGCAACTTTCTTTCAATCCCTTAAAACATGAGATATAAAGCATCTAACCATGTGATATGTGAAGACATAAAAATGACAATACTTGGTATTCCATAAAATCACATTTTGATGTATATTTTGTGTTTATAAATCACTTGTCTCAAAAATCACCAAAATATAATACTTGTTCATTAGTGGAATATTTGCATGTTATTCTACCAATAACAGAATATACTATTTTCCAAGTCTAAACCCCCATGTAAAGCTTTGCTTTCAAAACCCTAATTTGTAAGATCCACCCAACCCAACACTCGTGGACTAGAATAGAACCACAAAATACGTATGCATATTTCTTCAAGAAAATATGCTTCCTTATCATATTATACATACAACATGAAAATTCCTAGCTTTGTAATAAATGAATCTGTTTTTCATGTTTATAGTAGTTGTGTTAAGGTTGCAATCTGATATTTGGATGTAGATGTTATCTAACTGGCTATGTATCCTTCCTTGAAAGTTGGTTGCCATAAATGGAAAAAATGCAATTTTGTTGTTTTAAGTAACAACTTCTAAAGTTGATTACCTTATTATGCAATTTGGTGTTTTTGAGGTTATTTGACACAAATGTTATTGTTACCTAACTAAGCTATCGTTCAGTGTGGGACATATGCTTTCTAGGTGTCAAAAAACTAGCCTTGAGGCAGAAAAGAGAACCATCCAAGAATCGGTAAGTAATGAGTTTAGGGATAACTTTGCTACCAATTTGTGATCTATAACTAGATTTGGCATCTTAATTACAGGGATCTAACAATCCATGCCCAACATTCCCAACATACAAAGAGCTTCTACAGTTAGTGAGAAGGTATACAAATCATGCAGGGATCATGGATGCAATGTGTATGTGTATGTGTATGTGAGTCTATAAAACTTAATTAATTCCAGACCTACCTTCATATAGGATTGATGAAGAAGGGAATGATCAGGTGTCTGTGAGTGACATGACAGAGTTAGAAGAGGAACTTAATCATGCTCTTATGCATACAAGATCTACAAAGGTCCATCTAACATTCTCTCCATATTTCCTCTAATTTGTCTTACCCTCATTATTTACTTTTCATTTTGTTCTTCTATTGTTTAATTAATGCTTTCTTTTTGCAACTTGGTCGGTCATCTTTAAACAGTAAAAGTATATTGATGAAGTCTGTAAATTGACAAGAATCTTTGTTAATTTGCACAGACACAATTGAGTATGTAGCGTATATCCACCTTTCATCAACAGGTATTCTTCATATACTCTACTTTTCCATTAGGCTTTACTTTGGTCGTATTTTTTTTTAAATTGAAATTGGAATTTTGAAGACAGGTTGTAGTTGCGTTCTAGTACTCTTAGAATCTAGAGGGTTAACAATTCGGTTACATAATGCTAACAGTATTGGTTTCGTCTGGTTTTTTACCAAGTTATTTATCCTATAAGCAATCCACATAAAGGAGTACGTGGTACAAATTTGAATCCAAATACACCCACCCCCTTTTTGTGTTTTAAGATCTCCAATTACGAGTTTATTCCTAAAACTCCACGTACTACATCTGGTGCTCTGTCAAGTTTTTTAATATAAAATGTAGTATTCGCTAAAACAAGTATTAACGGTCATACCTTAGAAGGTCATGTTGTATTGGTGAGTATATATATGTATGTGTACATGTCAGCACAATGTTTCACATCTCTTGGCTTTGACCGCTAACCTGAGTAAAACAAATATAAATAAATATCTAACATTAGTTGTGTGCATGAAAGGAAATTAACAATTGAAATACAACAACTGAAGATGAAGATGCAGGTACATTTCTTAATAATCAAAAGACTTATGTTTTGTAAGAATGTCTATGAGATGTTGAGTTTCAGGTGGAATTAACGAAGCAGATAGATAATGCCGACGACTTTGCTAATTACCAGACCCAACAACTCCAAACACTCCCTCTCTTCAAGGACTAGTTCCCCTACCATTCTCTTTTACCTGCAAATTAATCAATAAACATATATATAATATAGTAGAGACTTTGGGTATATTATGTATCATTTGAAGATGTTTCAAAAAACTACGATAACTCTTTATCATGCCATGGGTGAGAGCTTGCCCATGAGGAAACCTCTCTGCTTTGGTTTTCATTTTTAATGGGCGTTTAACGAATCGAGAACATAATATAGGAATATTTATATTTTTTGTAGGTTGAGGCATGTCACGTGACATGCATTAACAAAAAATATTATATTTAATAGTCATAATGATAGCTTAAATAGGTGGTTTCACTTGGTCTTATCTTTATCACATCACCGTTTATCTTAGGCCAAAGGGTATACACGCGTTATAGCCTCCGCCATCAGCTATAACACCGCCAAACCCCCGTGAACACCACCCCCACGAAGCCGTGATGCGCCATAGGTGATAGCGCGACATGGTGACCACACCTGTTAACGGGTGTTTTGCCCATTCAATTCTCTTCCGACTTTTTTTTCACATCTCTATAACATCACTTGCTATAACACCACCACACCCCTACATTTGGTGTTAAAGGTGGTGGTGACATGGCAGTGTTAACATCATTCCTATAACACCACCACTCCCCATGGCCTTACATCTTCAATAATCATGTAGTATCATTAGGTGTCAGAAAGTATACATTTGTCTTATCTTTAACACATTTATAATTTAATAATGTTAAAATGTAGATTCCGTATGGTATTTTCTTTTGTATTCGGTGGTGTTTATCATAAAATCATAAAATATAATAAAGTGTTATAACAAGTGGGAATTATACGTGGAAAAAGAAGCACGTGACGAAGGTGTGGTCATGCTGTGGTGTTCAAATGCTACTGGAGAGCTTTGCCGTGAAGAAAACTGTATTACGAGGCCTTTGTTGTGTGACGTGTTAAAGGAAATAACTTTAGACATTTATTAATTAGTTGTTGGGAAGATAAATAAAAGGTGTTTCTGAAATTTGTAATGCTCAACGACGTCCCGTGAAAAGTTCGCCATGATTAAAAGCGAAGTCGAATTTGATCATATTTGATTTTTTTGGTTCGTGTATATTTAGTCGTTTAATTAGATTTAAGTTCTAAGATGCTATCTAATTATTTGTTTATTTATAATTTAATTGTTATAGTGTAACTATTTCAAAAATAAATAAATAAGTTAAATGGTTTTTTAAATTTTAAACAGAATCATATGACCAAATGAATATAAATCAGAAAGTTAAATGATTAGGTTTAATTTTAATGTTTTTTTATTATATTTTAAATATCAAACAAAAAGTAAAGCATTAACAATCTTCGAACAACATAAAATACTTAGTTAATGATGATTAATCAGGTTGAATAAAAAACCGACACGAACAATTATATTAACATGACTCAAACAAATTTTGTTGGGTAAGCTTAACTCTTCAATACTCTTGTATATTTCTAATTTTGTTTAAATAATTATATATTTAATATTGTTACCAAATCATGTTTGGAAAGTAGTTTTTACCTAATAAAGCGACTAATGGGTTTAAGATCTAAATACTTTTTCAATCCAGAAGATTCAAATCAATTTAGCTAAGAGTATTTTTATGTGATGTTTTGAAGATAAATTATAATTTAGCTTGACCCACTTTTAGATAGATGAATAGAAATTAGTCATTGGTCATTATCATAGCTACAACCAATAAACATACTCATTCCAAATTGTATGCATGACAATGTTTGGTATAAATAGTAAATAATATTTCATCTAGTTATAATTTATGATCATTTTCATTTTTTAGACTGTTAAAACATTTTACTGTTGGAAACTGAAAACCAATTGAACAGATAATCACCAAACCAGAAACTACCACTTAATCCTTTTTTTGTCTACATAATTCTTTTTTGTTCGTTTATAATAATGAATTATCAAAGTAAAATAAACATTGGGACAATTTTCATGGTTAACTTAACACACAACCAAACACAATTTCCAAAAATTCAACATTCCAAGAAATCAATTTTTTTAGGGTTAATGCTGAAATTTGGTCACTTAACTTTCTGATTTATGCTCATTTGAACATTTAACTCTGTATAAGTTTTAAAAGGTCGTCAAATTTTCTATTTATTCCTAAAGTGGTCACTATGAGTGGGTTATACCCACTCATAATCCGGTTATAGTCGTTCATAGTGACAATTTCAGGAATGAATAAAAAGCTAGATGCCATTTTAAAATATAAACAAAGTTAAGTGACCAAACGATAACAAACTATAAAGTTATAACCTAATAGAAAACCATGTATAGAGGTTACAGTCTCCGGTCAGTAATGATGCTTAAAAAAAAGCGGTAATAGGGTACGAATCCTTTTAGCAGATTTTTAAACAAAATACTTAACCGGCTGGGTGCCCATAACCGGGCTCTAAAACATCCGACTTTCTATAAATTTAATGGCGCCGCTATAATCGGGTATTTTAAGCCGGTTACGAGTCGGGCTAGGCCTAAGCTCCATAACCGGATCTTTTGTGCACTTTTACTCGCGGTTGTGGTATGTTTCAATGTGGTTAAACGGTAAAGTAGACAATTTGAATGTGTTTAGTGACATCTAAACATGTAAACTTTCAATGGCTTTTGATTGCTTACATTCACTTTTTTGCCAGCTTCTTAACTTGTTGATTAATGTGTTGTACACTATTAAAAGTTATATTTTAGTGATAATAATATAAAATTTTGAATAAAATCATTTAAAAACCTTGTATGATTTCTGGTATCACTCAAACTCTTCCTTTGTTTTCTTTTCTTGCATGATTTAACAATTGCAACATGTTTCAAGCATCCATGGATATTACCAAAGGTAGTGATGTACATTGCTCATATCCAGTGGCGGACCCAGACTAAAAGTCCCGGTGTAGCACGTACAATTTTTTTTCAACATAATATATAATATGACAAAAGATTAGAAACTAATATTTCATTAAATACGACAAAATAACAAAGTGACAAACTAATCTAGAGATTACATTTTAAAGTTGATGATCCTCCACCAATCTCATCATTACCAACATCAAAAAACTTACTGATTGAATCGTACAAAATAATGGAAAACAATTAGAAGTTAGACAACAAGTCAGCAACAACTAATCTTAAATAAATAAATAAATATAATTAGCAATTTCAAGGTTTATGAATTATCAATTTCATCAACAACTAACCCTAATTAAATAAATATATTTACCAATTTCAAGGTTTCAATAATCAATTACAAGAAAAATACACAATTAGACAATAACAACTAACCCTAATTAAATAAATATAGTTACCAATTTCAAGGTTTCAATAATCAATTACAAGAAAAATACACAATTAGACAATAACAATTAACCCTAAATAAATAAACGTACTTGAAGAATAAGGGGAGATCAAGAAAATGGCTTATTTGTTTCATTGTTGCATTTGTGAAATTAAGGGGAGATCAAGAAATTAGCCGGCCGGAGGAAAGGAGGAGCCGCGGAGGAGGAGGAGAAAACACCGGCAACAAGCGCAGGGGAGAAAATTGGTACTTTCTGTGATCGTCTAGTCGTCGATTTCAGCATTCACGTGATCACGTCTCAATTGTAAGTCATGTTTACGTCTCATTCTCAAGGGTAATTTTAGACTCTTAATTGGGCTCATTTAAATGGGTGTTGGGCTAATTTATTTGGATACCTGGACTGATGGTGGACCATTACCTGATTGACTTTAGACTCAAAAAAAATTTAGCGGTAGCCTTATAAGTTTCCAGGGGTAGCCGTAGCAATGGTATATTAAAAAAAAACTAATTTCTACTATTATTTTTAAAATTTTCAGGGGTAGCACAGGCTACCCCAAGCTCTTGTACAGGTCCGCCATTGCTCATATCGGTAGTGGTGTAGGTATGTTGCTATTATTAATAAAAAAACAAAGTAGGCCAAATTGCAAAAAAAACACAAGTATTTATGCATCTGTATGCAGAAAAGCCCTTAAACTTTATTTATATTCAAAATAACCAATATATTTTCGGTTACCTTTTAAATTAACACAAATTACCAGTTTTTAAAGAGAATTACCGGTTGCAAGTGATATCGCATATTTATTTTATTTTTTAAGATGACGTGGCATGTCTTTTTCTTCCCTTAAACATCTTCGTCCTTCTTAGCCACAGGACCGAAGAAATGCAAAAATTTCGATTCAATATTGAGAGCTGTGGCCGGTCGGACTGAAGGTTTTGGTCGTTTTGCAGTCGGTGGCGCTCATGGTCCTGTGCATCACGTGACCTCCTTATCTGGTAATTTCGAAAATGTTATAACATGAAAGAACCACAGGATGAAACGGGATTTAGAGCTCTTACAAATCCACTCATGGCTTCGTAACCCTTTGAACTAAACCCTAAGCAACCCAACAACCGTGGTTTGTATGGCAGATACGTCTTCTTTCACATCTCCTCCGTCTGTGCTCGATTTCTAATGTAATGCGGTTCATTCACTACTTTATTTGGGGTGGTTTTAGGCGGTGCCCCCTCCGCCGTGCTGCTTCCCTCTACAACTTTGTTGATTTCTTATCTTTGTTAGCAAAAGGGGAAAAGGACAATGAAGACCACAACTTGTGGTTCTTGTTGCTACTTGTACGGTTTCATCCTTCGCTCTTGCTTCTATATAGCAATCCCTTCGGACACACCCATCGTTTCGAGTTCCGACCGACGGAGGATGACCACGATGACGCGCCAGATGATGGAATTTCATTATCTTCGTCAACTCTATGTTTCTCTTCGGCTTTCAGTTGCTCCTATATTTCGTTGATTTCAGTAGATTCTGTTCCATCTTGGAATTCCTTTAGCCATTGAAATGCATTGTTCATCCTTCACAGCGACATAGATCTAGATATTCTCCTTAACGGTTTGGATCTGTCTTGAGACTTCAAATCTCTATCTCTACCAAACGTATCCTTGAGTTGTTCAAAGACAAGATTATCATTTAACCTAATTACTATTTTCATTAAATAAATATTAACACCAATGAAGCATATGTCCACGAATTATATGCCACGTTATCATATTATCCTACTTCCTTAAAATGTAAACTGGTTTATTACAATGCAAGTATGTTGGTAGTAATGTTGCTATTATCGGTATTAAAAATGTGGGTATATGGCTATTATCCTACTTCCATTAAAATGTAAACTATTTTTTTTTGCCATTACAAAAACAAAAACTATTTATGTTTCATAGATAATCGTTTTATTTTTTTAATATATAAATTCTGGTGAAACGTGATGGTATGCTCCATATGGAAACAGGCCGTGGAAAAGAAAATTGTCTAAGAGGGAGGAAAAAACGGTACATTTATAAAGTTTTAATTATTAAAGTATAAGTTTTATTATTTATTTATTTATTATTAATTTTTTTACCTTTTTAACTTGTAACAACATATTATTTCATATTTACCAAATTTAAACTTTCTCGGTGTTTTCATTTGATAAAGTCATTTAAGCACATTGATCTTATGGGTAAAAAATACATTACCTTTTAAAAAAACTATAATTTTAATGGTTAAAAACCCATCATTTTAATCTTAAATGTTTCCATTTTAAAAGTAAAAAAAAATTCATCTTGAAGTACATTGTTATTTCACACAGAAAGTAAATTGCTATGTAACAGGTTAAAATTCTCCACAAAAGTATTTGTTAACTTAGTATATGATATTTCATAAACTATTGTAACTTTTAAAATCACATTTCACCATGAATTGGGCTCAAAAACTTGGAAACCAAAACATTATATAACAAACAAAAACCCAAATTTAAAGAAAAACCTTAAAAACCACTAATTTCAGTTCATCACCACAAACAATGAAATCAAATTCAAAACAGAGTAATTTCAGTTTTTTGTTATAACATACTCCAATGCCTCTATATCTTCCTATTAAAACATAAAAGGACCAAATTGCCCCAACATAGCATGCTATAAAAGCACCAATTTGCCCCCAACATACACGATATAAAGACCAAATTACCCCTAATCACATAAGCGACTGCTATGAAAACTTACGGTGTTAGGGGTGACTTGATGTTTATATGCAGAGGCTAATTCATCCGGTTAATTACAAAGTCGTTAAGATGTTAAACCCCTTCTCTTATAGTGGATGATAAAGAAGAACGACTTTGCAACTAACCATATGAATTCGCCCGAACACTTCAAATCAGATATGTAGAATGGAAAATGGACGCCGATAATCTAATCGAAGATATTGGGTTCATAGATCTCGAAGACTTGAAGTTTTCCTCTAACTACGCTATCAAATGATGTTTGAAAGAAGATCCAACACATCATTTTGCCATTTAGAGCTAATTTTGCGGTTGCGAATTTGAATCCCTAGGCGGCTCATCGTGTGATTTTATCTACTCTTTGTGTGTTTGTGAGTGTGTATCTGTGGTTAATTCTGCAAAATGTGTATTGGGTTCTTTTTCCTTTTGTAAGGTATAGATCTTGTTTTAGCTATTTGAGTTGGTTTGATAGGTGATTTTGGGAAAATGACTTATAAGGGTAATTATGTTTCAAAAATGTTCAAAAAACACCATCCAAGTTTGGTTTGTTCAAAAAACATCATCCAAGTAAAGCCTTTGTACAAAAAAAACCATCCAAGTAAGGCCTTTGTACAAAAAACACCAACGAACTACATGTTTTGTTTAAATTTTACCCGATGGTAACCGGCTCTTGCAGGTTAAACTGTTCATCTGTTATTATGTCATGTCACTAAATATTATGCCAAGTCATCCTTTAACCTGCAAGGGCCGGTTACCATCGGGTAAAATTTGAACAAAACATGTAGTTCGTTGGTGTTTTTTGTACAAAAGCCTTATTTGGATGGTGTTTTTTGTACAAAGGTCTTACTTGGATGGTGTTTTTTGAACAGACCAAACTTAGATGGTGTTTTTTGAACAGCTTTGAAACATAATTACCCTTATAAGTCATTTTCCCGGTGATTTTTTATGTTTGTACTTAACTAGAACTGCTAGTCCGTTTAATTTAGCGTTTTCATCGTTAAAAAAGTATAATCAATCAAATATACAATCTAGATAAATGAAAAATATGAAATATAACATTTTATAAAATGGTATCCATATTTTACAGAATAGTTCGTTTAGATTTTTTAATTAAACATATAATTTAAAACTTCTTATTAAACATATAATTTAAACTAGTCAAACATGTTAAATTATCATTATATCAGGCCCATTACCATAACTAATAACTTCACCATAATTTGAAATATAACCATTTCCCAGAATTGAAAGCCACATTTTATGGAATTTTTATTTTGCGATTTACATTAGAAAATGTTTTTGAACAAGCACTCCAACAAAATACAAAATTATTTTATTAAATGTCTAGCGGTATTTGGTGTTTTCATCAACCTTAAAAGTGAAGGTGTTGGATCTATACGTTAAGAATCATTTTATAATGATATTTGTCAAAAGCATATGAACATATAGGGTAACATCATAAGCAAGTTGGCACATATTGAATATTTATTATTAATATGATTATTAATAAATAATCAACTTTTTGTATTTGATTAGAGAATAGTTATTGTTTTATGAAAATAATAATTAAAAGGGAATAAGATAGTTATTATATCATATAATATGATTTAATAAGTTATGTACAAGTTTTTGGACACTTTGGTTTCCACTCAACTTTCTAGTTGCATGAGAATATTTAGTTTGTGAAACTAAATTATCTCTTTGTCATTTTCTCATGAGTTGGCCGATTTTTATCATGGAAGGAAGGGAGGTTACTTGTCAACCTTCCTCTTACACAACTCATACCTCTTACAAGTAATATATTTGCATTTATTAGAGGTATGAGTCTTACATCTCACATGAGAGTATATAAGAAAGTGTAAGACTAAAAACTAGCTAGCTTTTTCCTCTCCTTCCATTGGAACCGTCTGCTTATCTCTCTCTCCCTCTCTCTTGCTTTTTTTTTGAAGATATTTGCAAGTTTATGATATGTAGGAGTACCTCTCATTTAGTTCCTAATTGTGTTAAATACTTAAAGGCTTAAGAAGTCACAAATACAAAAGTGAACTAGCATTTTTTGTACCTTACTCTTGTTGGTAGATACATTATAGAGAAACTGTATTCTTAAGTTTTTGTCATCTTCATCAACTCCCCAAAACCAAATAGGATGAAAGTTTTCAAATGTTGTCTTCTTTACATCTTATGATTGTCAATCAATCTTTCTATCTCATGTAATTCGATTATCTTTGTGATTTTGTTAAAATTATCTTAAAATAATAGTTATTTATTCCGTTTGCCGCTTAAAATTGTTTTACGCAAAAAGATCGTTTTTAGCTTATCAAAACCCGTCAGAGGGTTCTAGTCTCTTAGGAGATACTGATGGTTAGTTTAGGAGATGTTTAATTTAGAAGAATAACTAGATTGCTATTAAAAAAATACGAATATGTAAATAATTACCTTATATATTAAAAACCGTAAGTTTCTAGAAGGTTTGATGGGGTGGGAGGGGGTTTGGGGAGTTTTTAGCGGGATGTGATTTCTTTGCCAATAGTATTCCTCCACCTTTCCTTCCACCGCCTTCTGAATTCATTACACCTCTCCTTTCCGATACCCCCAATACACCATCGTGGCTTTCGATTTTTCTTTTACAGGAACGATTCGGGAGGTGAAAAGCTGTAATTTGCATCACGCACACAAGGGTGCGATTCCGATCAGAGTGTAAGTCTCCTCTAAACCCACAATCGATTTCTCTCATCATCTTCCTTTTCTTTATGTAATTCTTTTACAGAAGTTCAGTTTCTCTCCAATCCAGCAAAAATTTTGTGTTCCCTCCAATTGAAAATTTATATCGATCCCGCCTTTCATCCCGCCATATACTTACTTCACTGAACAACCAACAACCGAGGTCCAATTTATCAGTCGCAGTCTTCATCCTCTTCGTCGCCTTATACTTACTTCGCTGAACAACCGAGGTCGAGGTTTGTAAGCTTTACTTGGATCGAACGCTTTTGACTGAAAGAGAAGTTGGGTGCGGATGTTTCTCTTCAATTTCAGTCGCCATAAAGAAAGGTAATTTCTATCTTATAATTGAATCCATACCGGTTGAGTGAATCAAAAATTTCAGTTTTGTTAATTCATTTTGAATTGCATCTTTGATTCTGGGGTTCTTAAGTTGTTTTGAGCTTGAACTAACAACTCTTTGTGTTTCAATTTCTATATATATTTTGAATTTGTGTAGCATATGGGTCGTGTTTTGGATCTGGATGAAGGCGAATGGAATTTAGGATCTTGATTCCTGATTTAATTTTGCCAAATCTCGGCCCGTGTATCTCCTATTGAGATATGATTCATCTTTATTTCAGCAAATATTTCCCGTATATCTTCGTAACTATCGGCCCTGATTTCTGCAAAATCATCGTAGATTAGTAGTCTTCATACCGATTTGTACATTGCTTGTATAAGCAACTAATTGATTGACATGTAATCTTCATACCGATTTGTGCATTGCTTGTGCAGATATCATGTTGTAAAAGAGACGACGAAGCATTTGTTGGCAACATCAACAATTCCTGATCAATGTTCTCCTATCCACCTAAACCTTGTGGTATTTCCCATTTATAGTCAGAAATCAGTGGCGTTAACTTCACACTGATCAATATTCTCAATCCCTGATTGCATTATTGATTGCGTTAATACGATTATTAAATTTATACGATTCCAACATTCTGGCTTCTGGAGTTCATATTTTTGCCTAAAGTGGTCTTAAGAAATTCTTGTCATCTTTGCCTTGCCTAGCAGGTGTTGGATAAATTTTGTAAGGATTGTTGAGTAGTACGATGTGGGATCCAATAATTCCATTCTGGTATATTCTTTTAATTTTATTGGATATATATTTCACTAGCGCCAAACATGTTTATTTTAATTCTACACGTCTGCTTTGTTTTACAGATTGATTTTGGAAAAAAGCAAACTCCAAATTTGGCTATTCTTTTCATTTCCCTAATTGACACACTGTAAATTTGGCTATTTGCCTTTTTGCCACTTGAAAGTAAGATTTCATCATATAAATCGATTATGAAACCAAGATATTCAATCAACTGATAATCATAGGTGCACGAGGGTAGTAAAGTAAGCAATTTTTTTTGTTTATAAAGGATAAAAAGATCAAACAAATTAATTTTAAATTTCAATATCAATTTATAACTTTAGAAGAGAACATAACTATCACATTAAACTATAAAGCTACTATGAATATTTCATTAGAATGTGAACTTTGGAAAACAACTCGTATCAGTTTTGGATTTCAAAGAGAAACTGTGTAATATTAAACATATAATTTTTCCTAGCATTGATAGAACATAATTTAATTCCCAGAATGGATGCCATGCAGACGTCCACGCCAACTTGGGTGTTCAACAAATGAGAGTTTTCGGTGGAACCGGTGAAACCTCATTCATTAAAGACTGAAATGAGGCTGGAGCATTAGTTGGGTTGATTTCTTAAAAGTAAGGCACAACAGTCATGCCCTTTCCATTTACCCTGAAAAACCAGAACTCCACTTACAACAAAAAGATGAGTAAGTCAAAAAATCGTTGTTGAAATATGTGATTTTTAAAGTAATGATAGATTTTTAGAAATTAGAAGAATCATTTTGGGATTTCAGCAATGAAAAATGTATAATCTATTGAGAAAATCACCATAAAACCTAAATTCATTGTGATTTGGGTTTTATGTAAATCGTGGGTATTGATTCAGCGACCAACCATTGGCAATTTTGTAAGTAGAAGACCCGATCCAGAAATTAATGGAGATGGGAAGTTAGAATAAACATAAAGTGGAAACATGAGATTGAATAAAAATATGAATAAATCGATGATGTAAGTTTCATTTTTCTCAATCATGAAACTGTTTGATTTCACTTTTACTTTTTTGATTAAACGAAAGTGTTCAATTAGGGTTATTTATTGGACGCCCCTGTTTCCGCTGGAGATGGCTTCTTCTTTAGTGGAGGTTTGAATTTGTTTCTCTCTGTGTAAATTTTTGTGATCCGTCCATCAAATATAGTGTTGATTAGTATTATTTTTTTAACAGGGAAGTATTCAAAAATTCCATTTCCCCTGATTGCTAACTACTCAAGCATTTAGGATGTAATGTCAGTGTGTAGGTTGATATCTTTGCTTGCTCGGTTGCTACTTGGTTTTGGAGAAAATAGAGAGAATGGAGATATTGCATATGAACATTATCATTTGTTCTTGGTACAACTCCTATCCATTTATTGCCTGTAAGATGTGTTTGTTAACTGATGGTATGAATTGTTGCGTTTATCTCTGTATCTTTCTTGTATGTTCTAACCTTTACAGTCTTAGTCGAACATTTTCAAATGACTGTCAATTCACTTTTCCAATAATTTAATTCTCAGAATCCAGCATTGATGAAAGGAGTCGTGAAATTAATTCCAAAGATGAAAGAATTAAACAACCGGAAACAATGTTCTTGACAAATCAAATAGTTTGGCCTCCTTGCGCAGTGAAATTCAATCTCTCCAGCTTAGTTTTTTATATTTTTCGCATATAATACAATCAAATTGATGTGTGAATCAATACATGATTTTTTAGTTTTCTGTTTTGCAGAAAAAGGAATCTTTTAATGCTAAAGAACAAGTAGGTGAGGCTCATGCACGGGCTACTGAACTTGAAAAGCAGGTAATTTTCATAATTCCATAAAAAAATAAAAAGCAAATACATTCTCATTGTTCGATTCCTATAATTAATATCTTCTTGATAGGTTGAAGATCTTAAAAATGAAATTGCAAAACAAAAGACAAAAAAAGATGCATTCGAACCTCGAATAAATGTCGCTGAGACAAAAATTTCAGAACTAAATGAGAAACTTGAGAAGGTACCCATGAATTAATTATTAATAAAATTCAGTTATTTCTGCTTGCAATATTTATAATTTTATTTGGATAAAACTTTTTTTGTTTCTAGCTTCAGAAGACAAATGAAGAACAAAAGATTAGAATTCGTAACACAGAACGTGCTCTAAAGAAAGCTGAGGTTTGCCAAAAACTCGCCTTTTTATTTATTTATCTTAAAATATTGACTTTTTTTAGATAATTGCATATAATTACTCAAATATGTTTTTTCAGAAATAAAAAATCAAAGTCCAATTAAAAGTTGCAAGGTACTCAAAAGAACTAACATAGTTCCATGATTCATGGCTTCCACATTGGTTAGCAGTTCATTTACTTCAATGTCAGGTATATTTATGCAAGAAATAGCAATGTGATTTCATTTCTTAGTTAATTATAGCATTCTACTTTCATTTCTTCTTATTACATCATTTCATTTTAAAAAATACACCCAATAAAATAGCAATTTCATTCAATTGCATAACAATTACATTTTAATTTTCAAAGTACTATTGAAAGTATAATGTTGTAATAGAAAGAAATGTATCTCTAATTATACATTTCTAATCATGATTTTTTTTAAATGTGCAGTCTCTCATGGTGACTCATTGGAATGTGTATGGAAGACCAGCTCTTGATGTCACATTTCAAAAGTTTTTTTTAGTAATTATGATTTAATTAGTTTCTTCAGATAATATTTTATTAGTCAACTCTTCTTATTTTATGTATTTTTTAAATTCTTTTAGGCAATGGAAACACAAGATAAAGTTCAAAAGTGGGCATGACCCTACATCGATGTGGTTCACATGGTATGGGCTTTTTCTTTTCTAGATTGAATAAACCGTTTGAGTAAGACTAAATTACCAATTTACCCTTTTACCTTCAGTTTTTCCTTCACAGTGTTTTTGTCATAAATTTTAACAATATTCATCAAATTTAAAATGAGAAATGTTGGGAGGAAAAATAAGGGCTAATAAGTAAAGGGTTGGTTCTTAATTCGGTAACTTTTACTTTTTAATGTATAATCTCCTAATAAAACAAAAAAATATACAATGCTATAATTGAGTAGATTTCTCAAAGTACAATTATTAACAAGAAAAACATTGAAAGTAAAATAATAGAAAGAAATGAAAGTAGGATGCTATTATTCAAAAACAAGTAAAAGTACATTGGTATTTCTTGAATTTAGATAAATGAGCATTTTACCCTTACATTAAATTTTCTCTTCGCAGAGTTTTTTTTATCGATTTTAACATGAGAGATGTCGGAGGAAAAAAGAAGGTAAAATAAGTAAATTAAGTCCTTAATTCGGTAGACTTTTATTTTTCAATGTATAATGTCCTAATAAGACAAAAAACAACCGAAAGTACAATGCTATAATTGACTAGATTTCTACGAATAATGAGAAATCACAGAGTTTCTGCATAACGTTTAATACAAAAATAAATTATCGTGTTTAAAAAAATGGATACATGAATCTTTTAACATCTGAGAAGTTTGTTATTCAAAAGAATATTCATATTTTACTTGAAATATGTTTAAAAGTAAATCTAAGCAAATAACACTTTTTTGTCCCCATGTTTTCTATATTAAAAGAGATGTATTTATAAAGTTTTGGGTGAAATGATTTCTGGGAATATGTGGATGGATTCGTGTTCGTGGATGCCATTTGGACAGGGTTGTTGAATGCCCCAATGTGAAGGTACTTTTGAAAAAATTACTGTTTTGCCCCGAGTGTAATTACTATTTTAAAAAAACTAAATATTTGTTATGTAGGCTAATGCTGGAATGTATATGGAGGAGCCTGTATCGGGTGTATCGAGTGTAGATGCTTCAATTCAGAAGAAGATGGTTTATGTTGGTATATTATAATGGATTAGAAGGTACTTAAATAGCAATATACTTTCATTTATTTGTACATTATATCATCTTACTTTCATCTATTTCTATTACAACATTATTGTAATAGATTTCTCAAAGTATGATGTCCTAATAAGAAAAAAATGAAATTAGAATGTTGTCATACAAATAAATGAAAGTAGGATGCTATAATTAACAAGTAAATGAAAGTAGGTAACTATTTATTGCAGGATGTAGTTGTTGAGAAAATATTGGACTGGGAATCAACAAAGGGGCATACGCATTAAATGAAAGAGAATTAAATGGTAGACGAAAAATACAAACTGCATCCCTTCTCTGCACTCGGTTTCCAACAAAAAGAAACGACTTAAATACCTACAAGAACAACAGTTAAAGAAAAGTAATACCTTTAAAACCAAAAAAAAATTCCACTACAATGTGTCACCAGGACCCGTGCGGAGCACGGGAGGAAACTAGTTTTATTTAAAAAGCGTCTTTCATTGCCCTAACAAGGTGTAAAAAGTTTGTTCAAAGAATTTTATTACAATGTATAAAATGGTAGATAAATCAATACAATATAACATTTAAGTAATGGAAAAATCCTAATAAAATATTTCATACGTTGAGATATTTTTTAACGCCATCATAACATGACAACCAATAGTTAACAATTTATTTTTTGGTCACTTATCTTTTAATTGTATTCAAAAGGTCATTAATATTTTTAAAATTTTCATACACCATTATGGTAGATTTCAAGGGTGTAAGACGTATCTACTATGACATTTAATCTGAATTTGTTCATTTAGTACATGATGTTGATATTGTATTCACAGTTAGGGGTGTTATTTGGGCGGGTGGGTTAACCGACCAAAATCGAACCGTATAAGGATCGGGTTATTCGGTTTTCGGGTTATTCGGGTATGAGTTATTCGTGTATGGTTTATTTGGGTAACGGGTTAAATGGTTACGGGTAATGCGGGTATGGATTATTTAGGTTATTTGGGTTACTTGGGTAACCGAAGTACGTAACCATTTTTAACCATTTATCCGCTCAAAATTTCATTCCAACAAAATTTCACAAACACAAATTCATTCCATTCGTACAAACATTACATAAACGTTAATATAATTTCTTTTGAAGAACGGAGACTTTTATTAAACTTGCGAGACGCTAGTGAATTTACGTGTCATTATATTACTTTCAATGTGCTATAGATTCATAATTAAGCGTTAAGTAAATTAAAAATGTAAATATTTTATAAGTGATCATAAATCTTATAATTAATGACTTAATGTTAATAATTTGCTACATGTATATATAGATACAGTTCCTTTTTAAATAGTTGTTTTTCCGAAAGTTATATATATATATATATATATATATATATATATATATATATATATATATATATATATATATATATATATAGGGTTGGGTTCAATAAGGGACTAAAACTATCCATGGTACCAAGGTACTAATCTCGATCGTCGGAATCAAAATCATCAACGGCCAAAAAATAGGTTGTAAATTTCTTACGTCGACGCACATGTAGAGGATTATAATAAAAAACTCACTTAATTTTTTTGGTTTTTTTATTTTTCGACATTATTCTTTTTCAAAAATAAAAATCGAATATACCAAAATTCATAATTTTTTGTCCTCTACAAATAGACATCCATATTGATATATAAAAAATAAATTATTTTTTATAAGTGCAGCTCGTCTAGATTCACATGTGAATCTGAACTGTAAAAATTTGAATATGAGTAATTATTTTACTTTTAAATCATTTACTACTTCAATATTATAACCATTTATAAGTAATGTACTTGATTCACAAGTGGATTTACTAATATTTACACGAAAATTTACTTATATTCACATATCAATATCATATACTATTGAGAATTTAATAATAAGTTTTTTACTACTTCAATATTTTAACCATTTATAATGAATTTACTCTGATTCACAATTGAATTTACTTTCATTCACACAACAATTTACTCAGATGCACATATCAATATCATATGATATTTTAAATATATTTTGTAATATGAATATGATTAATCTACTTAGGAAATTTTTAACACTTCAACATTTTAATCATTTATAATGAATTTACTATGATTCATAAGTTAATTTCATTCACATTCATATAAAAAATTATTCAGATTCACTTGACAATATCATATGTCATTGTGAATGCCAACAGATAATAACATAATAACAGTTCAGAGTTCAGATTCACATGTGAATCTGAACTGTAAAAATTTGAATATGAGTAATTATTTTACTTTTAAAAGTTTTACTATTTCAATATTATAACTATTTATAAGTAATATACTTGATTCACAAATGGATTTTCTCATATTTACATGAAAACTTATTCATATTCACATATCAAAATCATATAGTATTGAGAAGTTACTTAACAGTTTTTTACTACTTCAATATTTTAACCATTTATAATCATTTTATTCTCATTCACAATATAAATTATTTACGTTCACACAACAATTTACTCAGATTCATATATCAATATCATATGGTATTTTAAATATACTCCGAAATATAAATATGATTAATTTAGTTAGAAAATTTTTAACAATTCAACATTTTAATCATTTATAATAAATATACTATGATTTATAAGTTAATTCCATTCACATTCACACAAAAATTTATTCAAATTCACATGACAATATCATATGTCATTGTGTATGTCAACAATGAACAAAATAACAGTTCAGATTCACATGTGAATCTCAACTAACGGAAATTTCGAAAAAAAATTCATTTTTTGTATATCAATATAGATCTCTATTTGTAGAGGATAAAAAGTTATAAATTTCTATATATTCAGATTTTTTTTCGATAAAAAATAAGCTCTAAAAATTTAAAAAAAAAAGAATTGCGTTTTTTATAATCCGGTAAATGCACGTCCACCGTAGAGTATATAATCATGTGGCTGAGATTAGTCCCTTGGTACCATGGTTTATTTTAGTCCTTTGTTGATATATATATATATATATATATATATATATATATATATATATATATATATATATATATATATATATATATATATATATATATATATATATACATACTAGTTGTAAAACCCGTGTATTACACGGGATGATATAAAAAAATTATTAATTAATAATATTTAAACGTTAATAATTTTACATAAGAAATTTGTTTGTGTATCGTGACATATTGCTTTTGATTTTTACTAGTACGACTTTGTATTTTGATAAATATAATTGATTATGAGAATGTCATCGGTACTAAAATCAAATTCACTATTATGATTGGAATCGTTCTTCAAAATATTATGACGTCAATTGTCTCTCTATTAACTCTCAAATCATTCTACACATTAAAAAAATAATATGATATTAAAAAACAATTATTTTTGAAATTAAATAATGACAATTAATTTTGAAATTGAATGATAATTAAACTGATAATTAATGAGTTAGAAACGTTTCAAACCAATTAGCTTCTTTTTAAAAAAATTTAAAATTATGAGAAAATGACATGTGGCAAAATGAATGTGGTGATGACATGTGGCTTTGAGTTACTTATTTATTAGGATAGGATATATATATATATATATATATATATATATATATATATATATATATATATATATATATATATATATATATATATATATATATATATATATCCACATATATTTACCGACAAATACTTGAACACAAGGTTAAAGTCAAGAAAATTAAATGCATTCAAGATGGTATCGAAATAGGTGAACAAATTAATCTGCTTTTTCATAAGTTTTTATCATCTTTGATCAGTATGAAGATTATATGAACTGCCGAACTTCGAGATCTCCCATAATGGTGTTGAATAGGAAAAAAATTAACCATTTACTTTCAAACATATATTTATTGATAGATGTCTCAATCGAAAGTGCAAGTAAACTCTAGTATAAAGTTATTGAAGCCCTCCTTGGGTGTTTCTATTAAGTAAATATATATTTTTTTATTAAAAAGTCTTATTCGGGTTATTCGGGTAACCCGAAAATCCACTACCTTAACCGATAACCAAACCACATAATCTTAAATGGTTTGGGTATACCCGATTAAGCCACCCGAAACCCGAATAACCCGAACCGTTTAACCAATTTCTTATTTGGTTCGGACGAGTTATTCGGTTACGGTTTTTTCTCGCACCCCTATTCACAGTGGCATCTAATATGACAATTTTAACCGATTTAAATACAGTTTAATGGTTTAATTAGAACTAGACAAGAGTTTAATGATATATTGAATACAAGTAAAATATAAGCGATGTAAATAGCATAATATGTATTATTGGTTGTCATTTATGACATTAACCCTTTATAAATTGAGTCACTTATCATATATCTAATATTTGTAATAAAAAAAATGATAAGCTGTAACATTGATATGACTCACATCAAATCCATCTCATGGTCCTCAAGTAGAGGGTTAATCAAGAAACACTGACGATATTTTTGGTTTACTAATTTTGAACCATAAACTTCATTTATAGAATTTTCCACTTCAATGTTTAAACTCCCATCGGGAGAATATTTGTGGTAAGTATGGTAAATCAATAATAAAGCCCTTCTATTAGATAGTAACTTAGGAATCTCAAGTGTAATATATATATATATATATATATATATATATATATATATATATATATATATATATATATATATATATATATATATATATATATATATATATATATATGGTCCCGTTCCGATGATGACTCTTTTTTCGGTGAGGACTCGTAAGGACACCTTAAAAAATTGAAAAAAAAATATAAAAAATACAAATCATAAAATCGAGAATAGTACTATATCATGATCCAAAAAAATTGAAAAAAACAATTTGGATCATTGAGAAACAGTAATGATCCACAAAAAAAAATTATTTTGTGGATCATTGTTTCATTATAAAAAAAATAATGATCCAAAAATTTTTTTTCGATTTTTTTTTCTCTAATATAGTACTATGATCCATTTCTTTATTTATATTTTTTTATATTTTTTTCAATTTTTTAAGGTGTCCTCACGAGTCCTCACTTTAAGAAGAGTCATCACCCGATCGCTTATATATATATATATATATATATATATATATATATATATATATATATATATATATATATATATACATATATATATATACATATATATATATATATATATATATATATATATATATATATATATATATATATATATATATATATATATATATATATAGAGAGAGAGAGAGAGAGAGAGAGTTAGTATTAAATACATTTGGTAAGTATTGTGTGATTGTAGGACCAATTCTGGACCATTAGATTGAAAAAATCAATGGCTTAGATGATAGTAACATTTGTGTAATTAAAATGAAATACTTAAATAACAATAATTAAAATAATCTGATTAAGGGTATAATGGGTATTTTAATATACCTACAAATAAGGAAACGATATTTTTTTTGAATCAATTTTGAAGATCGAAACAAAAATGACGGAACGTCCTCTTAATTTTGGTTCCTTTATTTTACGATTTCTGGGAAGAACATCATCACTTGGATACACAAAGAATGACTCTCATTCTCAAAGAATGAGTATTTTGGGTTTTATATCTTTGTCTGTTCTCGGTATCAAATATGGTGTACCAGTAGCAGACACATTCTCAGAGAATGGTATACAAAGAATGACTCTCATTCTCAAAGAATGGAGTATACAAAAGATGCAGACAGTTACGTTCAACTGGGAATGACTCTCATTCTCAAAGAATGTGTCATAAAATACACTCAAATTCTCAAAGAATACACTACTATTTTCAGTTACGTACTTCTGTTTTGGCATAACACATAACGCATTCTCAAATAATGCACTTTATTCTTACCATAACACACACTATTCTCAGAGAATATTCTGTATAAGAAAGAAGATGTGAACTATTCTCAGAGAATACTCTTTATTTTGGTTTTCTAATTCTCCAGAAGAAAGAAGATGTGGACTATTCTCAAAGAATCCCATTTTTTTCCAAGCGAAACCTTTGTCGACATCCCGATTTTACTCCACCTCCGTCTCCCACACCAGATCCACGTATGCATATGCGTGTTTGCGATTGCATATAATTTTTGAATTCCGATCGAGGTGTGCGTGTTTGCGATTGCACCACCTCCGTCTCTTCGATGATTGCGACTGCAAATCCGCGAGAACGAATACGTGTGCGTGCACTGATGGCCGTCGTCGATCGCTCCACGCTTCTCCGTGTTCTTCATCGTCGCTGTTCTTCGTCGTCGATTGCACCACCTCCGTCTCCAATCGCTGCCTTTACCATCTTCGGGTCCCAAAAAAAACTCAGCCGGCATCCTCAAATCCGCCACCATCCGATCCACAAGCTCATCGTATTCGGACCACTCCCCACAACCACCATCGGATCTAGCCCTCACCATGACGATCCAGGCACCAACAATCCGCCACAATCCGATCCAGGCACCACCACTGTCTATCGCTTCCCGTCTTCCTCATCGAGTACCAAGCTTCTCTTTATCTCAATTTCCAGATCGAGAACCAAATCGAGAACCAAGCCATCTCTATTGCTCGCCATCGGTCTGAAATCGCGAACCAATTTCCAGGTTTTTGTTTTAATACTAATCGATCTTAGTTTTTGTGTTTCAGGTTTTCTTCAATTTGCAGATCGAGAACCAAATCGAGAACCAAGCCATCTCTGTTGTTCGTCTTATTTTGCTCAGGTTGGATAGTGGTAAAAAACTCTTGAATGCAGATTTGAATACTTTGAAACTGTGGTAATGATTGGACGAAATTACCCTTGGACGTGGTCTTGATAAGTTTGCGTTTTTTCATTTTTTTGCAGGATCGCCATCTCTATTGCTCGCCATCGGTCTGAAATCGAGAACCAATTTCCAGGTTTTTGTTTTAATACCAAATCGATCTTAGTTTTTGTGTTTCTGGTTTTCTTCAATTTGCAGATCGAGAACCAAGCCATCTCTGTTGTTCGTCTTATTTTGCTCAGGTTGGATAGTGGTAAAAAAACTCTTGAATGCAGATTTGATTACTTTGCAACTCTGGTAATGATTGGACGAAATTTCCCTTGGGCGTGGTCTTGATAATTTTGCCTTTTTCATTTTTTTGCAGGATCGCCATCGATCTTAGTATTTGTGTTTCAGGTTTTCTTCAAATTCCAGATGCAATTTGTGTTTCAGGTTTTCTTGTTTCGTTTTTTGTTTTCTATAAATTTGTTTTAAAAAACGTTTTAATTACTTTTTTGGTATACATTCTAAAAAGATGCAATTATTGTAAATTAACCGCGTCCAGCTCATAGTTGTAAAAAGATGCAACCAGGTACTAATGAACTTGATTAGGGGCATTTTCGTCCAATATGTTGAGCTTTCTAATTTTTTTTATACTGACATAATTTTTGTCCATATGCAGGATCAATACCAGGTACTAATGAATTGGATTAGGGGCAAAAGCATCCAAAAGATTGAATTTTCTAATTTTTACAGGATCAATTTGATTTTTGCAAGATCAACAGTATGTTGAAGTTTCTAATTATTGATTATACTACAATGGTGTTTTCTAATTTTTGGTATGATTTTGAGTTTTATAATTTTTGCAGTATCAACAATTTTTGCAAATTTTTCTGATTACTGACGATTTTTCTGCAAATTTATTATATTTCAGTTGGTTTTACAATTCCTAGCAATACTCCTAGGTATAGCTGCTACAATTACACTATTGTCCATATGCAGGATCAATACCATATGCAGGATCAATACCAGGTACTAATGAACTTGATTAGGGGCATTTTCGTCCAATATGCTACAATTACACTATTGTCCCCTAATTGTGTCCCACCCCACCCTAATCACTTTGAATTTCAATTTGATTCCCGGGTAAAACATAATTTTAAATGAAATTTTGGTATTGATTGTAAACCCCACACCCCTTTAACTTTAAGAATTGTTTATAATTATGTCCCCTAATTGTCTCCCACTCCACCCCAATCACTTTACCAAATAGTAAACCCCACATCCCAATAACTTTAAGAATTGGTTATAATTATATCCACTATTTGTGTCCCACCCCAATTCAATTTGATTTCCGGGTAACACATAATTATATTTTAACTTTTGGTATTAGTATTTTAACATCTTCCTCTTTACCAAATCACTTTACCAAATTGTAAACACCCCACCCCAATTGATTTAAGATTCGGTTATAATTATGTCCCCTAATTGTGTCCAACCCCACCCCAATCACTTTTCGGGTATCACATAATTATATATTTACTTTGTTACAATTTCTGTTTTTTACCAACTTGGTAAACTGACTCACCAACTTCATTTAAGGTCTTACCAACTACAAGTGTATTTGAGATTTGGATGAAATATACAGAAACGAAAAGAAAGATGGTTGATACAGGTACCAATATTGTTAATATTATTATTTTTTTTTTTACATTTTTAAGTTGCTACTCCTTTCTTTTTCTTTGGTAAGATTTTTAACTTATTTTTTCCTTAATTTTTTCGTTTACTCGATTACAGCAAAGTGGTTTGGGTGGAGGAAGATGGTGTTGAGAAAAGAATCAAACACTGCAATAATATTGCCAAACTCCCAAGACCAAGTTTCGACAACCATATAATACTTGCATTTTCAGATACATACCATCTACCAATGAATGCCCACTCACTTACAGCTTCCAAATGGAGAGATTTCAGTGACAAATGGCTTTATATCTCCGGTAAAATTTTGTCAATATTACATCTTTATGAACAAATCTGTAAAATGTAAATAACATCCACCCTCGTAAAGTCTCTCCCCAGGTTATAAACAAATCTGTAATCTTATAATATATATGGTTCAGGAGTTTTATATAACTAACAAGTATTATTTTTAATGATCCTGAAACAGGAACTTAACCAGATTTTGGAAGTTTTCATGGGACAGCTTCGACAATTATTTAGTTTAAAATCTACTGGTTTCTACAAAGGTACATCAGGAACATCTCTTCTTTTAACAAGTGCAAGAGGCTTTAGAGAATGGTAATCAACAATAATGGTCAATGTTACCTTTTTGCATCATTTATTTTTAAGCCATCATTTCAAGTCAAATTCAAGCATACGAACAATGCACTTTACTTTTCCTCGTAATAACAACGCACTTGCATTTCTTCACCGTTAATAGCAATATACTTTATTCTTTACCTATAATAGCAACGTAGATTTATTTTACCTATAATAGCATTGTACTTTCTTTTATACATATTACTTTTATTGTCAATAAAAATATATAAGTTGCTATTATGAGTAAACAATTGTAGTATGTTGCTATTATGTGAAGAAATTGTAAATACGTTGCTATTATCGGTAAAATAAATGTAAGTGCGTTGCCAAGATGGGTAAAAAGACAAAGTAAATTGCCTATATTGTTAAAATGAGTAAAATATGTTGCTATTTCCTGCATTTTTGATTTTTGAGATGAGGTTTTCTCTTGTGGTCAAGGGAACTAGATGTGTTGGCTAGGCAACATGCATGTAGTCTTCGCCAGTGTGGTGCAACCCTCAGATCACTTTCAAGATTGGTATGTAATATGATTAAGTTCTTAATCCCTTTATGGACTTCATTCAGACATCTTGGTGTCGAATGGTGTTCAATCAAAATATTTTGTTCCTACTGGATGGGAACTTGCATTGGTCATCACTCTCAGTACTGATATTTCTTCATTTCAGGAGAGGCGACTGGTAATCGACACTATAACAACATACTTTCATTGATTTGGTTATAATAGCATCCTACTTTCATATCTTCTTATTGCAGCATCCTACTTTGAAAAATGTACATTACCTTTATATGATAAAATTTGAAAGTACAATGCTGCAATAGAAATAAATGAAAGTTGCATGTTGTAATAAACAAATAAACATAAGTACGTTGCTATTTCTTGCATTTACTGCGTTAGATATTTCAATGTACATAATGTACTAATAAGTAAAAAAAAGGTACAATGCTGTAATAGAAAGAAAAGAAAACAGTATGTAATAAATAAATAAGTGGAAGTAGGTTGCTACATTTTTCTAAAATTATTGTGGTGGCAAGCTGGTGGATTGGACTCCCTCACACTCAACAGCTTGTACGATGAAGGTGCATACAGAGTTGATGTATTCTGCAGTCTCTTTGTTTGAGAGTCAGATCCAAAACAGAGGAGACCATCTGCTGTTCTAATATTTTGAAGTCATAAACACTTGTAACTTTGACTTTTATTGGCAGTTTTATAACTTTATTAACACATCTGTTTTTTAAATCTGTTTTTGAAACTTTGGCAGGCCACTTTGAGAATGTGAAATGGGACTCCAACACCTCACTTTCATTGCATATTGATTTCAGAGCTTGCCCATTCTTTAAGGGTGTATATACTGTTTAATTTTCGGGGTGATGATTACAAACTGGGTTTTGATTTTGGTATTCATATTATTTTGTATTAAGTTCAGATTTGATATTTGGTTGAAATCTTTTGATTTAGGTAATAAGGTTATTGAGGAGGAGTTTGTAATCTGATAATTACAAACTGGGTTTTGATTTTGGTTCAACTCTTTTGCTTTAGGTAATTAGGTTTTTTTTTAGAACCAAAACAAACACTAGATTCAGGTTTTTGTCCGTGTGTGTGAATTCCTGTTAACATGTTTCTGTTGGTGTGTGTCACAGGTAATATTTCCAGTTTGTTACCAAATAACTCTCAAGCTTTGTTATTTGGTGTCTAAAACTTAACAAACATGTCAACAACCATGTAAATATCGAATTCTCGGTAGCTTACAAATACACCCAATAAACATGTTAATAATACTATCCCTTATAAATTGATAACATCGTACTTTCAAATTAGTGCTTTACAAAGAAGCCTGTTTTGTAAAGACAATTACAGAGGGATAATTAAGCAAAAACATATTTAGTTTAAAGCCAACAAATTTTGTAGTTTTTAGTAGTCTTTATAGCAATGTACGTTAATATGAATTAATATTAATACCAACTTACTTTCCATAAAATGGCAAAATTAATAATCCATAATTATATCAACGTACTAACAGACTTACATAAATAGACCTAACCTAGATTATAAAATGGAATACATGGTTTTCTAGCAATGTATATTATAAAATATGTTTGTTTAGCAACCTACTTTGCTTGATTATCAACCTACTTTCCAGATTTATATCATCATACTTTCTGAAATTTGGTATTAATAGCAACCTACTTTCCGAAATCTGGTCCTTTGAAAAATTGACAGTATTGGTACAAAGCTTACCGAATGAAAACTAATAGACAAAAACATCACCTTCCGACCTCTCGTCCGTCGTTTTGCACGGATATGTAAAAAAATATCGATATATATGTAATATTAACCAACAACAATTGGCCAAAAGACAAATATTCGTCGTCCGACAACTATTCAGCACAACGAATAATTTGCCGCCGCCGCATTGCGCGGGTACGCAGCTAGTATATATATATATATATATATATATATATATATATATATATATATATATATATATATATATATATATATATATATATATATATATATATATATATATAAAATCTTGTGAAAATATATCGTGACTTCAACCATAGGGTAACTATAAAGTATGTGTGGTGTTTAAGCTTATGATATGTTTTCAAATCTTGTGTGCTGTAACTTTTTGGACTATTTAATTTCTTCGAAAATGTGTTAGAATTTTCAAGGGATTTCTGACAGAAGCTAAACTAAAATATAAAAAACACCTATATGGCGTTAAATATAAAGAATTATGTTTGGATATTGTGTAGTGTATGTTTTTCCTTTTAGAGTGCTTAGGGTTGGTTGATAGAAAAGGAAATGATTTTGTGTTAGAATCATTAAGAGACATGAATGCTTTAAAGGCATAAATGATAGATGAAAAGCCCCAATGTGAAGCTTATTTTTGTTGGTGGATTTTAATTGACGTTGTCAATTAAATATTTAAATTGACAAATTGCTTTTCAATATTTCATCATCCAATTCAACTTCTTTCTTTTTTCTTGTTGCCTAATTCAATTTGCCTAATTTCCTTATTATCCAATTTCAACTTGTTTTTCGCCAAACTTTTTTTCCTTTGCTGTTAGCCGAAAATAATTGTTTTTTCTGTTGGTCGAGTATAATCAAATGTACTTTTTCAATTAACTATTTACTCTTTATGCTTTTAGAGAAATACAAGTATGAAATTAGGGCTTTATTTGCATGATAAATTTGAAACTATTTCGCACTCGACTATCTTCTCTATTGATAATGAAAATCACATAAAAAACATAATTAACACACCGACATGTTACATACTTTTTGTATACATCATTTTATCCAAACAAACAGTTAACAGTTAACAGTCCAAAAACAGGCGGCTAAAATAAAAACCAGCAACAAGTACAAACATTTTGTTTATATGATCTATTTTATTTAGTTTAGGAAGTCCTTCATTGGGTCATCATGGTGGACCTTCTTCATTCGGTACGCCTCCATATCTTCTGCGGTCACCTGAAACCCAAAAAAAAAAAAAAAAAACATAAAATACAAACCAAAGTGGGACCCACCTGCTGTAAGAATAAAAATATTGCAGAAAAGAAAATTTTACAAACCTCTTCGTTCCACTTGACATTGTATTTTCGCTTTCTTTCATCTTTTTCTTCTTTCCGCCTCTTGTCCTCCTTCATATATCAGTAGCAATTGAGTGTTAAAAAGACTTGACCAAATTATCAATTTTGTACATTTTGGCCCTTATACTTCATAATAGTTTATTTTACACCCTAATTATATTTAACGTATTAATTTTTTTTATTACAAAGTCTAATTGATTAAAGGCAAGATTTCATAAAAAACACTTTAGTTTGGTTTTTTTATGGTTTAACCACTGAAAGTATTTTTTTTTTTTTCTAGTTTAACGACTAAAAGTTTGTTTTTATTTTTCAAAAAACCATTGTTGAGTTTCTTTTTTGGAATGAGTTGCAAAAACTTGGAAGAAACTTTTTTTGGTACAAGTTGTTTTGTTTAGAAAAAAAAAAATCGAAGTTTTAATGGTCAAATCATAAAACGTAATTCTTCAAGTGGTTAAACTGAAAAAAAATTCAAACAGTAACAGTTTTTATAGAATCCAAAGTTTTATGTAGTGGTTCTTTTGAAAAATAAAACAAAGTCTCAGTGGCTAAACCAGAAAAAAGTATACCGATTTCTATGGAATTTGCCCTTGATTAAATATACCAAATAGATTTGAACATATTTTATAAAAACTTATCTCATAAAAAACAAATCGTCAAATTTTTCAAAATGATACAAATACCAAATTTAAAAAAATTACCACAACACGCAATTCAACCGTTTCCTTTATTTAATAAAATACTACTAATGTTAGTTTTCAAAAACATGAAGTAGACTTAAAAACTGAAAAATCCCACGAGGGTAGTTTATATAACATAAAAAATAGATAAAAGATAAATTAGTTAATTTCTAAAAGGTTAATCATTGTAGTTTTGTTCAAAAAAAAAAAAAAGTTAAGTTGAAATCTGATGTGGCAAAATTGAAAATGCCCAAATAAAATAAAAACAAAAACTGAAAGTAGGTTGCTATTTCTTGCTAATAATAAAAAAAAAAAGAAGCATAAAAGTAGGTTACCTTTTTAAGGGCTTCAGCAAGCTTTTCTTGGTCCAAAACTAAATCATGTGGGATGTCAGTTCCCCAAGTGGCAAGATTCTTGTCTTCAGTTGGAGGGGCAACCACTTCTGTTGACACAAAAAAACATATAATTATTTATTATACAGGGGCATTTACGTCTTTTTGCATAAAAGAAAGGAAAGAACGGGAAACCTTGAGTGGCTTCTTTACGCGCGATGTTGGCTTTCATGAGATCTGATGCGGCTTCAGCAGCTTCAATTCCAGCAGCACCCGTACAATAACTGTTTCTAACAAACTGTTTACAGCATTTGTAGCCCCATTGATGGTCTTTCCACCATGAACCCCAAACACATGTGTGGTTATTTATGTAAATATCTTCTTCGTATTTGCTTTTTGGGAGAGCCATTTCCTGAAAAATATAAAAAAGATGGCCGGCCACAAGTTAAATAAAATATAATGGATGGAAATGGAATTAGTAAAGGTAGTGAAATGTATAGGTTTCATTCTATTGATAGTATGATTGATAAACTTTTATATATACGAAAATAAAATAGTAAAGATAGAATGTTCTTTTTACTTGTTTTCAGAAGATAGAATTCTAAGTAATCTAAATTATGAGAAGACGTAAATTAAAAATTACATACACAAAAACAGTTATATAGCAAACTTTTTCTGCATGAATACGTATGATATGAAAAAAAAAAAAAAAACATACTTAGGGTAAAAAGATAAAAGAATTGCAAACTTAAGGGTTTTTTTTTGAATTTCAATTCAAGGTAAGATGGAAACTTGTGATAACAGTAAAAAGGGTAAAAGTAGAAAAAAGCTCGTAAAGTTTAGGCATCTACATACAAAAAAGTGATGCTAGGGTAAAACAGTCATTTTTCGAAAAACTTTAGGGCTTTTGTGTTAATATCCCTAAATTTAATATTCCATAAAAAATAATAAAAAAGCTCATAAAAACCCAAATTGGGTTCAACAAAATGAATAGACATTTGGTTATTTTCAAAATAAAATTGTAATTTAATAGTAACTATGAAAATTGCATATAAAGATTCGTTTAATTAAAAAACACATAAATAAAAATGGGTTCTATTCACAGATTTTCATTCCATTCCATGATGGAATAGAAAAAAAAAAAAAAAAAAATCCTAAGGAATGAATATTAACAAAACAGATCTTTTTCATTTCATAACCAAAAACTACTTAAATATAGGAAAACAGAATTTGAAGAAAAATATATAAAAAATAGTAAAATACCTGGCCTTTGATGATTCTGCCAGCACGATCATACTCAACTTCTCTTTCACTTTGGCCCAATAAAAGCTCTCTTGGAAGCGCCTCGTCAGCAGCTGCATTTCCATATTTCTCAACAATTGTTTCCTTCACTTGAGATTTTAATTTTTCTTTATTAACTTTATAATTTTTGTATAATAATTCAGCTTGTGAAGGAGCAGCTTGCATATGGACATCATTGCCCTTTTCAAATGCCTCCCACGCGTGTATATTCAGTTGCTTGAACTCCAATGCTTGACCACTTACTCTATTTTGATTATCTCCCTGTAATTAATTAAACATTAAAAACTAAAGAAAAATATTAAAAAGTAGAATAATGTTGTTATATACTCACAGCATAGAATTTCTCATTTGGATCCATATCTGGAAGTGGGTCCTCACGCATTGACCGAGTTTTTGGATCATAATGTGCAGAATTGACATCAAGATTCAGAAGGTATTTTGCAGTATCTTCTCTAATACGCAGATTCCTGTAAAAAGAACAAAATTTATTAATTACTTTTTTAAAAAAAATAGAATAAAGTGTCGTGAAAACCCGAAAAAGATTACGGAAGAAAGATATGTTTTTGGTTACTTAACAAAAATAAGATTGTAATGTAATTAGAATGATGACAATTTTCGTATCTTTTGTGTCATTAAAAGCTTCATATTGTATCAAAAAAATTCAGAATGGAATGAAAAATAAAAAATAAAAGCCCACTCCTATAAACAGACAGAACAAACAAGGTTATTTTTGTAATTTAAAAAAAGAAAGATTTTGAGTTCTCTTTTTTTTACTGCAATCCCATTTTTTTATTTATGTATTCCTTTTAACAACACAAAAAAAATTAATTTTCAAGATTCTTTAACAACATACAAAAGAGAAATTTTGATTACGATCTTATTCGGATTATAAAAAAAAAAACACAAAAAACAAAAAAATTAGAGAGAATCCAAACAGAAAAATGGACATACCTAACGGTTCCCGTGGACCCACCGCCAGTTGTCCTGACACGTTTTTCCACCTTTGCAAAATCCATCTGTTTACTTTCATCAACTTTTGCTTCATCAATTTTCAAAGCATCTTCATTATCTTCATCATCACTAACCCCTTCTTCCACATTTTGAGTACTATTTTTTTCCTCTAATTTTTTAAGTTGTTGATCTTTCAAGAACTTCTTTCTTGCTTCATCACGTGCTTCATATCTTTCAATCACATGAGCATACGATGCTGCATCATACCCATTCCACCTGTCCCTTTTCCCATCATAATCAAGCTCAAAAGTCTCTATCTTTTCATCAGGTGCTATATTTTTACTTGTCCATTTTGCCCCTAGCTTCCTTGGCCTCTCCATGCATGTCTTGGTTGTATGTGTCATTGCACCACAGCTGAAAAGAATCAACAAAATTTAACAATCTAAAGAATTTACCAAAAAAAAAAAAAAAGATTTGATTTTTTCTTACTTTTCGCATGCACCCTTTCTGTATTTGTCAGCTTGGTATATTTTTGCACCTCTGTCATACCATGACTTTGTGTAATTGGGATCTGACTTCCATTTCCTTTGATGTTTTAAACTCTATAAACACGAAAAATATGGTTTTGGTTATATACATGATTAATGAGAATGTAGGACAATAAGAAATAAAAGATATAGAAAAGGGTATACCGGTCTTTCTGCATTGAGATACCAAGGGGCAGATGACATATACTGAGGAATATGTGGATTGATTTCTTTTCCATCTTCATCAACTTCTGCGGGTGCAAGTCCAGCTTTACGGGCTTCTTCAAGTTCCATCTGTTTTCTGTGATCTTCCCTGGATTTGAATGCCACTGAAATAAAATGAAGATGATGATGGTAAGAAACCGTATTTTAAATCTTCATTCTTGCTTTGAATTGTGATTATGTTCTTCTTTACTTGATTCTGTATTTCTGTTAATTGTTTAAACGGCACTATGTTTATGTCTAAAACAGATTTATGTTCTGTATTTGTATGGTAACAGCATTTGGAGTACTGTTGAAAGATATGAGACAGCAACAGAAGTGTTTCGACTGGTTTAAGAAAACTGCTCGACAATCTTCAACCATGTATATCGATAAAAAAACATATAAAGAAATTTTGGGGGTTAAAACTAGAGTGTGCTAGGCAAATAACTGAAGGGGGTTAACACTGAACTTCAGAGGAAAGGGATCCCTTCCTCAATATGAGATCCGATATCGAGCAGTCTCAATTAGGGTTTCGATAACATGGGAAACGCCAAAGAACGCACGACGATAAACCTAACCGTATCACGTCGAATAAAACGATCGCAAATAAATCAATTTCTACAATATACACGGAAGAGTAACTAGATTGGAGAATGGAGTACAAAATCCGCACCTGATGCCGTCGCCATGTTGAATTTGTTGCGGAAGAAAACCCTGGAGATTGGAAGTTGATTTCGATCACAAACGAATCGATTTGACGAAAAAGGGGAAGTATGGCGGTGCTCGTTAATTGGGGGTTTTATGCGTGTCGCAGGTGGGGAGGATATGGAAACATAAAGCGGTTCTTTAAAAAGATAACGAGAAAATTATGTTTTAGCCCTGAATTATATACCGACTTCCTTTTTAGTCCTTGAATATCGAAGAATGCTACAATTCATGTTTTGTTTTTGGGGTAGAGAGAAAATAAACCATTTACAATTCATGTTGTGATTTGAATTTTTATTATAGTTATTTTTGGCGTGTTATAATTAATTTATTAACTTTTTTTTTGAGTTTTTTAATTTATTATGTTTGATAAATTAAAAAATAGCTTATAAGGTTTTTTTTTTTAAGTTAGTTAAACTATCGTTTTAATGAGTTTATAAAACTTTTAATGACTTTTCCAAATATATAATTAAGGGTAATTTTAAATAAACTCTCACTATGTGTGTGAATGTATGTGTTGTGTGGGTTGACTTCCACACACATATGTTTTATCATAGGGTGTTTTATTAACAGACCTCATCATTAATTAACTAATTATAAAAAAAACTCATTCGTGTAGGTATCTTTTTTTCATTTTAATTTCTCAGTTACCTTATCATCTAGTTATTATAAAACACTATTTTTCTTATTTAGCTAGTTTATTTGTTGTCAGGTGGATTTTCAGTTAGCAGTTGGCTTTTCAGCTAACAACTGTTTTTTAGTTATCGGTTTATATAACAAATATGACCTTAAAAAAGAATCACTTACAGGAAAAAACCAAAATATTTCATATAGTTTTTCTTAAAAGAAAAGAAACAAATCGGAAAATTTGAAAATATCAATGGATATGTTTCATAATTGTAGTAAACTAGGTTTTGCATCCTACGCGATGCGGCGAGAGTGTATATGTTGCATAAAACAATTCATTTTTGGGTTTTGAAGACAAATATGTAAGAAAGAAAAGTCTATACATTTTTACGTTCGTACATATGTAAAATAAATATATAAAATAATAGAAAATGATTTTATAACAGAAAAGTAATAAATAATTGCATTTAATTTTTAAAATATATATGGGTACATAATTAAGTAATAATGGATTTTCTGTTAAAAAATATAGAGATTATATACGACCATAAATAGATTAAAAAAACCTTGTATCTAACCGTTAAATCCAATTCATTTTCTTATTATTTGTTTTGTTATAAATAAAAATAACACTAAGTTTATTATCTATCATATCAAATCAAAGTTTAAAATTTTGTAAAGACTATATATGATCATTAAATAAAAACAATAATTGTATTTAACTTTGAAATATATATGGGTATATTGTTGGCGCAGCGAAAGCACCAACGAACACGTCCAAGTACTCCGACAAACGTTCTTCTGCTATCGAAACTAGTGAGAAATACAAATAATTGAAACTGAGAAACACAATAATATAAAGTGGTTCACTCGACAATAAGCCAAGCTACATCCACTGTGAGAGACGATATAAATTTCATTGATAAACTTCAATGATTTTACAAGAGAGAATCTATGACTACACACTCTTATATTCGACATATTGCAATGCATATATATGGGGATGTATAAATAGCGGGATATAGAAGGCTGAACATGTAAGTCTTGGGCGAGAATAGGAAATGACAAACTAGCACTGCACTTAGTCACTTTACAGGCGGTGAAGTGACTACTCCATGCTCTCCATGCTACCTCTGACACGAAGTACTGTTCTTCGCGTGTTCCCAAGATATTTCTGACAGCGAGGTGATTATACCAAACACGATCTGACCAAGACTTTATCTTGGACAGAGATCCCCCAATTGGTATTCGGTAGAGTGCTTCCATTCAAACGAACTGTGACTGTCCAACTATGCATCTAGACTTCTGTCGAACTACACTTCGTACATGGGTCAACTATTCCTTCAATAAATAAATATTCTGTCTAAACTTTGTATTAGTTGGAGGATCCTGCTGATTCATCTTCTTCTGCTGAAGACATGTTCACTACTGTGACCGTAGCCCAAGCTACAGCTGTCATTGTGAACATCGGTCTGCATAAGATACTGATGAAGCCTTCCTCGGACACATCTCCTCGGTCCAGACTTAGTACTTGCTTTGTTACACACATTTAGTCTGGTAACCAGTGTGTTACCAACTGACTCTTACTGTCTGTCTGGTATGCCTTAATCGTATGCCTCAACCAAAAACATGACTCCTGATACGGACGAAGCAACGTATTCAGTCCTGCTGATCTTCATGTCTTTGGTTTCAACCTTCTACTGATCTTCTGAAGGAAACACTTTCTTCTGTGTTGATCCGCTTTGGTTGATCTGACCGGAGCGAATGACTCTCACTTGACTGAAAGACTAGTGACGTGTCTGAGATGCACACCTCAACAGTACTGGCTAGTCTCGCATCTGTTTCTGGATTAGGCTCCACACTTGCTCAACATATATAGTTAAAGAATAATGGATTTTTACATCAATTACATCAAATATATATATATATATATATATATATATATATATATATATATATATATATATATATATATATATATATATAGGGTCCGGTTCCGGTGAGAACTTTTTTTTCGGTGAGGACTCGCGAGGACACCTTAAAAAAATTGAAAAAAAATATGAAAAAAATACAAATCATAAAATCGAGAATAGTACTATATCATTATCAAAAAAAATTTGAAAAAAAAATTTGCATCATTGCAAAATGTAATGATGCAATTTTTCTGTTTTTATTTTGGATCATTATTTCATTATAAAATAAATAATGATCGAAAAGTTTTTTTTTGAATCTTTTTTTCTCCGATATAGTATTATGATCCATTTTATTATTTATATTTTTTTATATTTTTTTCAATTTTTTTTAATGTGTCATCGTAAGTTCTCTCTCACTCAGACACTCTTTCTCCCTTCTTCTTCTTCCCGTTTTTCTTTATCATTGTAAACAAAGAGCTGAGATTAACAAATGTTCAAAAAAATTGGGAAATGCCCCATTGAAAATCATCTCAAAAGAAGAAGGGTGTTGGCGGTGGCTGGGTTTGGTGGTTTGATGGCAGTGAGGCTGTGGCTAGGGTTCCGAGGGAAAGAGGCAGTGGAATGCCGGTGACCTAGTGGTGCGGGGGTTGTGTCAGCAGAGAGTGAAAACATGGGTTGTGGCTTCTTGGTGAAGACGGAGAAAATAAGAAGGGAAAGAGGTGGCCGACGGTTGCTTGGCTTCCCATGGATTTGAATGGAATTAATTTTTGATGCCTATCATTCGATTTTGTGGCTCTGTCATTCGTTTAAATGGGATCACACATGAAACATTTGTTTATAGTATATTGGGATTTGATTTCTTTAGCATCTATTCGGCAGTCCTTGTGATTTGCCTTCAAATTGTTTTGCATTTGAGTTTCATCTTGGTGTATTTGGTCTGCAGAGTCTTTCTTTTTTTCATCTGCGTATTTTCTATATTGATTCGATTTAAGATTTGTATACTAAAGGCTTGAAGGTTTCATTCGATTTTTTGCTGCTAATTTATTCTTTTGATGTTCATGTTGCTACTAATCTATTCTCATTAGACTTGAATTTCATTTGATTTTGCTTTCCAATGTTTGGGCTTCACCACAAGATGTAGGAATATGAATTGTCTTGTAAAAATAAAAAAATCACCGGTCGGCGATATCTTGCCGGAGAAGACCACCATCGTCGGAGATGAAAAGATACCAGGGCGATATACGAGAGGAACTGATAAGATAGCACGACAATGTATAGGGTGGGATACGTGAGGTTTTATTTTATTTTTTTAATTGAAAACTAATAAACAAATAATTGAAAATTAAATAAGAAATTATTAAGGGTAAAATAGTCTTTTTATGTATGGGAGGGACCAAGCGCGCAACAAAACAAAAAAAAAAAAGAATTAAAGACAAACATGCAAGTTACCCTATATCACAAGTAACATTTATGTAAGTTACTCTATATATCATAATAAATAAATAAATATACCTAACCAGCGAACAATAGCCATGTGGAGTATACGCTTAGTATAGTTATTGCTTTTATTAATAGATGACTAAGATGAGGGTAGAGTGGTAGATTGTAGTTCATGAGGGAACCATACGCTTAACACATTTTTCTATTAAAAGGTATTACTCAAAAAGTAGCAAAACTGAAAGGGGGCGAGACGATTCGAACCTTCGACACCCAACCTTAAAGTTAAAAACGATGTGCGAATTCGTTGGACTATAGATGGCTAATGTCTTAAATTTCTCATATAAAATTTAGAGTAAATTACATATTTGGTCACTGTAGTTTACCAAAACGTACACTGAGCATTCAAGTATTGGATTTACACTAGATGAGTCATTAAAGTTTCGTTAAACCGACACATCGGTCCCTGGTCCATATAAAATGACTTTTTTGTCCTTTTCATTTTCTTTTTTCTTTTTCTTTTTAGCCTTTTGTTTTTTTAATAAATAGAAAATAAAAAACCATCCCACCCCCACCCCCACCCCCAAGTCTCTCTCTCTCTCTCTCTCTCTCTCTCTCTCTCTCTCTCTCTCTCTCTCTCTCTCTCTCTCTCTCTCTCTCTCTCTCCTAATTGAACTACTCTGTGCATTTGGTTCCGCCATGACTGTCCAAGAAGCTGTAAGCGAGCTCAAGTATCTTGGCCGGATCAAAATCCTGAATCTTGTTCCTTTAATGGGGTACTGTTTGGCGAGTGAACAACTAATCACGATTTACGATTACATGGAGAACGGAAGCTTGCATATTTGCTTTACGATCTTTGTCTTGGAGTTCAAGTGACGGATGATTGGAGTACCGATACGTGGGATCTGAAGCGGTTTTGATCACATGGCAGTTCCGGTACAACATCACCGGAAACGGTTGATAATGGTGGAATCAGCCTTGAAGACATCGGTTTTGCGAGGAACGAACTCGAGTTTAGTTTGGAGAAAACGAAGGTGTTCTGACGAATCAAGAACAACATTGAAAAGCTTCTTCACGGAATCCATCGTATCCGTCTGTTGTTGAAATCGGAACTGAAATATATGGAGCTTGTGTGTGCATTTGTGAGAGCTAGACGGAATGCGGATGACGACGATTTCCATTTAAAAGCATATGATTTCATTAGCATGTTTAAGTAAAAACTGAAATTACATCGTGTTGATTCGTTTGTGAGGTTCATAGATGTGCTGAACAGAGGAACTTAGAACTAATAGGAATAAATTGTGATTTTTGGCGTTTAACTATAAACCTAAACCTATCGGAGATGGTGAACGATGGAGAAGAAGGTTGTGGAGACCTGAAAATTACATATTTGGTCTTGTCGTTTGTTGTACTATCCTTTTCACATGCTTCATGGGTAATTAATATAAATATGTTTGCTTCTTTCACCAAATTGAACAATAAAGACCGCATGTTTTCACTCTAGCTTAATTATGTGGACATATGAAAAGATATTAAGATCAACAGGTTAACAACGAAAAATATGTGATTGATTGAGAAATGGTATTTTGGTCCTAAATGATTACTTCTCAAATCAATCACTTCAAGAACAACAAGTTTTTAATTGACGAAATGGAGGAAGGGTGAATTGGGGGTGGTGGGTTTCTCTGTGTGTGTGTGTGTGTGTGAGAGAGAGAGAGAGAGAGGTGGGGTGGGGGTAGGGTGATTTTTTATTTTCTATTTATTAAAAAACAAAAGGGTAAAAAGAAAAAGAAAAAAGAAAATAAAAGGGCAAAAAAGTCTTTTTATATAGACCATGGACCAATGTGTTGGTTTAACAAAACTTTAGTGACTCATCTATTGTAAATTCAATACTTGGGTGCACAGTGTTAGTTTTGGTAAACCACAGGGACCAAATATGTAATTTACTCTAAAATTTATAAAACAAATTTTGTCAGTGAATAGATTCACAGGACCTTGCTAAATGTGTTGCTAAATGTGTTACTATTCACAGGACTTTGCTATTCACAGGACTTTGCTAAATTTTGTATGTTACTATTCACAAGACTTTGCTAAATGTACGGCTTATATAATAGAGTAAATTACACTAGAGTTCCCTATGGTTTACATATTGTAACAGTTTGTCTAAGTATTAGAAAATGAATGCGCATGGTCCATGTCGTTTTGAAAACGCACGCGTATGGTCCCTGTATCAGGTAAAAAGACCTTCTTACCCTTTCATATTTATTTTTTCTTTTTATTTTTTCTAATAATTATAAAATTAATAAAGAAAAAAACACCCCACCCCCACCAATATACCCCACGTCTCTCTCTCTCTCTCTCTTTCTCTCTCTCACACACACACACATACACACAACATGTAGATCGATTGTCTCTCCCTCTCACCCCATCCATGATGTGTTTTGGGAAGCTAAAAATGATAGGTTTTTATAAAACAAATTTAAGCGGCAATGGAAGCAATTTTAAAATAACTATTATTTTAATACCATTATAACAAAACCACCAAGATGATCCAATTACATGAACTAGAAATAATATAACAACACAAAGGATGTTAAGAAGACAATATTTGTATTTGATCCCACTTGGTTTTGAGGAGTTGATGAAGATGGCAAAAACTCAAGAAAGAGTTTCTCTATAATGTATCCACCAACAAGTATATATGTCACCAAGAATGCTAGTATAAAATACTACTTAAGCCTTTAAGCACTTATCACAAATAAGTCTTAAAGTAGAAGCACTTCCAAAGCACCAGACACTTTCACTAGTCTACTTTAGAGAGAAAGAGAGGAGAGGGAGAAAGAATTCGGCCATCATCAAGGGAATAACAAAAAGAAAAACTAACCTCAAAGAAGAAGTCTTACATTCTCTTATATACTCATATATGATATCTAAGACCCATGCTTTCATAAATGCAAAGGGATGGGTCTTACAAGCATGGTGCTTCTAAGAACAAAGTCAAACAAGCAACACATGCCCATGGTTATGCATATGGCCGATCATATGTAGGAGAGAAATGAAGTAGTGGCTTTCACACAGAAACACCCTCGCTTAAGGCTTTTCATAAAAACTTCATTTTAACCCATGGTTTATCATCGTTATTCAAAAATCATCCTTAAGTGCAAACTTTAAATCTCAAAAGTTTCAAAATAAGTATCTTTACGTTTAAACATCATTTTAAAACACATTGGATTTCTTTAAAAACTTGTTTTAGAGTTTAAGTTGTGGAAAAATCGTTTGGTCCCACTTTAGATAAAATCTTGATTTATAAAATAGCGAGGTTGTTACAATTCAAATACCATTACACAGTTCAAATGAAACCACACAATCTGTGGCCTTCTAAACATCCAGCTCCTCTAAACTCCTCAATCTGAGTACACATCAAAATAAGTTAGGCAATTGAAATGCCTAGTGAGCTTACCCGAGGTTGACCCATTTCGAGTGAGTAGTAAACTACTACACTCGGGACAAACCCCCCAAAAATAGTCCGTTGAGCCACTGGAATGGAATGAGATAAGAATCTCTGGAGATCTTTCCTCTCCACTTACTCGTAACAGGCTTTCCCTCTGTAGAAGACTTCTTCCGAATGGCATAATTGGGAGATTGATTCCTCGATCTTCAAAGAAAACTGACTCCTCCTACTCCTTCTTCTCCTTTAGGATAGGATCGTCGTTGGTCCTTCTTCTCCTTTAGAAGACTTCTAGTAGTTCTCGCGAACGCGCGAGGGACTATCCTTTCTATCGCTTGCCCTTTCTTTTCACTCTCAAGACAAGGCTCTCTCTCTTTTATAAAGCGAAGCAAAGCGCATGGCGCTGAAAGCTCAATAAACACAAACGAACACGATGCAGGGCATAGCATAAATGAAACCGCTGATCATTTCATAAAACATATATCTCACCACAATGGCACCTACCTAAGTTCACAAATGATACACACAAAGCATATCACTCGATCCCCGTATAGGTTAAACTAGAATTAGTGGCCATCACACTAGCCCCATGAGGTTAGCAACTCCCTCATGCGGTTCCCTATTGTCGGGAACAACGTCTCCTCACCTTCTTTAATTGAGAAAAGGGCAAAACTCATAACATTTCCTCACCCTCTTTAATTGAGAAAAGGGCAAAACTCATAACGTCTCCTCACCCTCTTTAATTGAGAAAATAGCAAAACTCGGTCTCAAGGGCTTACACGGTCAATCCCATCCTATATGAAATGCAATGCACAATAGGATGCTCAAAATGTCTTTACAAAAATACAACATCATAGTCTTTGTTTGAAAACATCTTTAAAAGGACTCATTTCATGCAATACACACATAGTACTCATATAACAATTAGCACATAAAAGCATGCATGAAAAATAGTTGATAACACACACAAAAGATAATAGAAGGGATGTGTACTCCCGGTAAACTCACCCGACGTCAACTGAAAAGTCAACACTAATCTTGAAACATCCTCGAATCTGAACATGTCAAATCCTAGACGCACTAGCTCAACCTCCAATTCCCTATGTGATCATACGTATCAAAATTAATACGTGATCAGAAGGTGTATCAATTTCTCAAACTTAACTAAAGCCTCATTACATAGACAAACTTATACCCAAACGATATCATCTTGTCTATAGATCATTCACACGAGCTGTCACGCTTAATTAGTCATATTTAAGTGTGGTATCTTTATTATACAAATATTTCCTCAAAAGTCTCATATTTAAAATACGTTTATTCACCTAAGTTCATCGTAATACCCATATCATTAATCTAATTATTTAGATTAACAATGAATAAATCAATAAAATAATTTTATAAAGTTGTGAATACGCAAGGTTAACACCCTTCATCCAATCATTGATAAATTTATCATCTTAATTAGTCAAAACCCCAACTTAGATCCTATAATAATTTGTTGGTATGGGTAATCTAGGTTGCAACTTCAATCAGCCCATAAATCCACATGATTAATAGTTTGTGAATGCATTAGCTCAAATTCCTTTCTTTGCTGGCCTATTAATTTGACCACAAATACTAGCCCAATAATGAGCAATTGATCGGGTCCAAGTAAAACAATCCAAATGGTGTCCATAGCTAAATCGGCCGGCTTTCAGATAAGTAAACATTTGACCTAGAATGGAAAAGTCAAATTTAAGAACAATACCTCCTGTCTACAAGTTCCCACGATACTCCACCCATCGAATTCAATTACAGTGGTGGTCAGAAGTTCCAACTGCTCCGGTGCTACCTTCCTCCGGCGGCGCTAAACTCGGCGGCGCTACATACCTATCGGAGACTCATACCAGATTTCCAAATACGTTCCAATGCTATGAGGAAATACCCGATCACCCATCTCTATTAAATTCGATTTCTCTCTAAACAACCATCGGAGAAGGTTACCGGCGCACTTCACCTCCTTGACGAACTAGTCCCCTCCGACGGCAGCGAACCATTCTCACCCCAAACCGGCGTTGTCACTGTAACAACTGTCAAATTAGTCAACGAAAGTCAACTCAAGTCAACCAAAACAGACGATGAAATGTAAATTTCATAACCTCTATAATGTATTATTGGATATTACAATACTATGTACGCTAATTCAAAACAATTATACGAACAAACGCTATTAAGTTAGATATTTTTAAAATAAAATAAAATAAAATTATTTTTTTACATCGTGAATAGTGTCTGACGTGAATAGTGATCTGGCATGAATAGAAAAACGGTAAAAAATGTAAAAATATTCAGAATATTACAAATTTTATATCGAAATGTAGATAAAATTACGACGGTTCCAAATATATAGTTATATTTTTACCAAACGTTATATATAAAAAGTTATGATAGAAAAACGTATAATTTAACTTGAAAGCGACGTTTGATTATTAAATTTATATAATATATATATATATATATATATATATATATATATATATATATATATATATATATATATATTCAAAGTTTGAATTGAAAAATGTAATCATCCTTTTGAAAGCAAGAACAAGTATTATTATTTTATTTTAATTTTATTTTATATAAAGTGGGCCCCACTTCATTATTTAATCAATTTTACACATTTTACCCTCAAAGAATTCGTATTTTCATTTCGAACACTACGTATTCAATACGTATTTTTAAATTTATCGATAATATTATGACGTTTTATAAAACGGAAAAATTACCGTCAAAACGGTATCGTCGATACGAACAATCTGACGTCAAAATTTAATACTATTGATATTAGTTCTATATTTAATATTTTCTTTTTCTTTAAAATGAAATTGTATTTACATTTAAACCCTATATTTTTATTAAACTTACAACTAATACCCTTTCGTTAATTCGTTAAAGACTTTTAGTTAAAAAGTTGATATTATTAAACTACGATTTTTGTAGATTATATTTTTATAAACGAAAATCATTCGTTTTATATAAAAACTATTAAATCTATTTAAAGAGTATTTAAGTGTATGTTTTGTCATAAACAAATTCTAAAAGCTATAAAAGTCGAATATATGTATCTTGAGGGCTGCAATACGAAAATAAATCTACTATAAATATAACCTCATTCTAGCCATTCAAATCACACAAACAAGTTCTTCGATACGTATAGAGAGATATACGAAGAATGAGCGTTAGAAGTAGATATTTCAGTTATAAATATAGAAAGTTCGAGTTAGAAGCACGAAGAGTCGGGCGATCTAACAACAATTGGCGATAAGATCCTAGTCGACATTGAGGTGAGTTCATACCCCTTCTTTTTATATTTATTCAAGTTTTTAAGGGGGAGAATACAAGTTATATTATAAAAATAGCTATTTATACTCATTTGTAACAGTAGTAAACAAAATATAAATTTTGTAAACATCATTATGACAACAATTCAATTATAGTTCCAAAATATAATATCGAATGATCTACTTACGAGAGCGGTGTCTAGGCCGATCATTTGGGCTAGGTTGCTGGATTTTCGAAAGGCTTATACGCTGAAAGGGTCCTGCCTCCCCATTTGATCTTCTACCTGGCCGTTCTTTATTTGATAGTCATGAAATATTATATTTGAATTAATAAAAAGTATAACCAAGTTATTACACCATTATTATGGAAAATATCTTAAAAGATATTGTTTATAACCATTTAAATAAGTTATTTCACATATATTCGTAAATATATGCTTTTCATGACAAGAATACTAAAATAAACTATTATAGGAATAGTTTGTGATTACAAATGTTACTATAATCGTTAGAACAAGATAATTAATTATATACAAATATATAATTATTATACATTACTATATTATCATGGGAAAAATGATAATGGGCAAATACAAGGGTTTTTCATATACAAACTTTACGTAAACAAGTTGATTGATACATACATTTTTGTAAGACGGGTCTTCACAGTGCTTATTTAAGTACATACTATAAGTCCTGAAATTTATAACCAGAGTCTCGGTAAGAGATCGTCATATTTGTGTATAGATCTATACGGGATTGACAACCCCGCACATGAGCTGCTAGCTACAGCTAGACCGACGGGTCTGAGGTGACAAATGTCATAACAGTCCGACGCCTGAAGAACGTCGAAGCAGGCCTACATGGTCACAGTATGGTTATAGGGCGTCTCGCATGGGAAATCAACTTTATAAATTGTTTACGTAGAAATATACATTTTCAATGGCTTTATACTACAAACTATGCTATACATTTTAGTCCTTGGGTTTTAAGGACTTGGATACATTCATAAGAAAATATTGGATTTTCTTGGATTATAATACTACATTTTACAAGGAAAGAGATTCCTCATACAAGTTTTATGGTATTAAAACTACATTTTAACAAGTTACAAATATAAGTATGGTTTTACTTATACACACTGATTCTATGGGAATTAAAACTATGTTTTATCAAAGATATAAATATAAGTACGGTTTACTTATACATACGACTTTTGTGGAATTAAATCTACGATTCGACTACCAGTAAACACCTATTTACACGGTTTTATACAAGAATAAAACTACGCAATACTATTTTCAAGTATACAAATACCTATACATTTTCGGTCTTTGGGTTTTAAGACTACTACTCATTTATAAGAAAATATTGGATTTTCTGGTTTCAAACACTATCTTTCTACAAGGAAAAAGGATTATGGATTTTCTCATAAAAAAATCTTATGAACTCACCAACGTAATGTTGACACTCTTTCAAACTACTTGTATTCTCAGGAAATTGATAGGGTAACTACAACCTTTGACGATGGGTCGCTATGGCGTCATACTATGTATTTTGATATCATATTGTAATTGTATTCAAAACATACAATCTTTTGAACTATTGTAACATTTACAATTATGTATATGATGGATGTGTTTGCTTTGATCACTATTGTACAAAGGTTGTTGTGATACTGTTCATGAAGTCATCCACCCTCAGACGTTTCTGCCATCGTGGTTTGGGGGTGTGACAGATTGGTATCAGAGCATTGTTTATAGTGAACTAAGTATATTAATCCTTTTAAGATATACAACTATAAATACAATGGGACTAAAACTCTCTAAAACAATCTGTACAAAGTATACTTTAAAATACAATGATATTTTTATAAAGTATACGTACAAGTACATACATACTAGAACAGTGTCATAACCAGAACAATACAAGAGTAATAAGATGAGTTGAACACTACGAGTAGGACTAGGTAGTTATGTAATCATACCTAGGACAAATAGAGCCTGATCAACTGTATTTCTCCAAGGTATGACTAACATGTACTTAGAAATAGTCGTAGTGAACAACAAGTCTAAAAACTTACCAAGAACCATATACAAAGAAACTCTAAAACAAAATATAAAGCTAAAATACTACAAGAGTATTTTATAATACTATAGAACCATACATCTAGACACTTTATGTACCTCTTATACCCCTATCCTTACATAGTAGACCTCACAATTCAATAATACCTGACCAATAACTATTATCGAAAACCTACCATCATCCCTACCAACAGTTCCATTAAACTAATATTGGTAGAAATTCAATCTGAAAGCCGAAGGCGGGCTATGTCACCTGCCAAGTCTTCTGGGTTCTCTTCACTTGTGATCTTGAGAAAATCATGGTTAAAACCACTCATAGCAGAAATAGAAGGCAGGGATTGTTGCTGTGTATGGGTCCCTGATGAAGCTTCCTCCCTCTTCTGAACCTTTCTTTTCTTGTAAACAGCCTTAAAGGCAGCTTGCCTCAATCTCTTTGTGGTATCAGTTATCTTCGAACTGGAACCCTCGACTATTGCTCTTTTCTCGTTCTCTAGACCAAGTATTACGTTTGCTCTACTAGGATTTTTATCAAATTCCTGTTGCATAAATACTTTCAGTCATTACAATCTCATGGCATTAAGATTGTGGAGAAAGAAATACAATTTTTAACCTGAGTATGGTTAATAAGAGTTTGTAGACTCTTAATCTGTCGTTGAGGCCAACTTTTGATGCCTAACTTCCTACAGCGTTGCTTCAACTGTGTTGATCCAACATTGAGTTCCCTTGCAGCTTCCAAAATGGGCTTATCAAAATGCTTGGATATTGTTTCCTTACTCAACGCAGGTCTAGAACCCCATTTTCTACGAACTTCAAAGGTTCTTGGAATCGAGGCTGAAACGTTTTCGTTTTGGATCAATTGTGTATGATCCTGATCACTAACACTTTCATTGTTACCTATTATGGGTAATAGTTATTGATTTCCAAAATCAACCATAAACCCAGAATTCCCATTCTTGAAACTTTCTAAGTTACTTTGGATCAATTGAAAATGATCCTGATATTGAAAACCACCCACGGACTCAAGATTCCCTGAAGCGAGCCCGATAGTGTCATCATGGATCGGCTGTATTTGATCCTGATTTTGAATGTCAGTTTGAAACCCCTGATTCGTTAGAACTACTCCACTATGCAGTATGGGCACGTTCATGCTTAGATTATCATTAGTAAGGTCATCTACAAATGGATGTGTGTATAACGTATGTTAGATAATTAAGAAAAAAATAAACATAAAGCTTAACAAAATGACTTAACCTCGAAGTATATATTGAGATTGCCCAACAACGATGTCTTGATTTAAAGGCAGTGGATCTTCAGGGAGAATACCCATCAGAGGAAAAACTTCAGGATCATCTTGAAGTTGATCCAGCGGTAATATATCTGGAAAATCTATACCTCACATAGTTTAAAACAAAATCAAAACGCTAGAGAAATGAATAAGAAATAAAAGGAGTTAAGGATATTATAATTACCAGACTCCAGTAGAGGTATCTAATTAAACGATAGGGAGGTACCCTCTTCCCTTAGGAAATTCCGCTCAGCGTCTGACAAGTTTTCCATATGAGATCTGTTTTCCATGCCTCGATTGGAAATCTGAGATTATATAAGAATAAACTAGTAGTAGGAAAGAATGAGACGGAAAAGATCTTAGATACAAATGATGATACATACCCGTTTATATAACATCTTACAGCAGGAACTGAAAGGACAACTCACGTTCTTAATACCGAAATTCAAAATATCTACAGTAGATGCAATCTTTTCACCACCCTAAGTGATATCTTTTCCAAATTGGCGGCTTGACTCCGATGAGGACGGGATAACGAAAAGACATTTTTTTAAATATATATATATATATATATATATATATATATATATATATATATATATATATATATCTTTTGATAACGGAAATAGTTCAAAGAATAGTTAATTCAATTATATATTAATCTAATCATAAATAATGAATTAGAACCTACTGATCTAGCATCTGTAGAGCTCGTGGTTCACCTGTATCTTACATGTTTCCTTTCATCCTACTAGTATCAACTGTAAAATGACATTACATATCATATCTTAAATGTGCTTAGGCATTTCCATAATACTTAACTCAAATGATTAAGAAATCAATAGCTAATACAAATCACAATTAGAAAATATCATAGGCTATCAAACCGAAACTCCTAATTTCGTGATTTTACCAAATCAACCGTTAAAAAAAAACATCACAATATTTGGAGTCAATACAACAAATATTAGCAACCTACATATGAGGTGAACCAATGCATACTTTCAGATTTGGATATCTAGGGTTTGAAACCCTAACACTTAAGATCATTAACCTTGTCAATTAAGAACTCGAGAATGCATTTCGGGTATTAAATCCGACATTCCCAAACCTTTTCTACGCAAAATCCTTGATCAAAATGACAAAATTTCACATCTTTTGCTCTAAAAATCGCCTAGGGGATTTTTGGTTCGCTGCCCGAATAACTCCACTGAAGCAGGTTAGCGACATTAACCTTTAAAGTTAGCGTCGTTCACTTTTAAAATCCAACCCATACTCCGAAACCGACCCGTGTAAGTCTACTAGATACTACTGGACGTTATGGTAACTAGAACACAAACCGTTTTCATAAACACGACCCGTGTAACTCCTACAACGCTAAAACAGTTTCAATCCACAACCCGGGAGGACCCGTGTAACTCCTCTTTGATATCTTTAAGGTTTAAACTCCTTCTAAATGAGTTTCTAATCCTCCTAAGAACCTAGTGATTCTTATTAGCTCAAGTTTACTTACCAAAAGTATTACAGCATTACACCCCAAAACCGAAGCAATTGAAAACTGGGAAGCGCCAAGCAAGGACCTGAATTTACCTAGGAACGTGAAGACCAGATCAAACAAAAATACCCACATCTCCTTCCAAACCCTTGAGGATCCATTCAAAGTGCTAAATTTCGGGACGAAATTCCTTCTAACGGGTAGATAATGTAACAACTGTCAAATTAGTCAACGAAAGTCAACTCAAGTCAACCAAAACAGACCATGAAATGTAAATTTCATAACCTCTATAATGTATTATTGGATATTATAATACTATGTACACTAATTCAAAACAATTATACGAACAAACGCTATTAAGTTAGATATTTTTAAAATAAAATAAAATAAAATTATTTTTTTACGTCGTGAATAGTGTCCGACGTGAATAGTATCCGATGTGAATAGAAAAACGGTAAAAATGTAAAAATATTCAGAATATTACAAATTTTATATCGAAATGTAGATAAAATTACGACGGTTCCAAATATATAGTTATATTTTTAACAAACGTTATATATAAAAAGTTATGATAGAAAAACGTATAATTTAACTTGAAAGCGACGTTTGATTATTAAATTTATATATATATATATATATATATATATATATATATATATATATATATATATATATATATATATATATATATATATATATATATATATATATATATATTCAAAGTTTGAATTGAAAAATATAATCAGCCGTTTGAAAGCAAGAACAAGTATTATTATTTTATTTTAATTTTATTTTATATAAAGTGGGCCCCACTTCATTATTTAATCAATTTTACACATTTTACCCTCAAAGAATTCGTATTTTCATTTCGAACACTACGTATTCAATACGTATTTTTAAATTTATCGATAATATTATGACGTTTTATAAAACGGAAAAATTACCGTCAAAACGGTATCGTCGATACGAACAATCTGACGTCAAAATTTAATACTATTGATATTAGTTCTATATTTAATATTTTCTTTTTCTTTAAAATGAAATTGTATTTACATTTAAACCCTATATTTTTATTAAACTTACAACTAATACCCTTTCGTTAATTCGTTAAAGACTTTTAGTTAAAAAGTTGATATTATTAAACTACGATTTTTGTAGATTATATTTTTATAAACGAAAATCATTCGTTTTATATAAAAACTATTAAATCTATTTAAAGAGTATTTAAGTGTATGTTTTGTCATAAACAAATTCTAAAAGCTATAAAAGTCGAATATATGTATCTTGAGGGCTGCAATACGAAAATAAATCTACTATACATATAACCTCATTCTAGCCATTCAAATCACACAAACAAGTTCTTCGATACGTATAGAGAGATATACGAAGAATGAGCGTTAGAAGTAGATATTTCAGTTATAAATATAGAAAGTTCGAGTTAGAAGCACGAAGAGTCGGGCGATCTAACAACAATTGGCGATAAGATCCTAGTCGACATTGAGGTGAGTTCATACCCCTTCTTTTTATATTTATTCAAGTTTTTAAGGGGGAGAATACAAGTTATATTATAAAAATAGCTATTTATACTCATTTGTAACAGTAGTAAACAAAATATAAATTTTGTAAACATCATTATGACAACAATTCAATTATAGTTCCAAAATATAATATCGAATGATCTACTTACGAGAGCGGTGTCTAGGCCGATCATTTGGGCTAGGTTGCTGGATTTTCGAAAGGCTTATACGCTGAAAGGGTCCTGCCTCCCCATTTGATCTTCTACCTGGCCGTTCTTTATTTGATAGTCATGAAATATTATATTTGAATTAATAAAAAGTATAACCAAGTTATTACACCATTATTATGGAAAATATCTTAAAAGATATTGTTTATAACCATTTAAATAAGTTATTTCACATATATTCGTAAATATATGCTTTTCATGACAAGAATACTAAAATAAACTATTATAGGAATAGTTTGTGATTACAAATGTTACTATAATCGTTAGAACAAGATAATTAATTATATACAAATATATAATTATTATACATTACTATATTATCATGGGAAAAATGATAATGGGCAAATACAAGGGTTTTTCATATACAAACTTTACGTAAACAAGTTGATTGATACATACATTTTTGTAAGACGGGTCTTCACAGTGCTTATTTAAGTACATACTATAAGTCCTGAAATTTATAACCAGAGTCTCGGTAAGAGATCGTCATATTTGTGTATAGATCTATACGGGATTGACAACCCCGCACATGAGCTGCTAGCTACAGCTAGACCGACGGGTCTGAGGTGACAAATGTCATAACAGTCCGACGCCTGAAGAACGTCGAAGCAGGCCTACATGGTCACAGTATGGTTATAGGGCGTCTCGCATGGGAAATCAACTTTATAAATTGTTTACGTAGAAATATACATTTTCAATGGCTTTATACTACAAACTATGCTATACATTTTAGTCCTTGGGTTTTAAGGACTTGGATACATTCATAAGAAAATATTGGATTTTCTTGGATTACAATACTACATTTTACAAAGAAAGAGATTCCTCATACAAGTTTTATGGTATTAAAACTACATTTTAACAAGTTACAAATATAAGTATGGTTTTACTTATACACACTGATTCTATGGGAATTAAAACTATGTTTTATCAAAGATATAAATATAAGTACGGTTTACTTATACATACGACTTTTGTGGAATTAAATCTACGATTCGACTACCAGTAAACACCTATTTACACGGTTTTATACAAGAATAAAACTATGCAATACTATTTTCAAGTATACAAATACCTATACATTTTCGGTCTTTGGGTTTTAAGACTACTACTCATTTATAAGAAAATATTGGATTTTCTGGTTTCAAACACTATCTTTCTACAAGGAAAAAGGATTATGGATTTTCTCATACAAAAATCTTATGAACTCACCAACATAATGTTGACACTCTTTCAAACTACTTGTATTCTCAGGAAATTGATAGGGTAACTACAACCTTTGATGATGGGTCGCTATGGCGTCATACTATGTATTTTGATATCATATTGTAATTGTATTCAAAACATACAATCTTTTGAACTATTGTAACATTTACAATTATGTATATGATGGATGTGTTTGCTTTGATCACTATTGTACAAAGGTTGTTGTGATACTGTTCATGAAGTCATCCACCCTCAGACGTTTCCGCCATCGTGGTTTGGGGGTGTGACAGTCACACCCCCGGCCAGTGGTGGAATCACCGAGCGGTAATGACGGTAAACAGTTTGTTATCACAACCATTGCACAATTTCAATATTAAACAAACATTTTATATATATCAGAGTAATATTACATTGTGACCCAACGTTTGACAAAAACGTTGCCCTATTATTTTAATACATGAAGCTATCTGATTTATTGCGTAAACCAAAAAGTTCCTACAGTTCCGTTTGCTCAAAACCCTCCGTATCTTTAATTGTTTCCTGGGAACACAATATCACTTTGAAAAGTCAACATAAAGTTGTCAACATAAAGTTGACGAGTTTACAGGTTTTGATGAAAAATTTGGGTGTCCCCGCTGTTTAAAAAATATATAACATTTTTATAAAAATGTCGATATTTATATATTAATTTATGGTATTTCCCACGAACCGAGCTACAGTGCTACTTAGAGCCTTCTAACCGAGCTATCCTGGCGTAAAATGGCCCCTCTTGACGTTTTTTGCCAGACGTCGACAGTGTACTCGATATGTCAACACCCAAGACAGTTCAGAAGAGTCGTATATATCGACCACATGGGTGAGTTTGCCTAACTGTATACGTATACCTGACCTCTCTAGCCCTTCCTTCAGAAAGTTAACGGTTATAAGTCTAGGGGACTTATGACAATAACTCTAGTACCACAATGAGCTTTTGTTGTTCGCGTATAATGATTTTTGTATATTTGTTTTATTAACAAAGTATATCTTATATAAAAGATATATATATATATATATATATATATATATATATATATATATATATATCGCGTATCACTTAATTAAAAGTGTATCAAATTATATATTTTTAGCGTTAACGTATCGTAACAATATGTTTAATTTTCGTAATTCATCATAATAATATTATTATTATTTTGGGTTTATTTTATAAAAAGCCCTATATTTTCAACTTTTTTCTGTTTAAACTTAAAACTTTAATTTTTTTTCAAAAAAGACCTAAATTTTGGAGAAACTTTTTAATTTAGACCCTTAACCAGTTTTACAGGTTATACATATTTTTTTTTTCAGAAAAAACCCTAATTTCTTTTCTTTTTTCCGAAAAAACCCTCAATTTCAGTTATTATTTCACAAAGAAAATTTTTTCTTCGTTTTTGTAATTGACATAACTTTCATATACGATGTCCAAATTCTACGAACTTTATATCCCTGGAAAGGTCGTAAGTAATACTACAACTTTGCTTTACTGACTTTTGTTTAATATATTCAGATATTTCGCTACACTGGCTTGTTTTCTTATAATAGCTGTATCTTTTGCATACGAGCTCCGTTTTCGACGTTCTATAAGTCGACGGATTCGTAAACACGAATACATCGTGTAATGAATATTATTTAAACCAAAATATTATTTGTATGATTTATCGAATTTTACGATACTGTAGTCTATTATTCGAAATTATGGCGTTTACTCGATAATTGATTCGAAATAGCGTATTGTAGTATTATAATTTCCAATAATACATTAGGAAAGTTATGAAAATTACATTTCAACGTATTATCCTAATTTGCGCTCTGGTTGACCTTTGTTGACCAAATTTGACGGATGTCACAGACGGTGTCGCAAGAAAGTGACGACATGGCACTTATGTGGTTGGAGTTTGAACTATATAATTTAAACCTTCACGAGCGGATGAAATTTGAAAAGAAAAAGCTTACGAAGACAAACAATGAGCCCACCATGATCGACAATGAGCCTGTGAATAAAAACGACGACTAAAAGATATAAAGTTTTTGTTGTCGAATCCGGAGGAGGGTCTCGAATGGGAAGCACTCGAGATGGTTTATGTTTGTCGTTTTAGTTCATGTTTGTCGTTTTAGTTTATGTTACTAATTTGTTGTTTGGATATCTTATATGAAAGATATGCCAACTACAAAAACGAAGAAAAATAATTTTTTTTGTGAAAAAGTTCTTGAAAAATAGTTTAACTTGCGGATAAACTCGTAAATGGCCTAAATTAAAAAGTTTTATGAAAAAGAAAAAATCGAGGGTTTTTTCGTAAAAAAAGAAAAAAAAATTGGGGTCTTTTAGTCGTTGTTTTTCTTCGCGGGCTCGTTGTCGATAATGGCGGGATCGTTGTTTGTCTTCATAAGCATTTTTATTTCAAATTTCATCCGTTTGTGAAGGTTTAAATTGTACCGTTCAAACTCCAACCACAAAAGTGCCACGTCGTTGCTTTCTTGCGACCCCGTCTGTGACATCCGTTAAATTTGGTCAACAAAACTCAACAAATGTCAACCAGAGCGCAAATTAGGATAATACGTTGAAATGTAATTTTCATAACTTTCCTAATGTATTATTGGAAATTATAATACTAAATTACGATATTTCGAATCAATTATCGACTAACGATATAATTTCAAATAATAGACTACAGTAGCGTAAAATTTGATAAATCATACAAATAATATTTTGGTTTAAATAATATTCATTACACGATGTATTCGTGTTTACGAATCCGCCGCCCCGGCCTTCGATTCCCCTTACTCATAAAGGGTTATAGAACGTCGAAAACGGAGCTCGTATGCAAAAGATACAGGTATTATAAGAAAACAAGCCAGTGTAGCGAAATATCTGAACATATTCAAACAAAAGTCAGTAAAGCAAAGTTGTAGTATTACTTACGACCTTTTAGGGATATAAAGTTTGTAAAATTTGGACATCGTATATGAAAGTTATGTCAATTACAAAAACGAAGAAAAAATTTTCTTTGTGAAAAAATCACTGAAATTGAGGGTTTTTTCGGAAAAAAGAAAAGAATATTAGGGTTTTTTCTGCAAAAAAAAAGTATGTATAACCTGTAAAACCGGGTAAATTGTCTAAATTAAAAAGTTTATCCAAAATTTAGGTCTTTTTTGAAAAAAAAAATAAAATTTTAGGTTTAAACAGAAAAAAGTTGAAAATGTAAGGCTTTTTATGAAATAAACCCTATTATTTTCTATAATAACAATAGTATCATTTCATTATTTTTATCAACATATATTGTAATATTTCATGCTTTAGAGACGATACCCTCCACTTATAATAAACGTAATTAAAAACAAATATCTCCTATTTTGACATGTATTGACCCTTATATTTGAAAATAATAAAAGCGACAAAAATGAGGGGCCGTAAACTCACCGTAAGGTGTTCGCGGAATTTTTCCGAAAAAAAGCTGAGCGGCGGTCGACGGCGGCTAGCGGCGGCGAAGGGAGGTGGTGATCGAAAGTAAAGGAGAGAGTGGTGGTGATGATGGAGAAGTCTCCTCCTCCATCCTATTTATACTAGTTCCAAATCCAAACCTCGAAAAACGCGTCGCGACCTCGTGCCGGTGTGTCGTGCATGCGTTGTCTCATGGCATGTGTCACGACATGCAGCTAGTAAGTGTTGCACATGCGTGGTGACACATGGCACACATGCGTTTCTCCACGTGGCGCGTTTGTGTCCATGTTCTCGGTATTTGTGCCGTTGGAGACTCGTACGAAAATTTCGTTGACACTAAAACGTGCGAAATTTTACGACGTTCGATTTGATATAAAATTTTTGTGTTTACGACTCCCGGTTGTCACATATCTTTTAATTGAATTTATTATATATATATATATATATATATATATATATATATATATATATATATATATATATATATATATATATATATATATATATAATATAACGTTTAAGAAAATACTGATTTGTCGTTTTCGGATAATTATAACTTTGTTCTTTATGTCAATTTGTTCGCTTTTTCAAGTAGTATTTGTTTAACTTATCATAAGTCTAATATGACACATTGATCGTTAAAACATTACCTTATATATTATGTTGGTCGTTATTACGTGTTCAGGGCGTCGTTTGGGTATAAAATTTTACAATTGTCACAAGCACTCCACCGCTTCCGACTGTCTCCTTCCCTCTCGACTTCCTGTTCTCGTTTCTTCTAGCTCTCGCTATCTCCTTCTCTAACCTCAACACTCATCTCCGATGATGGTTTCTCCGATAAGCACACACACACACGGATGGGGAACGGGACCTGTAAGCCCGATAGGTAGTTGACACACACGGATGGGGAACGGGACCTCACCCTAACTGATATTCAAGGTGGAAGAAAAGTAGTTGAGACTACAAGAAAAGCAGGAAAATACTAGTGGACGCTTCAGAAGAAGTCACCACGATTTAGGTCTAACCTTAAAGGGAAGGGACCAAAACGAAAAAGGTGATGTGGTGTAAGAAGTGCAGGAAAAGCACTCAGAAAATTTTAGAGTTGCGACTCTACCGTTGAATTATTGAAATTGTAGAAAACAGGAGCATATTGCTCGAGCCTGTTGGATGGAACGAAAGTGTTACCAGCGCGGAGCTATAGATCACTTTCCTACGAAATGTTCACATGCTAAATGTGGAGTAATGGGTGATAAACCCAGGAAAGAATGGGGAGGAATGAAAGAAGAAACGAACGGTCAAAAAGAACCAGTGGTACCATGAGCATTCCAGCAGACTGTGGAAAAATCTCGTGAGAAAACTGATATGGTTTTAGATATAATTGTTTTGAATATACTCCCCGTGTACGTTATATTTGATCCATGAAGCTATGCTTTGGATTGGTGACTTTGATGTCTTGTCTGAATATTTCATCAACGATTATGGATGGAATTTTGGAAGTAGCTATAGCAGATAGCAAATATGTTCGAGATATTGAACACCTGGGAGGTTGTCTGCTTAGGATTTACGGGACCATTTTTCCCTATGAATCTGAAGCCGATGACTACCAATGAATCTGAAGTAATGGTACGTATGAATTGGTTGGCAATGAATGATGCTAACATGAATTGTAGAAATATGAACATTATGGTTCTAAAATCAGAAATGAAATGGAGGAAAATCCAGAGTAAATGACCGTTGTTGAAAATACCGATTACTTCTCTTTGCTTAAACTCGGAGAAGAGTTAGTAAAGGAAGGATGTTTTAGTTGGCATCTACAGTATTGGCCAAGCTAAATAAAGCGGTGAAAGAAGTGTAAAACTTTAAACGAATTCTTGGATGTTTCTTCCAAAGAACTTCCAGGATTACCGCTAGATTGATGAGAAGAGTTTATGATTAAACTGGTTCTGGGAGCCGTTTCTGTTATTCAGGCTCTATACTGATTAGCATCTGCAGAGATGGCAGAGTGGGAAAACAATCAGAAGAAAATTTTGAAACGGGGTTTCATAAGACCGTGTATGTCATTATGTGAAGCCCTATCTTGTTTGAAAAGAAGAAAAACAAGTTGATGTGTATGTGCATTGACTACCGAGAATCTGATATCCTCGAAACCAGAACTAATATGATGTACAGTTGTGCTAAATATTGGAGTTACTTCGTGGAGAAAAGTGATATGCGAAGTTTTCCAAGTATGAAATTTAGCTAAAAGAAGTTTCAATTCTTTGGGTATGTTAACAGTGCCAAAGATGTTAAAGTAGATCCAGTGGAAATGATGCTGTGATAAAACGGGAACCGTCTGAGGAATCTGACTAAAATTGTAGTTTCCTTAAATTGGCATGTTACCATAGGAGAGTTGTAGAAAACCGCTCCTTGACTGCTGTTTAGCTAATTAAAGTTGACCAAGAAAAGTGAAAAGTTTGAGTGGGTAGAAAGACCACAAGTATCTTTTCAAAGGTTGAAATAAACCTTGTGTGAAGCTCCGGTGTTAGCATTATCGCTAAGCGGAGAAGATAATTTATTTTACAGAAATGTATCCAGAGTTAATTTTGGGTACATAACATTGCAGTAGCAATTATGATTATGGCATTTAAGCTTTGGAGACACTACTTGTATGGTGTAAAGCTTACTGTTTATACGAATCATAAAAGTTTGAAGTACTTAATTGATCAAAAAGAAGCTAAATATGAGATAGCAAAGACAGATGGGTTACTAAAAGATTTCGGTTATGAAATCTTGTACCATCTCGAAAAGGCAGATGTGGCTATAGATGCCTTGAATTGAAAAAGAATATCCTTTGAAGGTTATATCCACATGTATGAATGTGGCAAATTGATTACCTAAGTTGATTCGGGTAGCACAAGAAGAAGTGCGCAAGTCTGAAAACGTGAAAAGTGAATGAATGATTTGATATTGGAAGAAGCTAGTTGGAAAATCACAACAATTTAAAACCCTTGGTGGTTGTGTATGTGGATTCCAACGCAAAGCGAAACATAAGATTTACTTTGAAAAGATGCATATTGAAACGACCAAAACTTTACTATATAAATATGTAATATAAGTTGTGTGTATTTTAAAACCTTATATATAATAAAATGAGAAATGTTGGTTGAAAAGGTTAATTTAGTCATTTTCACATAAAGGGTAAATTGGTCATTTGACCAAATGTGGAAATTAATATAAACTTTATTTATGATTTAGGACTAAAATGTAAGAATTATAGTTCCAAGTGGCCAATATAAGTGTTAGTGTCAAAAGTCTAAAGAATGCAAGCTTAGGGACCAAAATTGTAAAATTTTTATAAATAAAAATAAACATAAATGAGTGATTTATCACTCATTCTCCAGAACCTTGTAGACATATCGAGAGAGAAGAAGAGGTTACGGGAAGAAGAGGAAGAAGGTGAAGTTTCATAGGAATTTGAAGAAAGAATTGAAGGTTTTTGTTAGAATCAAGGTAAGAACTCCACTATTCATCATCTTCTTCATATGAAACCTGGAAATTCGTGTGATGAAGATCATGGGATATTTCCAGGAGTTCATCTCCATCAAGCTAGACCAAAGTATCAAGTAAATACACATGAATTTTAGAGAGTTATTGAAGTTTTGGTAAAATCCATAGAAATGGGTTTGAGCTCATGAACCCTAGAAATTGGGTTTATGGGTTTGAAACTGATTTCCATTGATTTAACAAGTCCTAAGGGTCATAAAGAGTGTAAGAAATCTGTACCAAACTTGAAAATCAAACAAAATGAATTTTTGGTTAAAAATGGGCATTACGGGAATGTTTTAAGCCTTGGAATGGAATTGTTGATTCCATGGTTTAAAACTATAAGTAAGCTGCTATTCTAGGCCTAAAAATGACCTTAAAATGATTAAGTTACATAATAGGGACTTAATCCTCGGACTAAAGGACCTGCAGCACAAAAATTGGCCAAGGAAAAAGAACCCAGGAAACACACGAGTCGTGTGTTCCATAAGAGGAAAAACACACGAGTCGTGTCCTCCCTGGAAAACCCTTCTGTCCAATTTTTGAGTTTGGAACTCGATGCTAGACTTGTCCGATCGACCCGTAACTTATACCATAGCCTTAAAATGGTATGAAAACATGTGGAAAATTGTTAAATCAATAATCCGACCTCGCGGAAAATCACTGTAGCAGGCAGTGGCTAAAAATCAAGTAATTGCCCAAACTTGATTTTTAGATTTAGCTAGATTGGTCCGATAAACTTCAAACTTGAAACACAGGTTTAAAATGGCATAAGACTTCATGGATAGGTGTTGAAATTATAATATGATCTCCTGAGACTACTGTAGCAAAATACGTACAATATACGACTTATTTAAAGTTGGTCATTTTAAAGCTATCTATTTATTATGATCAACAAAAGTATTAGAAAAGACTCTAACATGTTATAGAGTCGATTTAAATGAAATTAATATATCAAATACTATATATATAGGTGCAAGTCAAGTAGTCGAACACCGAAAGGGTAAAGAACCGAGGAACGTCTAGACAACCCTTCACAAGTCATAAGGTGAGTACATGTAGCATTTTACCCATTTTGGGATACATGGCAAGTAAGTAAGTATTTTTCAGATTTCATATATTATTTTTATATGTGAAAAATATTTGCAAAAATGGTCCTTTTTCTAGTTTAAATAGAAAGTTAACTGCTATATTTGAAAGTATGATTCTTGATGATAGCCTAATTTATAATAGAGATATGTTTGAGTCAAAAGCTTGACATTTAGCCATTTCTCATGCAAGTAATGTTTTGTTTTCAGAAAAGTATTTTATGTTTGACTGGTATTGTGACTAGCATTGTTAGTAAGGGAACTATGTTCCAACCTACCCGGGTTAGGTAAGGAGTCTACTGGGGACAACCCCTTCGCGAAGTAGACTGCCTCAGCAATTCTACCGTTAGTATTGATTCGTTCTTTCTAATTGTAGAGACTTGGGGTATCACTTATAGTGATTAATGCCCTAAGTATAAAAATCTCAGCAAGTTTATAAAACCAGTCAAAGAAAGTATAAAAGACATTATTTTTGCAAAGATTGGTATATGATGCTTTTGAAAAGTAAAAAGATATGATTCGTGTATATTATGTAGTTTTGACCAAGATATTATGTTACGAAAGTTTATAAAAGTTAGTAAAAGAAATTTAAAGTTTGAGTCTAAAACTCATGTAACTCACGAGACAATTTGTCTTACGTATTTTATTTTTATACCATGTATTCCAGGTTCAGGTATAAGGCTGTGAGATAGTTTGAAGTTGCTAAATAAGCACTAGGTGCAAAGGAGTGGAGCTGGATACAGCTTCCATGTTTGGTATTGGTTGAATCCGTTTCTCTTAAGCTTATGGTTTGATATGTAATTGTAACTCCCCTTTTTGTTGTATTTTAAACAAATAACTTGGTTTTTGTTAAACCGTATTTTGTAAAATACGTTTTTATGTATTAAAAATGGTAAGAAAAGTTGGGGCGTTACAAGTTGGTATCAGAGCCATAGTTTAAGCGAATTAGGATTGGATCATTCCACTCCTAGGCTTAGACTAGTAAAATAGTCAGTTAAAGTGTCACATAAATTGTTATGTCTTAAGGAAATAAGACATTATTTGTTAATGGAATTATATGAATATAATTATGAGTTAAAAGTAACTAATTGATACTAGTGAACAGTGGAACCGAGCGGAAACATCGGGAACAACATGTGTAGGTGATTATGGTAATATGGGCCCGTATTATCATAATCACAGGACGCGTATTGTGACTAGTGTAACCGCGAAGGAATACTGGGAAACTAGTGGAAAAGTAGTAGACAAATATTATGATATATTATGAAAGACTAAAGTATTTGAAATCTTATAGCAAAATGAGGACTAGAAGTGGACAAGGATCGTACGCAGAAAATCCGGATCCTAATGCAAGACCCCCTGTTCCTCCTCGACCGCCCCAAGCTGTTGACGATGGAAATGCAAGGGGTGAGGCTAATCCGCCTCCACCTCCATTGACTTTGGAGGCAATTCAGAAATTATTGCATGATTCACAAGTGCAAAACAGACAAGAAATGACCCGTCTTTTGGATGAGCGACTGGGTGAAAGATCTAGGTCGCAACCTGAAGATAGCGAGAAGAGTGTGGCTCCTGAAGGCACTAATCCAAGACAGAATACTTCTCAGGGAGACTCTTCTTCCAAGACGCAGCCACAGTTTAAGAAAAAAGGGACGTGTACTTTTAAGGACTTTATGTCCTGTCGACCAAAGGAGTTCAATGGGGAAATGGACCCACGAATAACTATCCGGTGGGTGACCGAAATGGAACAAGTTCTTCACATTTGTCATTGTGAAGATGATTTGAAGGTTGGGTTTGCTTCTCAAATGCTGAAGGCGGGGGCTCTTGATTGGTGGAATACTCTCCGCCGAACCAAGGGAAGTGATTTTGTTGATGCTTTATCTTGGAAGGAGTTTGTTCAGCGGTTAAAAGGCAAGTTCTGTTCAGCCAGGCATCGGGAGAATTTGGTTAATGAATTCTTTGCTCTTGCAAAGGATAAACAGACAGTTGATGAGTATACTAAGAAATTTTGTGAAATGTTGCCATTCTTGGACGACACGTTACCGACGGAAGCTGGAAGGATTAACCGTTATGTTAATGGGTTGCCAGGGGATTATTCTTTGGAAGTTAGTAAAGCCACTACTCTTGATGAAGCCATTGAATCTGCGGCTAGAGTTGAGAGTATGTTAGAGAAAAAGGCAAAAGAAAGACAAGTTTTTACGGAGAAGCGAAAGTCTTCAGGAATCTCTGGAGCAAACAAGAAGAGCCGTTTTTCATCAGGAATTTCTAAACAAGGTGAAGTCAAAGAGTGTAAGAAGTGTGGTAAAAGGCATAGTGGAGAATGCAAGAAGGGTACCAGCGGGTGTTATAAATGTGGTCTTCCGGGCCACCTAGCCAAAGATTGTAAAGTGAAAGACATCAGTGAAGTGGAATGTTATAATTGCCATGAAAAGGGACATTACAGCACCAATTGTCCCAAGAAGAAGAATGAGACATTAATTTCCACTGCGAGTAATAAGAAGGCGGAGCCGGCAAAGACAAAAGGAAGAGCATTTCAGATGACCCTTGAAGAAGCCAAAGAAGATCAGGATGTGGTGGCAGATACACTTATTGTAAACTCGCAACCTGCTTATGTTCTTTTCGATTCTGGAGCACATTTTTCTTTTGTGTCCCATGATTTTAGTAAGCGTCTGAATATGCCAATGAAACCATTAGATAATACTTGCGTAATAGAAGTCGCGAACGGGGAGCTAGTTACGGTACGACATGTGTACGAGAAATGTCCGGTTGAGGTTAATGGGCGAATCTTAAAGGCTGATTTGTTACCTATCGGAATTAAGGGATTCGATATTGTTATTGGGATGGATTGGCTCGGAACTCATAATGCTAAAATCCTATGCGGAAAACGAATGGTGTCGATTAAATTTCCTGATAGTAGCAAAGTTTATATATATGGGGAACGACGGAAGAATATGCAGAGTCTCATCACTGCTATTAAAGCCCGTAAGTGCATCCAAAAAGGGTGTGAATCATTCATTGCTTATGTGATGAATGGGAGGAAAGAGAAGCAGAAGATGGAGGATATAAAAGTAGTTAATGAATTTCCTGAAGTTTTTCCTGACGACTTACCTGGGTTACCACCCATTAGGCAAGTCGAATTTCGCATTGACCTTGTTCCAGGAGCAAGTCCCATTGCTCGGGCGCCTTACCGTCTTGCTCCTACAGAGATGAGAGAACTTATGTCTCAGTTGCAAGAACTTCTTGACAAGGGGTTCATTCGTCCCAGCTCTTCTCCTTGGGGAGCTCCAGTGTTATTTGTCAAGAAGAAAGATGGTACTATGCGTATGTGTATAGACTATCGTGAGCTCAATAAAGTGACAATCAAGAATCATTACCCTTTGCCAAGAATTGATGATTTATTTGATCAGCTGCAGGGAGCTAGTTATTTCTCAAAGATTGACCTTCGATCCGGATATCATCAAGTGCGGGTGAAAGATGAAGATGTATGCAAGACTGCATTCCGAACTCGATATGGTCACTATGAATTTTTAGTGATGCCATTCGGTCTCACTAATGCCCCAGCTGTGTTTATGGACCTTATGAATAGGGTCTGTAAACCTTTTCTTGATAGATTTGTTATCGTTTTCATTGACGATATTCTAGTCTATTCGAAAAGTGAAGCGGAGCATGAAGTGCACCTACGTGAAGTGTTGCGTACCTTGAAGAATGAACAGTTATATGCGAAGTTGTCAAAATGTGACTTTTGGTTGCGGGAAGTTCAGTTTCTGGGTCATGTTGTTTCAGCCGAAGGTATTAAAGTGGACCCAGCAAAAATAGAAGCGGTAATGAAATGGGAGCCACCGAAGACACCTACAGAAGTTAGAAGTTTTCTTGGGTTAGCCGGTTATTACCGACGATTTATCCAAGATTTTTCTAAAATAGCGGTGCCATTGACTCAGTTAACTCGGAAAGAAGTGAAGTTTATCTGGGGAGAAAAACAGCAAGAAGCCTTTGAAATACTGAAAAAGAAGTTATGTGAAGCTCCAGTACTCTCTTTACCAGAAGGCACAGAAGAGTTTGTAGTATTCAGCGATGCATCTAATAGAGGTCTCAGATGTGTTCTTAGGCAACGGGGCAAAGTTATTGCCTATGCTTCTAGACAGCTAAAAGATGCAGAGACGCGTTACACTACTCATGATCTAGAATTGGCTGCAATTGTGTTTGCATTAAAGATTTGGAGGCACTATCTGTATGGGACGAAATGCAAGATATATACAGATCACAAAAGTCTACAATATCTCTTCACTCAGAAAGAATTAAACCTAAGACAGACACGGTGGATTGAATTGGTGAATGATTATGACTGTGAAATAATTTATCACGAAGGAAAAGCTAATGTAGTAGCCGATGCTTTAAGCCGAAAGGTTCGTGAAAAAGTTATTAAAGGAAGATCTATGCGAATTGAAGTGGTCTCAACTTTGATTCAAAAGATTAAAGAAGCGCAAGACGATGCTTTAACTGAAGAGAATATAAAGAAAGAAAAGCTTGGCAAAAAGGTGGTGTTTGAAGAAAATACTCAAGGGTTACGTACTTTTAAAGGACGTATTTGGGTACCTAAGTATGGTGCAACTAGAAAGATAATCTTGGATGATTCTCACAAATCCAAGTATTCTATACATCCTGGAAGTACAAAAACATATCAAGATTTGAAGCAGCATTATTGGTGGCCAGGAATGAAAAAGAAAATAGCAAAATACATATCCCACTGTGATACCTGTGCACAAGTAAAAGCAGAACATCAGGTACCATATGGTACTGCGCAGTCATTACAGATACCAGAAGGGAAATGGGAAGATCTGACCATGGATTTTGTTATGGGACTGCCAAGAACGAGAAGGGGACATGATAGTATATGGGTCATTGTTGACAGATTGACTAAAAGTGCCCTATTCCTCGCAATGAAAGAAACTGCCTCACTTGGAGAATTAGCTCAGTTATACATCGATGAAGTGATCAGACGTTATGGAGCACCTTTGTCCATAGTTTCAGATAGAGATCCTCGATTTACGTCCAATTTCTGGGATTCTCTACAAGAAAAGATGGGGACACGAATCAAGATGAGTACAGCCTATCATCCTCAAACAGATGGGCAAAGCGAACGTACTATCCAGACTTTGGAGGACATGTTGAGATCGTGTGCCATTGATTTTGGTGGTAATTGGGACCAGCACCTACCATTAGTAGAATTTTCGTATAACAACAGTTATCACTCAAGCATCAAGATGCCGCCTTTTGAAGCTTTATATGGTCGGAAATGTAGAACCCCAGTGTGTTGGTTGGAAGCTGGTGAAGCAAAGCTCACTGGCCCAGAAATTGTAAGAATGACAAATGAAAAGATTGGAGTGATACAGACTAATATGAAAGCTGCACAAGATCGCCAAAGAAGCTATTCAAGCTTGAAGAAAAGACCCTATGATTTAAAAGAAGGCGATTTGGTGATGATAAAAGTGTCACCATGGAAAGGAGTGATAAGATTCGGCAAGAAAGGGAAGTTGAGTCCAAGATACATTGGACCCTTCAAAATACTGAAAAGAATTGGTTTACAAGCCTTCAAGCTGGAGTTGCCACAAGAACTCAGGGGAATACATGATACGTTTCATGTATGCTATCTTAAGAAGTACTTTGGAAAGAAGGAATTAACCATTCCTTTAGAAGAAGTAAGAGTGGAAGCACCTAACAGACTAGTTGAAGAACCAGAGGCGATGTTAGAAGTGAAGACCAAGAAACTAAGGAACAGAGAGATTGATCTGGTATTGGTCAAGTGGAAACATTCACTGGGTTCAGACTTGACTTGGGAAACCTTAGAAAGCATGAAAAGAAGATACCCTAATTTTACGGATTATGAAGCGATTCCGAGGACGGAATCCTAATTAGGGGGAGGTAGTTGAAACGACCAAAACTTTACTATATAAATATGTAATATAAGTTGTGTGTATTTTAAAACCTTATATATAATAAAATGAGAAATGTTGGTTGAAAAGGTTAATTTAGTCATTTTCACATAAAGGGTAAATTGGTCATTTGACCAAATGTGGAAATTAATATAAACTTTATTTATGATTTAGGACTAAAATGTAAGAATTATAGTTCCAAGTGGCCAATATAAGTGTTAGTGTCAAAAGTCTAAAGAATGCAAGCTTAGGGACCAAAATTGTAAAATTTTTATAAATAAAAATAAACATAAATGAGTGATTTATCACTCATTCTCCAGAACCTTGTAGACATATCGAGAGAGAAGAAGAGGTTACGGGAAGAAGAGGAAGAAGGTGAAGTTTCATAGGAATTTGAAGAAAGAATTGAAGGTTTTTGTTAGAATCAAGGTAAGAACTCCACTATTCATCATCTTCTTCATATGAAACCTGGAAATTCGTGTGATGAAGATCATGGGATATTTCCAGGAGTTCATCTCCATCAAGCTAGACCAAAGTATCAAGTAAATACACATGAATTTTAGAGAGTTATTGAAGTTTTGGTAAAATCCATAGAAATGGGTTTGAGCTCATGAACCCTAGAAATTGGGTTTATGGGTTTGAAACTGATTTCCATTGATTTAACAAGTCCTAAGGGTCATAAAGAGTGTAAGAAATCTGTACCAAACTTGAAAATCAAACAAAATGAATTTTTGGTTAAAAATGGGCATTACGGGAATGTTTTAAGCCTTGGAATGGAATTGTTGATTCCATGGTTTAAAACTATAAGTAAGCTGCTATTCTAGGCCTAAAAATGACCTTAAAATGATTAAGTTACATAATAGGGACTTAATCCTCGGACTAAAGGACCTGCAGCACAAAAATTGGCCAAGGAAAAAGAACCCAGGAAACACACGAGTCGTGTGTTCCATAAGAGGAAAAACACACGAGTCGTGTCCTCCCTGGAAAACCCTTCTGTCCAATTTTTGAGTTTGGAACTCGATGCTAGACTTGTCCGATCGACCCGTAACTTATACCATAGCCTTAAAATGGTATGAAAACATGTGGAAAATTGTTAAATCAATAATCCGACCTCGCGGAAAATCACTGTAGCAGGCAGTGGCTAAAAATCAAGTAATTGCCCAAACTTGATTTTTAGATTTAGCTAGATTGGTCCGATAAACTTCAAACTTGAAACACAGGTTTAAAATGGCATAAGACTTCATGGATAGGTGTTGAAATTATAATATGATCTCCTGAGACTACTGTAGCAAAATACGTACAATATACGACTTATTTAAAGTTGGTCATTTTAAAGCTATCTATTTATTATGATCAACAAAAGTATTAGAAAAGACTCTAACATGTTATAGAGTCGATTTAAATGAAATTAATATATCAAATACTATATATATAGGTGCAAGTCAAGTAGTCGAACACCGAAAGGGTAAAGAACCGAGGAACGTCTAGACAACCCTTCACAAGTCATAAGGTGAGTACATGTAGCATTTTACCCATTTTGGGATACATGGCAAGTAAGTAAGTATTTTTCAGATTTCATATATTATTTTTATATGTGAAAAATATTTGCAAAAATGGTCCTTTTTCTAGTTTAAATAGAAAGTTAACTGCTATATTTGAAAGTATGATTCTTGATGATAGCCTAATTTATAATAGAGATATGTTTGAGTCAAAAGCTTGACATTTAGCCATTTCTCATGCAAGTAATGTTTTGTTTTCAGAAAAGTATTTTATGTTTGACTGGTATTGTGACTAGCATTGTTAGTAAGGGAACTATGTTCCAACCTACCCGGGTTAGGTAAGGAGTCTACTGGGGACAACCCCTTCGCGAAGTAGACTGCCTCAGCAATTCTACCGTTAGTATTGATTCGTTCTTTCTAATTGTAGAGACTTGGGGTATCACTTATAGTGATTAATGCCCTAAGTATAAAAATCTCAGCAAGTTTATAAAACCAGTCAAAGAAAGTATAAAAGACATTATTTTTGCAAAGATTGGTATATGATGCTTTTGAAAAGTAAAAAGATATGATTCGTGTATATTATGTAGTTTTGACCAAGATATTATGTTACGAAAGTTTATAAAAGTTAGTAAAAGAAATTTAAAGTTTTCTAAAACTCATGTAACTCACGAGACAATTTGTCTTACGTATTTTATTTTTATACCATGTATTCCAGGTTCAGGTATAAGGCTGTGAGATAGTTTGAAGTTGCTAAATAAGCACTAGGTGCAAAGGAGTGGAGCTGGATACAGCTTCCATGTTTGGTATTGGTTGAATCCGTTTCTCTTAAGCTTATGGTTTGATATGTAATTGTAACTCCCCTTTTTGTTGTATTTTAAACAAATAACTTGGTTTTTGTTAAACCGTATTTTGTAAAATACGTTTTTATGTATTAAAAATGGTAAGAAAAGTTGGGGCGTTACACATATTGTAGTAGATATGCAATAAATCCGGGCCAGTGCCAAACGGTATAGGATGATGAAACCTATATATTGGTGGCCGGGAGTGAAGAAAGATGTTGAAAGATATGTGAAAAATGTTTGATTTGTTCACAAGCAAAGTCAAACTATTAGTAACATACGGAGAAAATTAACTGTTGCAGATTACAGAGAAGAAAAAGGGACGATATTATTATAGACTTTGTAATAAAGTCTCCGCAAGTACCGCATGAGTATAACACCATATGGGTAATAGTTAACCGGATGATGAAACTAGCGTAAAATTATACCGACTAGTGAAGAAATTAAGATTGAAATGGTATAGTCACTAGGAATAATTAACTCAAAGGTACCGTATATTGATGGACGGGGCGACATAATGAAGCAGTCTATAGAAGATATGCTTGAAATATGCATAACAGACCTTAGTGGAAGATGAGAAGATCGTCTATCTTTGGCGGAATTTGTAGAAAATCACAGATATTATACTAAAGTTTTAATGGCTCGTATGGAGTATTGTATGGAGTGCTGTGTCCTACTTCGATTTGATGAATTGAAGTGGTAGAAAAGCCGTTGGCTAGATCCTAGATTATAGTACAAACTGAATAGAAAACTTGATGAATACCAGAAATTTGAAAATGGCTAATAATTAGCAAAAGTGGTATGCGGATCATCGAGTAAAACTGTTGAAATTCCAAAGGGGGGAAAGATGACAGTGTTCAAAGTATCCCTTTGGAAAGACTAAAGATTGTTTTAGGACAAAAAGGAAAGTGGAGTCTTTGTTCATAGGACCTTTCCATATATCCCAAAGAGTAAGAATTGTGGTGTATTGATCGAAGTTTCTTGATGAACTTCAAGATCATTATAATGTTTTCTATGGGTCTCATTTTCTTTTGAGAACATGGATTGATGAATTCCAAATAATACCTCATGTTGAAATGGAGGTAGGTAAAGAATTAAGATAACCGGGACAACCGGAGGAGCGTTAGATAGAAAACGAGATACCTATGAAGTAAGAAGACTAGTATGGTAAAAGTGATTTGGCAATACCATAAAGGTTTTCATATGATATGGGCAACCGAAATTGTAATGAGATAGAAATACCCTCAACTCTTTGTTTGATTCCGAGGACGGAATCTTTTGAAGGAGGGGAGAATTTGTAACACCAAATACTTGTGATAAGTATTTGAAAGTTAATTCTAGTAAAAAGGGGTAAATTGGTCATTTTGCCATAAAAGGGTAATTTGGTCATTTGACCATGTAAAGGACCAATCATGTAAAAACATTGTTGCTTGTGGCAAAAGGATAAGGAATGAAAGTTTTGTTGTAATAAAACTTGAGAAAAGTGCCAAAAGTTCAAGAAATGGAACTTAGGGACTAAATTTGTAAAACTGGAAAATATAAAAGAGAGAAATATCTCTCATAATTGTGGCTGAACATAGAGAAGCATCGGGAATGTTTCTTGGGTGCGATTTCTGCAGAATTCATGAGGATTGAAGTGTGGAATCGGATTAATAGTTTGGAGTTTGAAGTTTTCAAGCAATTAAGGTTAGTTCTTTGAAACTCTAACATAAGAAATTGATGTGTTCTTCACAGGATGGATTGGAAACTGAAATTCCAGTTATCATCCAAGAGGTTCACATGATTTTTAAGCTTCAACATGTTTATGTTGTAAGCATATGGGTAAAACATCAAAGTATGTTGTTATTGTTGAAAATTTGGAACTTTGCTCAAGAACCCTAGAATACATGTTTATATGATCCAGTGGATTCTAATGGGTTCTAATGAGTTCCAAATGTTGCTGGAGATGAGAATAATCAGTAGAAGTGATTAATTTTGAATAATTTCGGTTTTGGACCAAAAATGTGAAAAACGGGAAATGTTAGAAATGGATTGGAATTACCAATTCCATTGTTTAAAACTTGTGGTAAATGAAAGGTTTTGGTCCTGGAACAAACCCCTACTGATTAAGTCGTGTATTAAGGGCTTAATATGAGAAAATGAGATTTTGTAGCATAAAAATCGGAGTTTCTGGCCTGCTGTTCAGCGATCGCGACGCGACCACATGGTGGATCGCGACGCGAAGTCGCGCCAGGTGCAAAATGAGCAAATTGCTCCTGCCTTCTGTTAAGGTTTGGTCCAATTTTGGGACTTGATGCTAGACTTGTCCGTTTGACCTCAAATTTTGAACATAGGTCTAATATGATGTGAAACTTCATGGAAAATTGTCGGAATACGTATACGACCTCCCGAAGGTACTGTAGTAAAATACACGTATTTCGGGAAAAATTTATAATTAGTAAAAAGATGGTAAGTGAAAGTTATCATCTAGAAATGGTCCCCAATTGTGTTATATTGGACTCTTGTGTAGTAGAGTCAACTGAAATGGTGACTAACCTATGATCATTTTGGTATATAAATGAATATATAGGTATGAGACAAATGGTTGTGGTGTATGCAAAAGCAAGAAACAACCGGAATTAAATGCAGCAAGTATCCAGGTGAGTAATCTCACTTATATCACATATGATATGTGTTGGTTGGATTGTTACAGATTGAAACAGCTTTGGGGGACGAAAATGATAATTATAAAGATATAATGGAAAGGCAATATCGGATAAGCCATGAGTCAATGAAATGACAAGAACGGAGCCGTGAGCCATAAATGATTACGAAATAAAATGTTATATGGAAACTGGTGCGGCCTATATGGCTATGATATTGGATGTTATATCCAACTGGTGCGGCCTATATGGCTATGATATTGGATGTTATATCCAACTGGTGCGGCCTAGATGGCTATGATATTGTTATATGGAAATTGGTGCGGCCTATATGGCTATGATATTGGATGATTAAATCCAAATGGTGCGGCCTTATGGCTATGACATTGAACTTGAATCCAAATGGTGCGGTCTTATGACCATGATATCGGGTTATTGAACCCAGCTGGTGCGGCCTTTGGGCTATGAATTAAATGATGAAACTATTGGTGCGGCCTTAGGGCTATGACTTGTATATTGAAAATGTTTTGGTGCAGCTTATATAGCTATGACACATGGTGCGACTTATATAGCCATGAAATACGGTGCGGTCAAGTGTGACTAAGAAATATGGGACAGAAATGTATGCAAATAACAACCTGTAAGACTATGAGGTAGGATGTGAAATCCTAAGAGATATACGCTCAGCCAGTAAGGCTAAGAGTTTGGATCCGATATCCAAATATATATATGTTTAGCCGGAAGAGGCTATAGAATGGGACCTTGTGTTGGAAAGATGAGTCAGAAGAGATTCATCATATATAGGGAATTTTATATGAATGTATTTCCTATACATGCTATTTGCAGATATGATTACTCACTGAGCTTTATAGCTCACGATATTTGTTAAATGTCCCTGCAGGTTAGTATGATCCTGATAAGGAAAAAGATAGAGTCCGTGACTAAAGAAGTGGGACTTTTAGATGCTGTTAGTAGCAGCCCGGCTTCAAAGGAGATTACGGTATTTTATACTCTCATTGATACACTTGTACCCGTTTTTAATAAAATATACCCCTTTTGTTATGGTTTTATGTATTGAAACCTTTGTTTTAAATGAAAAATTTTCAGGGGTGTTTTTGTTTTAAAAGCCGGGTGTTACACATAGTAACATACCTTAACTTTCAATGTTCTTAAGCCAACTTCCTTGAATTCACCTTTAATCTTTTGTTTTACCTTCTTTAGTTTCAAAGCTTCTCTATAGTCCCAATAGATCATGTTAACAAGAACCGACTTAAGACTTAAGTTTTCTTGCCTCAGTACCACCTACACACCGCGTAGGCCCCATGACCAACATATCTTTAATTTAGCAATGTACTTTCACCTTTTCTTCAGTTCTAACAACCTACTTTGTATCATAGACCCACACATGAACACCCCAAGTATAATTAAGTAAGTCAATATCCTCGTTTGACTAACTCATACTCGGTTTATAAAAACCGTTGTTACAAATATCATCTGATATTTGCTTACCAACAAGTTGAGATAGTTCCAAAACCTCCGAACAAGGTTGGCAAGGCTCCATGAAGTTCGTTCCATTGTCGGAAGGGGCTCCTTATAGTCGCACATCACCATTGCACGGTGGTCGATTTCCCTGAGCTGAATCAGCTGCACTTGAAGATGACGATGAAATGATTTACTCTTTTAGGATTTCACAAGTTTCAAATAAAGGAATACGAAAACCACGTTTGTATTAATTAGGGGTTTGAATTAATACAACCACTTCACCACATATGTGAAGTGAAGCTGGCGTACAATGTGTCTCTCCATGCCATATTGCCACAAAAGCTATTTGATCAGGTAACCTATTCTTTTACCCTATTATGTATGAGCTTCTTCCTCTACTTAACAGGGTTTTGTCAAGTTTAATGGCTAATTGCGAAAAAAAACTTTACGGACCAAAGTGGGTAAATTTGCTAATTTTATTGTGCTACAATGTCAATAATCCTAAAAAAGTATTTGAATCAATTTATGCGATAGCAAAAAAACTATAAATTAATAAAACATTTTTCTATTAACAAGTTATAAACACTTTAAAAAAATAAAAAACTTTTGACTTATTAAAAATAGCTCATCAAAAGCTTATAAAAACATCTTTGGAAGATAAGTATAAATTTACCAAATATTTTTTTAAGATGTATTAACTTTTAAAAAATCAATACATCAATATAAAACAAAGATTATGTTTTTATATGGTATTCTTTTAGTCCTATCGACAATATGTTTTGATTGATTAGATTTACGATCACAATACCCTAATAAACTACCGAAAGATCCAAAAATGACAGCAAGTCAAACCGTGCGCGTGGAATTTGGTATGTGGCGGCGACTTTTCCACAATATGAAGAAAAAGCAGCTGATTGCTCTCCACCATCCAAAAAATATAATACTTCTTCTTTCAACTAAATATCCATTACAAAATTCATCGACAGCTCTGTCTCTCGGATTATGTATGTCGCCTTCATAAACACACACAAACACACACACTTGTATTCAATTCTCCATTGAATTTCGAATTGTTACCAGCTTCGTCAATCGTGAAACAAAGGAGGCTAATTATCTAAAAAAAATTCCGTTGTGAGGTAGGCTCCACCGCGTATGTTCCTTCACTTTTACTTTTACTTTTTGTTTAATCGGTTTTACAGTAATTAATTAATCATCATGTTGATTTAGGTTTTCTATTTACAGTGATTTTGAAGCTATTTTCGTTGGTTTATTGGAGTCAATCGTGTTATTGCGGTTGATATCGGGAGAGAAGTTTGTATTAAACCCCTGAATTTGACACCGAGGGTTTACAGGTATGCCGCATGTACTTCTCTCTCTAGGATTTGAAACTATGGATTTGAGATTATCTGTTGTTTGATTATTGCGTTTAGAAGTTCTAAATTAGTTTATTAGCTCGATGCTTTCTTGCATGTTGTGAGGAGATTACTTGATGTATTGTGTTTGGAGTTAATTATATATGATTGCTTATAATTATAAACCTTATGAACATTCGAGTCCATTCAATTTCCCAATTGCCTTCGAGTTTTCAGTTGTTTTAAACTCTAAACCCTTGTTCCGTTTACAAATACGCCTTGATGCAAGGATGTTTAGATGCTCACTCGATTTTACTTTTGGGAGATTATTTTTCCTTATTTGGTCTTCTTACTTCTTACTATATTAGTAATTATAACAAAAAAGAGTTGGAGTAGGTAGATTAATGGTGGGGAACGATTCTGTACTTTGTTAGGTCATGTGGAAGTAAATGAAGTGGTTCAGTTTTCTTGAATGTATGTTCTTTTGACTAAATTTTAAGCTAAATTTTCATTGATTGGCAATATTCTGCCTGTTTATTGAAATTTCAGATCTGACTTTTCTGGAATGGATGAAATAAAGGTTGTTGAAGAGGGTTCAACTACAAATGGTGAAAGTATTACAAATTTACCAAATGATAAACCGATTTCAAGTGCCCAAATACCCTTACAGAATACATCTGATGGACCTGAAACCAAACAAGAGTTACAAGAAACCTCCATTGACAATCTTTCTACACCTATAGAAACAAAATCTGATAATTTCCCAACAAAAAAAGATACTCCCATGGGCGAACCTCTTGTTCAAGAAACAGTTTTACCACCTGTTCCATCAGAAACATGTGCTCAAAAACCAAAAGATCAAGAATCACCATCGCGACTTGCAAAAGGAGAAAATGGTGATCCTTTAATGGTGTCAAATGATGATATTGTTAAAGAAGTCAAAAACACAGGACCTAAAGTAGGTGATATTGACACAGCTGCGCCTTTTGAGTCTGTTAAAGAAGCTGTTTCCAAATTTGGTGGCATTGTTGACTGGAAAGCCCATAAAGTTCAGACAGTTGAGGTATATTCTTGTAAAGCATCTTGTTTTCCATGTTTTGTTAGATGTTTACTTTGGTCAATGAATTTGACTTGGGCTTTGTTTCTTTTTTTGTTCCTGTTGATTGCTTTTTATATACAAAAAAGGGCAAATTTGTAAAAAGTTGGGACTTGGGAAAGCCTCATTTTCCTGACATTCCCTATTGAGTCATTCATTATATATTTAGTCAAAAGGAAATAGCAATGTACTTTTGCTGATATATTATTATAGCATTTTACTTTCATTTCTTCCTATTACAGCATTGTACCTTGAAAAATCTACCTAATTATAGCGATTTCATTCAAATACAAAACAATTTTCACTTTGGGTAGATGTTTCAAAGTATAATGTCTTCAAGAGAAAAAAAAAAGGGAAGTAAAATGCTATAAATGGGTAATTTTTTCAAATTGCAATGCTTTAGTAGGAAAAAAGTTTAAAGTATAATGTTGTAATAAGAAAAAATGGAAGTAGGATGCTATAATACAAATAAGTGAAAATACGCCGTTATTTCTCGCATTTAGCTGTAAAAAAATTGAAACATGAAACTAAATGTTTAATTTTTTATTATTTGATACGTGAAACTAAATGTTTAATTTTTTGAAAAGTACATTGCTATTTCCTGCAGAAACGCAAGTACATAGAACAAGAACTCGAGAAAGCAAACGAAGAAATCCCGTTATTCAAAAAGAAATCCGAAGAAGCCGAAGAAGCGAAAGTACAAGTCATAAAAGAGCTTAATAGCACTAAAAGACTCATAGAAGAACTAAAATTAAACCTAGAAAGAGCTCAAACCGAAGAACATCAAGCCAAACAAGACTCCGAATTAGTCAAACTACGAGTCCAAGAAATGGAACAAGGAATCACCGATGATTCCAGTGTTGCCGCCAAGGCTCAGCTCGAGGTGGCCCAAGCCCGCCACGCGGCGGCCGTTTCCGACCTCCAAAATGTTAAAACCGAGCTCGAAAATCTCCGTAGAGATTACGAGGTATTGGTGGTTGAGAGAGATCTCGCCGGAAAACGCGCCCGAGAGGCGGCGGTTGCCGCCAAGGAAGTTGAAAAGAAGGTGGAGAATTTGACGATTGAGTTAATGATGGCGAAGGAAGCTTTGGAATCGACACATGCCGCCCATTTGGAAGCTGAAGAACACCGGATTGGAGCCGCGATGGCGAAAGAGCAAGATTCGTTGAATTGGGAACGGGAATTGAAACAAGCGGAAGACGAGATTAGGAAAGTCACGGAACAAATTGGTTCGGATAAAGATTTGAAGGTGAAATTGGACGGGTTGAAAACGGAGTTGGCGGTTTATATGGAATCGAAGTTGGGAATTAGTTATTCCGGGGAGGGAATGGAATCGGCGAAGAAGGAGTTGGAAGAGGTGAAAGAGAAGATTTTGAAAGCGAAAGAAGAGATTGAGTTTTTGAAAACGGCGGCGGGATCGCTTGAATCGGAGTTGGAGAGAGAGAAGGCGGCACTTGCTGCCGTGAGACAGCGCGAGGGGATGGCGGCGGTGGTGGTTTCGTCTCTTGAATCGGAATTAAACCGGACGAAATCGGAAATTGTTCGGGTTCAAGCGAAGGAGAAGGAGGCGCGGGAGAAAATGGTGGAGCTCCCGAAACAGCTCCAACTGGCGGCGGAAGAGGCGGACCGGGAGAAGACACTGGCGGCGGAAGCTCGGGAGGAGTTGAAGAAAGTGAAGGAAACGGTGGAGCAAGTGAAGGCGGGAGAACGGACGATGGCGAGCCGGTTAGTGGCGGCGCGGAAGGAGATCGAGGCGGCGAAAGCGTCGGAGAAGTTGGCGTTGGCGGCGATTGCTGCGTTAAAAGGGAGTGATTCCGCGGCCGGAATCACGGATTCCGATTCCGGAGTTACGGTGTCGTTGGAGGAGTATTACGAGTTGAGTAAGAAAGCGCATGAAGCGGAGGAGGAAGCGAACGCGCGGGTGGCGGAAGCAATATCCCGGATTGGAATCGCAAAGGATTCGGAATCAAAAAGTTTAATGAAACTCGAGGAAGTGAAGTCGGAATTGGCGGCACGAAAGGCGGAATTAGAGTCGGCATTGCGGAAGGCGGAAAAGGCGAAAGAAGGGAAATTAGGGGCGGAACAGGATTTGAGAAAGTGGAGGTCGGAACATGAGGAAAGGCGGAAATCGGGAGTGAGGGGAAGTTTTGAAGAGGTGAAGAGTGTGGCCCCGGGGAGTCCTTTACCGGCCCGGAATCCGGTGGCCGGAATGAAGACGGTTTTGCCGGAAAGCGAGAGTAACACGACGGAATCGTCGCCGGAGGTGAGGGGTTTGAAGAAGAAAAAGAGGTCGTTTTTCCCGCGGATATTTATGCTTTTGAGAAGGAATAAAAGAGGTTAAGTCCTTAAAATGGATGGTGTTGATTGTATACATGTAAACATATAATGTTGGGTTTTGATTGTGATTGTGATTGTGATTGTAATTGTAATTCATTTGTATGAAGGGGTGATTAGGAACATAATTAATAAGATTGGGGTTTGAGTTGTGTATTCTTTTTATTGCGTTTAAATATGGTATAAATACGAGATTTGGGTTTGTGTAATATATACCTAACAAATATAATCTCAAAACCAAAATATTTGACTATTATATACTTTGTTTAATTAGCGTGTTTTTCTTCATTCCGTATATTTTTTTTTTTGTAACGCACGCGGGTTTTTTTTCGGGTCATCCAAATCGTATCCGTTCTAAAAACGGGTCACCTTTCTTCCTCGGCTCCTCCGCCACCGCCTCCTCTTTCTTTTAACCCTAGATACCGCCGCTTCATCGTTCCATTCGTGTTGTTTCTTCTCTGTTGACTCACCCAGGTATATGCATATATCATTCTCAACCGGTAGCAGTTTGCTGGAGCTTTCATCGGACGCTATCTGCTCCCGCATCCCGTCCCGGCGGTTCCATTTCCAGCACTTCTGATCTCTGTTCTGGTAAGTCACGCTGCAGCGGCCATTAACCGTTTGATTAAATTCCTGTTGTTCGTTTTCGTCAGATTCATTTTCAGTATCTCTTTCTCAAATCAAATTGTTCCTCGATGTCCCAATTATTTTCGCTGTTCTTTGTAGATTTTGTTGCTATCATTCATTCTCATATATTGTTACTTAAATCAGGCTGAAAAGAATCAAGTTTCTAAGTTTTCTCCAACTTCTACAATGGTATTTGCAATCAATTGATCTTTTCAGGTAAACCTTTTCGATTTAATCAATTATAGTAACGACCTTCTTACCACCAGGTTAGTGTTCTTGGTTTTTGTTTCGCTTATTTTAAGCATTTGATTTGAATTTTGTTGACGTTTCAACTTGCTGCAGTCGAATTCACAACACATCCCATTCACGCTCGCCACCTCTGCTTCCTCAACCCCTTTCCTTCTGCCACATTTTGCTACCTTTGGTTCATCTCATCGCCACACCTCTTTGCCGCCTCTATATCACTTAAATGCCACCTCATGCTTCAAATTTAATGGCCATGCTTCCATTGTAATCTGCTTCTATAGGTTTCTCTAGAAGACAATTACCCCATCGCCTTTTAATTTCAGCCGCAGATAAACAAATACATTGATGGGTCTCTTGAAGAACAAAATCTCATCACCTTTTCATAACGATTGTTGCCGACTGATCTCCCCGTCCAATTTCCGCCTGAAGAAGCTTCCCCGGTCGCAGGTGTTATTTCTATCAAAGCCAACTACTTTTTATTTTTTATTCTAAAGGTTCCAATTCTTAATTTATTGATATTATTTTGTGTGTAATACCGCCACCGCTCCATGTGGGATCTCTTTTATTAATAAATTTGAATTGGAGCTTTCAATTGGATTCCCGTTTTTCTTTCATAAGCAGAAATCGTTGCTATCAGCAGTCTATTCAAATTTGCCCTCATTAAACTATCTTTTTCATCCATGGTTTAAATAGGTTTTTGTTTTATTTTTTTCTTCGGGTAAAACCGTCTTTTTATACAGGTAATGATCTTTGTTGTGTGCAGCAATTAAATGTGGAAAAAACCAAAAATTTGTCATATTCTCATATACTCTGCGTGCTTTTCCTAACAGGAGGATATTCCAGGTTTCTACGACTAAAAACTATAAGAAACAGGAACACAGAGGATTGCATCTTTTCCATTTGTTTCTATTTGGCTTATCAGTCCCAAAGAAACAAAAAGGAATTATCAACTAAACTAATCTTAGTTGTTTCTAACGCATTCAACAACTGTGCCAACTTTAATTCTATTTCAACTATCATTAATCTCTGTCACTTGTATTTTAACATATATAACATGTGTAGATACACATAATATATATTTTAACATATAAACCAACTATTTTTACAACTGAATATGAATTGTTTCTACTATGACTATCGTGCCTATGAGATATTGTTAATTTAGATGGTTCAACAATTACTTGTACTTTTTGATGTTATGAACTATCGGAAACTTTATGCTAAATCCATATGTGTCTCCTTTTATCAAGTGTAGCAAATTTATCAATATACGAGTATTTTTCCATGAAAGACGCAATTAGCTTTTGTCCCAAACTGATTGGGCATCTATATGTTGCTTCTAATTCTTAATTCCAAACGTTAGCTTTTCAAACCATGTCTGAAAAACGAATTCACAAAATCAATTGTAGGAGACACCTAGGATGATAATGATGCAGCTTGGTTGGGTGAATCTTTCTTATACAAGAATAATAAATAGAGCAACTGATCATTTTTGGGAGTGATTTATTTCTCTTATTCTTATGTTAATATGCAATGATGAGTTCACTTCATGTTCTTCAACTTCTTTGTTCTAATCACATTTGAGTAAGTTTTGTGCTTTTTCACCCATTATGTTTAGTATTTGATATTATATTCTAGGGTTAAGGTTTTAATAAATCCCCATGAATGTTCCGAAATAAATTTCATACTGACTTTGTTAAACATATCTTCATCTTTTAAATGATGTATTGTGTTGCAGTTGATATTTGGTATGGCGGTGCAGTAGTCGAAAATGAATACATTTCAAATAACGCCACGCTACTACAATGATCTTCTTCCATGCGCTTATGATTTGGTGTAGGTGAGTTATATCTAGAGAATGCATTTTATTGCTTATTGTATGTTCAATTTTTATTTATAAACTTTTTTTCCTTTGATTTAATTACCTTCATTGGGACATGACTTAATCTGGTTAGCTATATATAGTGTTTCCTTTTGACTTAATGCAGTAAAGAATGACTTCATAGAGAAAGTCATGGAAATGAGTGTTTCCCGTTAGGTCGTAACCTTTTATAAAAGTTGCTAATTTTTTTTCCATATTCCCAACTGTGGTGCTATTTTATTTTATAGTTCTAAAAAAAATCATGTATCCTTAAGAAAAAAGGAAACATGGCGCTTCCTTAGCAATACTTTTAATGTAGAATGCACTTCTTAAAAATTCCAGCAAGTAGAAAACTTATTTAAGAATGTTATATAAGATTTATGTAAAAAAAAACTTATTTAAGAATGTCTCATGGAAAATGACAATGTTACCCTTCCTTAGCAATACTTTCAATGTAGAATGTTTTTAACGATTGGTTTGTATTTCAAAGACATTGATATAATTTCTTACATATTTCAATGTAGAATGTTTTCACAAGAAACAACACAGTTTATTTTGCTGGTGCATGATAGCATCTCACTTCTATCGCTTTGTGTTACAGTGTTGGATATTAGATCAGTCAGAGAACAAAGAGGTTGTTGAGGTAAAGAAGAAAGATGGCAATAAAGAATAAAATGGAGACGATGAAGATATAAAAGAGGTAAATAAATAGTTGCATTGCTTTGATTCTTACATACACACCCCAATGGTGATTTTGATAAAATTCAAGATTTTTGACACTTGATTAGTAGATATCAGCTCTCTTTCCCTTTTTTTATTTATAGGTCTTTGTGTTAGGTTTTTGTTATTAAGTCCCTATTTTAAGGTCTGGAATGATGCAAGATTTGCACGAAAGATCGGTGACCTTAAGGGCATGTTCGGATCATTTAATATTATGGTTAATTGGTTAGTGATATATGGCCTAAAATTATAGCTATATTTGGGTATACTTTTTGGAGTAATAAGATGAAATGAATGTTGGATGTTATAATAAAGAAACTAACATAGTACATTGGTATTTTTTTTCATTTAACACTTTTTGGATACCGCTGCCCTAAACCCTAGACTCTACAATTGTTTGTATCTTGTAGAGGTTGAATTTATCCATTAGCAATAAAGACAAGTTTTTTCTATTTTTAACTTGCTTACATATTCAATGTCAAAAGATCTCCATTGACCCGTGCATAGCACGGGTGAACCGCTAGTTTTTATTGAAATTTTACGTTATATTTTTGCGGCCTACGTATTATTATATCATGTTAAGAAAATGAAGTAGAGAGATTATTGGGTACCTTTTCAATATTGTTTATTCTTTTGAAGTAAAGTTTTACTGGATGATTCTCATGTATGTTAAATATTATCAAATTTAATATAATATTTATTTTTCTTGTAAGAAGTTAATCCGACATTTGATATTTGTTTTTTAACTTTAGTTAAATTAAAAGATATAATATAACCAAGCTTTATTGCTGTTGGACTGATATGGAAGAATATGAAAATGGAAAAAGTACGAAAACGCTAAATATGGAAAAGAGTGGTATATACTATATAGTATACCTTTAAATTTTCGAAGGGCATCTATTAAAAATTATTGTTTTCGTATTATTTATCTTAGAAAGTACTTTTTATTGTTTTTTTCTTGAAAAGTCTGATTTTTTCAGGAAAAAAAAAAGCTGTTGATGGCTGCTATTATTATTAACCGGTGATTTTGCCAATTTAAAAACCATTAGATTTTTTTTTTCAGGAAAAGTAAACCAGTATAACTCGATACTTTTATTTTCATTATTGTTGCTATTTGAAATTTTTTTCCACATAAATGGAATTGTCGTTATTATTATTTTTATTATAATTTTGTTTTACGATTTTTTTAAAATTTTTCTAAAACCTGAAACCAAATCGTTAGTTCTCTAAAAATTTCAGGTTTTTAAGTTTTTCTTTTTCTATAGTTTTTAATGGGTTTTGACTTCTTTTGCACAACCACAACTATATACTAGGTGTGAGTGCGGTTCAAAAGCAGGACTGAAATCGAATTAGATCTTTTAGTAAGACCGTTCGGTGTACATATCACGAAGGAGCCGTGATGTCCACATTATATCACATCACTACCGTGCACATCTTCATATGTGTCATGTGATGACTTGTGGTGTGATAGTCCGTGTTTCCCATCACATTTGATCACATCTAATGAAATTAAATGTTCAGTTCATCAACTAATCAATAAATATTTTTTATTTCATTATTTATTTATTTTTTAAATGACAGGTATAACAAACTCATGTGATGTTTTGAGTGATGGTAATGTGATTGTGACATGTAATCCATCACATGTGATAGTGTGATGAGTATACATGATGGTTTAACCGAAAATCAAACCATCTATATCACGGTCCCAGTTAGGTTTCAGTTTATGTTCGGATTTCGCAATCAAAATCGATTTAAAACCGAAATTGATTCATGACGGATTCCTTCATGCCCATATATATGTAGAAGTGATGGTGAACGTGGTTTGGGAATTGAACATGATCGAAACCGGATTGGACTGAAACCGAATTTTAGGAGATTAGAAAATTAAAACCAAACCGTACATATTATTCAATGCTGGTTTAGTTTTGATTCGGTTTTTCCGGTCCCTATACTCAAACCTACTATGTATGTATCTATATATCGTTCAAGTTGTCATTTGCATCACTCTCCATTAAAACCATTTGGTTTTGACCCGATACCGAAAATGTCATTGCGATATGATATTACTTTTTATTGTTATTGTTATTATTATTATTATTGACATTTGTTTGTGTTTAATGGTATTAATATTTTTTGGTTTTTTTGTTAACGATTTTTATTTATTATTATTATTGTTTTAGCTCTATCGTTTTTTCTCTTGTAGATTTTAATTTTTTTGGTTTTTTATTTTTTATCAGTAGCCTAAAAATCAAAAGCAAAACCATATACATGTCGAGCGGTTTGATTATTATGTTGTTTTGTTAGGTTTAATTTAGTTTATCATTTAAGTTGTGTTTGATACCCTAGTTTATTTTTAAGTTTATTTTCTTATTTATGAAAAATCAAAATCTGGCTTATAAAATCGGCGGTTTTTAAATCCTCCGATTTTACCTTTTGAAAGGATATGCACGTCCCGAAAAATCAGTTCCATCATAATCCCAAAACACCATCGATTTCCCTCCAAGAAACCAGCGAAGATTTCTTCCACCAAAGATTTCTATAAAGCAGCCGATATATCGATTATTCGATTGTATAGTACGAACTTTTATTTCATGCCGATCGATTTCTATAAAGCAGTCCATCGATTTCTATAAAGGTTAGTAATCTTGTTCAATCAATTCCTTAGATGATGTATGATCTGGGATGTGGGGCAAATTATTTTGGTGTTACAATAAGTGTATGTGTGGATTAAGTTTATGTTTTGTAAGTGTGGATTCCATTTTGGATTATTCGTTTGGTTTATATCCGATTTTAGTTTTATTTCATGCCAGGTTAACATCAATTGTAAAGTTTATTATTTTTCTAAGCGATTGAAACTAGCATTTACATGTGATTCTGAAAAGTTTCATCAGACTGTTGTTTTTGTATATGGAGCATGTTTATATCTCCGAGTTTAGTATAAACACTTACGAGTTACGTAGCATGATCATAAAAATGAATCAGTGTGCAATGAAATAGGCACTTACGTAGCATAATAAGACAAATAAATCAATGTGATTCTTGAAATTAGCATTTGCGTGTGTACTATCTCATTCAAATCAAATGACGCATCATCTAATTGTTTTTGCACATCTTTTAGGCTTTTACAACAAATATGGCTTCTATGAAAGATGCCAAAGATAGGATAACTTGGAACAACGAGGATATTGTTATCTTTTGTGATGTTTGTATCAACTATATTGCGAAGAATGGACGTGGTCGACCCATTAGATGGCGAGAAATAGAAGAATTGTTTACGGAAAGGGTTGGTAAATGTTACCACTCTAAAAGCTTAAAGAACAAGTATGATAGCATGAAGAAAGATTGGCGGCTTTGGAAATTTTTAAAAATGGGAGAAACGGGTTTAGGTTGGAATCCAACTACTGGAAAGTTAGATTGTTCAGATGAATGGTGGGAAAGAAAGCTAAAGGTATTACTTAAATATCTTTATGTGTATTTTTGAGTCTTCTTATGATATTATAGTGCATTGTTAAATTATTTTATAGGAGAAACCTGATGCGAAGAAGTATCGACATAAAGGAGTTAGTCCATTAGTTGAAGAAAAATGGGATCATTTGTTTGGTGATGTTGTGGCAACAGGAGCGGGTTGTGTAGCTCCCTCGTTAAATCCAGAATCTATTGATAAACCAATTGATGATGTGGACGAGATTCAACATGCAGATGGTTGGTCTGATGAGGCTTTTTGTGAATATTCTCAACATTCGGATAATCAAGAAGGTTCTTTTTGGCATAATTTTGTTGAAGAGGTTAATGATAACCCTACAAGCTCTGATGTTCATAAACATAATAATGAAAGTGTGAAGCGTAGAAAAAGGGAGTCTGAGGGCTTTGCTTTGATGAAGGAGCATATACAAAATGTTCATGAAATCCATTCTGAAATTGTGGGTTTGATCAAGCAATGTATGAACTCAAAAAAGGACGATGAAAGAACTACTATTGGTCAGATAATGGATATTATGAATCGGATAGCTGCAAAAGATGATGTTAAGGTTGGTGGGGATATTTGGTGCTATGCGATGCTTATGTTTCGGGATCCCAATAATAGAGATATATTCTTCAAGATGCCAAGTGATGATGCTAGATCAGCCTGGTTGAAGTTTGCTCATACGAGAAACTCAATTTGAAGAATTTTGTTTTGACTGAAATATTTCTTAGTGAATAATTATCTTTTCGAACTTATTGATGTTAGTATTTAGTTGGATGTTTATCTTTTACTTGGATGCTAATATTGTTTACTTGCAAGGTTTTACATTTTACTTTAGTGTTATCTTTGTAGTTGGTATATATTTATGTATTTGACGTTTAATGTTTCTAATGATTCCAGCTTGAAATGAATGGCACTCAAAGGAATTTATTCTTTTACTTTTAACATTGAGTAGTTTAGAAGAAAATGTAGCGGTAATTAATTTTTACTACACTTGTATCTATAAGGGTGGACGGTGTAGTAAGTGGGTTCGGCGAAAGATGGGTTTGGGCTCGGCGGTACCGCCGGTACCGTTGGTACCACTGCCCCGCCCCTTGCGGGTTCAGAAAGATTGGGATGGGAGAGATTGCTTGTGGCTTCATGAACCCCCTGAACCTACACATATATATACACACAAATATATATATATATATATATATATATATATATATATATATATATATATATATATATATATATATATGGTATTATTTACCCGTATTTAGGTTGTTTTTAATTTTTTTTAATGGTGTGTTTTTTAATTAAATATTCTTTGACTTTTGAATTTAATATTATTTGTGATTTTTATTTTATTAATTGTATTTTATTATTATTTATAATATTAAATTAAATGTTAAAATTTATTTATTAAATTAATAAATGCATTTAAAAATCGAAAATCTGATGTGGCATTGTGGGTTCAGTGGGTTCAGTGGGTACTGGTTCCATGGGTGAAAGATTGGTGAAAGATGGGGAAAGATGGAAGTGAGAGGAGAGAGAAAAGCTGACGTGGCGCGTGGGTTCAGTGGCTTCTACTCCCCCCACCCTAAGGAGTTGTTTATATTGTCAAAGCAAATGAGAGAAGTGTGGATGAAAGAGATTTTTGAAGGGTCATCCAATTTGATGTGTTATTGTTTTTTCAAATGAGTGCTATTTTATTCACACAATTGGTAAAGGCTTGCAAAAAAATTATGGGTTGACGTCAAGTGATAGAATATTGGCAAAAGAAAATATCAGAATATTCTTTTATACATATGCACTAGGTCTTTCAAACAATGCTGGCCATTTTTGGATAAACGGTTATTTGAGCTTTTCATGATATATTGAAATTTATATGGGACAAATCAAAGGTTCATGGGTCTTGTACATGGGTATATTAGACCTAAAGATGCAACATTTCAATGCACACCATCTTATATTGAAAATAAAAATTGATATATGCCTTACCTCAAGGTAAAGGATCATGATATTATTTACGTATGTTTCTATATTGTAATATAAACATTTTCTTATCGAATTACATTGGGTGTAATTATGGTACTTATATAGATGCTTGTATCACAATGGCCGATCAAACGAAATATAAGGGAAGAAGGAGTCCATATGTTGCATGTAATGGTTGTATGCGACTTTGACATGTGTTTTATTGTCATATATGTCTGGTAGGAAGGATCGATGCATGTTATCTGAGTGTTTCTTCATGCAATTCCTTTGAAGATACAACTTTTTTTTATATTTGTTTATTCTTTCAAGACTGATAATTGTTTGAATTTAATTTTTATTTATCTTTTGTCATACAGTAGACAATGATATCCTGACCGAAAATGATATTTGGAACCATATCCATGTCTTAGATATTATCAATCACAATTTAAACATGTTCTTCCAACCAATGCTCAAGAGGCTTCCAATTTGTGTGCATTCATCTCTTTGAAGTTGTATCAAACGTTCGTTTGGAATGTTGAAGATGATGTAGGGAGTATTAACAAAATATCAAAATTTAGGGAGATTACTCAAATAGATGTGATAATGGTGACATTTACCTTTCATAACCATATTTGAATGAATAACTAGACAGAGATGATTTTCAACATTGTTCAACAACACTATGATTACATACCTACAAAGAACAATGCAATCATTCAAGATTTAGTCATAATACATTTGAAGACTCTTCAAGATGCCAGAATTAGTGATAATATTGTGTGACAATTGTAAATTTTGGTCAACGAAAGTCAACTATAGTCAAACGAAGCGTACATTAATCCATATGTTGAAAAGTAATTTTTCCATAATTTTACAATGTATTATTAGATATTATAATACTACGTATGCTAATTCAAAACAGTTATCGAGTGAACACCGAAAATACGGATAGTAAACTACTGTAGCGTAAATTTTCGGTAATCGTATAATTATTATTTTGAGAATAATAATATTTATAAAACGATGTATTCGTAAATACGAACCTGTGGATATATAGAACGTCAAAAACAGAGTTCGTACGCGAAAGTTACAACAATTAAACCGCTGTGAACGGATAAATGTACATAGGGTTTGGACTCAAAATACAAAACGTGGTGCCTTAAACATCAAATATAAAATAAAAAATCATATATTATGGAACGTAATACTATATAGTATTTAATTTCAAAGTCAAATACAATTTTCGGTAAAATGCCGAAAATCGCGTAATCGGAAGAATAATGCGCTTAAACGCGTATTTCATTGTTTAACGAGCTACGACTCAATCTAAATAAATGTTTAACAATGTTTTTATACATAATATTTATTTAGAACTTCGTTTCGTCAAAAACTCATAAAATTTCACTAAAACGTCTTACGATTTTATAAAAATCACTTATTTATATAAGTAGATTGCTATTTTTATAAAATTAACCCACCCCACTGTTGGATTAGGTGTCTAAGCCATGACTAATAATTTGTATTTACCTAATTAATAGTAGCAAAGTCCATTTGGGTTGCCCTCATAGCTAGAGGTTTGGTAGAAAGTTCCAGAGAGAGAAAGGTTGATTTATTATATGATTAATAAATCAATAGGAATTAAATAAATAGTTTATTAATATATTAAAGTGATAATATATTAATTAGAAACTATAGTAATTAATTAGAAATTAATCTGGAATTAATTGGATTTAATCTGGTGATTAATTTGATTAATTAAAGGTGCAGGGGCTGAATTGTAATTATTCAATAGTTGAGTAAGTGACAATTTTGGTAGCTGGTGGTTGGCGAAAATATGGATAAGATAATCCATGATTTTCGAAAATAAGATTAGGATAAACAGGGTTTTGAATTGTAAGATAAAGGTTTATCTTATTTGAATTCAAAAAGGTTTATCTCTAAAGGCTTATCTGCAACAATTTGGAAAACTATAAATAGGGGTCCTGGGGAACCCTATTCTGCGCCAATTTTTTCTCTCCTCCCTCTCTCTGGATTTCGTCCACCTCCTGCTCCCTGGGTGTGATCTCATTTGAGGCAGGACACTTGTGCTGCTTAGCTTGCAAGAAACAACTAAAAGGTTAGTTTTTCTATTTTATTCTTTTAGTTAATTTTTTGTTTTGCCTTTAGGAATTAGTTACATGTTCAAAGTAAGAAAACATAGATCCAATCTAGGTTGCATGTAAACTTAGGATTTTAGTTCATTGATTTGCAGAAAACCTTTCACCCACCCCCTACCCCCCATCGGCTGGTGACCCTCTCCCAACACCATCATTATGTCACCTTTTTCACAATCTAGTTCTTAAAAGACTATGAATAATATAATGCAAAGTAATCAAACCTAAAAGTCAAACCTAAACTAAAATCCTAATAAACTAATACACTTTCATTTGAACTAAGAAGCAACAACCATGCTTTCTCTCATCTCTCTCTATACTCTCGGCCTCACCTCACCATCTCCACCCACCACCACCTCTCAAACCCACCACCACCATAAACCACCCATCTCCACCACCATCTTCTACCATTTCAAGTGTAAATCACCTCCTTTTTGGTAAGTTAGTTCCTTTAGTTATTTTAAACATTATTACACAATATTTATTCCTTTTACACACACTAATATATATGTAAAATCTTTGGGTAATAGCTTTGTCCAAGGGTACTTCAAGCTTCAAAGCTTAGATCTTGATTCCTACCGTAAATCCCGCAAGAACAACCTTGTTTCTAACCAAAGCACGCGTCAAGGGTGAGTTCATACCCCTCATTTTCATATTTCCAAACATTTAGGGGGAGAATACAAGTTTATATACTATAAATAATGATTTACACAAGTTTATATGCTATAAATAATGATTTACACAAGTTTATAAATGTGTTTTTGTGTAAAAATGTTTTTGACTTGAAATATGTTTAGATCTATTTATTGTAAACATTATGATGTATTATGTTTGTGTAAAAGTTACAAAACTATAAATATATTGTGTAAAAATGCTAGATCTTTAATATAAACGTCACAAAAATGAAAACTAGCAAAAACTACGTTTTTGTGACCGGAAATACGACTTTTCTAGCAAAATGGTTATAACCAAGTTATTACACCATTTTTGTGGGAAATATCTTAAAAGATGTTGTTTATAATCATCTAAATAAGTTATTTCGTTTATGTTCGTAAAAATATGTTGATTACGACGGAATACAAAAAAAATAGACTGTTATAGGAATAGTTTATGGTTACTTGGATTATTACGATATTTTGAACAAGACGAAATAATTATATAAAATATATAATCATTATACATTACAACGTTATTATGGGAAATATGATAACGGCGAAAATAAAGGTTTCTTAACAAATATACGTAAACGAGTTGATATACATATACATTTTTGTGAGACGGGTCTTCATAGTACTTTACAAAGTACGCACACTAAAGTCCTGAAATTTATAACCAAAGTCTTGGTAAGTGAGCGTGATATTTGTGTATAGATCTATACAGGATTGACAACCCTGCACCTGAGCTGTTAGCTATAACTAGACCGGTAGGTCTGAGGTGACAAATTTCTAACAGTCCGACGCCTGAAGAACGTCGAAGCAGGCCTACATGGTCACAGTATGGTTATAGGGTGTCTCACATGGAAAATAATCAACTTTATAAATTGTTTACGTGGAAATATACATTTTTAGTGGATTTATACTAAAAACTACGCCATACATTTTAGTCTTTGGATTTTTAAGATGTGGACACTCTTTATAAGAAAATATTGGATTTTTTTGGACTACAATACTATCGTTTACAAACAAAAGAACTTTTCTCATACAAAATACTTATGAACTCACCAACTTAATTGTTGACACTTTTTCAAATACTTGTATTCTCAGGAAACTGATAAGGTAAACCACGAGCATCGTTGAAGGGACGTTACGACGTCATTTTTGTGTATTTTTTTAATCATCGTTTGTAATTGTAATTGAAACATGCAACATTAAACTATGTAACATTTGCAATTATTTTTATGATGGTTGTTTTGCTTGGAATCACTATTATTCGACATTGTTATGATATTGTTCATGAAGTCATCCACCCTCGAACGTTTCCGCCAATACGGTTTGGGGGTGTGACACATTGCGAATATGATATGAGATACAAGAAATTTCACATAAAAATAAATAATCGAAGAAATTTTATTTAATATTATATAGGACTAATAACATAAAATATCAATGTAGTTTGGCTAAAATCCGGTTTAAGCACTATATTTTTTTGTTCTAAAAAAACCACTCATACTTTTAAAAAAATTCGTAAAAACCACTCATATTTTCGAAAAGATACATTGCGATCACTATAAAAAATAAAATTCAAGATTGTATGCCGCCAACTCGAAACACTTCTTACTTACCCCCGTCGCATTCAAAATTTAGTGGATTTATTTGGACACCCTATGGATTCACAATGTGGCTGAAAAGCTGCACTTACGAATACCAAAATCACATGTAGACAACTTTATGTATCATTTTCACTGCAATGGGGTTCCAATATTTGCTTCAAATGTCGATATGAAACTTTTCACATTAAAATATATAAAATTGGTCAATGTGGAATTTTTTGAAAGTATGAGTGGTTTTTATAGAACAAAAAACCGAAATTTTGGCCAAACTACAGTGGCTTTGATGTTATTAACCCATTTATATATTTATTGTAATTAAATTTAATATATTGTGTATTTGTCTTATATATAAAATCATATTTCTACATGTATTTTATGTCATTTTACATTTCTCAGTATCGACTAGTTTTTTATCAAATGCTATTTTTAATCGGTTAGCAGCTAACTTTGCATCTAGACTACAAAGGATAACCTTATATATGAATTATGATATACCTAAAGGAAAAGGGTAAAAAGTAATTAGCTGGAAAGAAAGTATAATTATTTTGTTGTCACAAATTGGAGAAATTTAAACATAAAGGTAAATTTGGTAAAATAGAAAATGTCACTTTATTAGTATTAATTTATACATGTAAATTGATTTTATGTAATGTCATATGTGTTCCAACATTAAGGGCACACGGTCAGTCGGCTCACGCCAAATATTTTTGAATGAAACTAAACTAACCATCCATCAGATGTTGGAAAAATTCGAACAATCCAATTCAATTGTTCATTTGAGTGGACCTATTTTATCCATTGGATTTTTGGTATTAGTAAGGGTGAGCATGAGTTCGGTTTCTCGGTTTTTGATGATCTTCGGTTGGGTTTTCGGATTTAAAATCGAACCCACTCCTAACCTAACTTTTCAAGACTTGAGAATTGAGATATCATTATATAAAGATGAAGAAAAATGATGATTTCATGCAAAGGGCGGTGTTTTATGAGGGATGCCGTAGAAATGAGAATAGGGTTGTAGGAATGAGAGGAGGGTTGTCATACATGTAAATTGATTTTATGTAATGCCATATGTGTTCCAACATTAAAGGCACAGGGTCAGTCGACTCACTTAAAATATTTTTGAATGAAACTAAACTAATCAACCATCGGATGTTGGAAAATTTTGAACCAATCCAATTAAATTGTTCATTTGAGTGGATCTATCTTATCTATTGGATTTTTGGTATTAGTATCCAATTGATAAGGGTGAGCATGGGTTCGGTTTCTCGGTTTTTGGTTATCTTTCGTTGGGTTTCTGGTTTAATCTCGAACCCAATCCTAACCTAACTTTGCAAGACTTGAGAATTTGAGATATCATTATATAAAAATGAAGAAGAAGGATGATTTCATGCAAAGGGCGATGTGGGAGGAGGGCTGCCGTAGAAATAAGAATAGGATTGTAAGCATGAGAGGAGGGTTGTAGAAAACAAAAACACACAAAATAGGTCGTAGTGAGACTTGAACACGAGACCTCACATTAAAGGATTGACAAACTTACCACTCCATCTAAACTGCTACCAATTGATAAGGGTGAGCATGGGTTCGGTTTCTCGGTTTTTGGTTATCTTTTGTTGGGTTTCTGGTTTAATCTCGAACCCAATCCTAACCTAACTTTGCAAGACTTGAGAATTTGAGATATCATTATATAAAAATGAAGAAGAAGGATGATTTCATGCAAAGGGCGATGTGGGAGGAGGGCTGCCGTAGAAAAAAATAGGATTGTAAGCATGAGAGGAGGGTTGTAGAAAACAAAAACACACAAAATAGGTCGTAGTGAGACTTGAACACGAGACCTCACATTAAAGGATTGACAAACTTACCACTCCATCTAAACTGCTACCAATCCGATATTGTGACAATTGGATATTCGATTTACTTCGGTCGATTTGAATGAATTGGATGATTTGAGTTGGATTGGTTAATTTATGAATATCCTAATTAAGGTACCTGTATTTATACTACATTTCTCTTAAAATTTTTAACCAAATGCTTGTATTTTGAATATTTTATAAAAAAAACATTTACCAAATACAATATGCTTTGAAACTTATCCACGTTGTAGGAGCATCCAATGTGGTAAATAGAGTGAGGTCCAAGAAATTGACGAAGAGCTCTAAAATTTGGAATGACATAGGTGTTGTTTCTTTTTTACTTAATGAACTTAATGCATAAGATATTTAGTGGTTCAACTATATATATATATATATATATATATATATATATATATATATATATATATATATATATATATATATATATATATATATATATATATATATATATATATATATATGTTTCTTTTTTACTTAATGCTAACAAAATGTCTTAGTAAATTAAGTTAGAAAATAGATGTCATTAACTTTTAAGTCATGATTTTATATTTAGTTTTACTAAATTGCCATTATTTTCCTAAATAAAACTCATATTTATATCGAAAATTATGAGTAATGGAATAAATATATATATATATATATATATATATATATATATATATATATATATATATATATATATATATATATATATATATATATATATATATATATATATATATATTCCATGCTTATATATTGAGTTATTCAGTATTAAATATGTAAATATCATACAAAATTTATGTGCTCGTTATTTTGTTTAATCCATTATATATGTAAATATTAATTGTTTGAATTTAATTTTATTATTTGAACATACTTTAGTTATGTTTAAATTAATTTATTAATCATTCTATTTTTTAGCTTTTCAAATCTTTTAATGTGAATACAGGCAACTTTAATTTATAACAATTATTAAATAACTTTTCATTTACAATTGTCAAGTTTAAACATAATGATAAAATAGTCATTTATTCAGATTTAGACAGTTTATTCGGTACAAAAAAGAAACATTACATATATCAAGAACATTATATTATTCAGATACCGTTATTCATTCAGCAACATTTATCAATTCAAGACTAATTAACAAGGAAAAAAAAACAATACCATATTGTGAAAGAGGGTTTATCTATGTCTCATGGATTCGGTACAAGAAGGAGTTCTTCTCAAATTTATTTTCTTTTCACTAACCATATCTTAGTTCGTAACTCCATTTTCTTCCAATTTTCATTTTATACACTACCCAAATTTAATATATAAACTTTATGAGCAAAAATATAATAATACAATATTAAATAAATTATAACTATCGATATGATCAATGCAAAACAAATATTGAATATGTTTTTGAGAAAAAATATTATAAAAGTTAATGTATATTAAATAAGTTTTGTTAAAGTACATAATTAAAAATAAAAATGTTTAGTTTTGTATTATGTTTGATAAGAAACTACACATTAAATATGTAATTAAGTATGCAAGACTCATTTATAAACATGTAAGATCATTTTCAACCCAATCTAATTTTTTATACAAAAATTGTGTAAAAAATATTGCAAGTATTTCATCTTCAACCATACACCATTTTCACACTAAAATTATATTCACTAGTATATTTTTTCTTTTCTTTTTTTAATTATTTAGATTGTCAAAAACACACTTCAACTTTATATGTTATTTTACAAAATTAGTTGCATTAGTTTGTTGTAGGAACTTTATAAAATATATTATTACAAATTAATATCCAAATAAATCATTTTTATATTATTTATTTAAATAATTTGTTATTTTATTAAAGTGACATATATTGAATAAAAACTATATTTATAAAACACTTTTCATATAAATATTGCATACATAATACATTTATAGAAATATACATACATTTGTTAGATAAAAAAAAAACTATATTTATAACACACTTTTGTCTAAATTAAGCATAGATCTAAGGAAACTATGTACACTCATATTAGGACATTTTATAGTGGGGGAGTGACCTGAGTGTAGGATTGCGATAAGAAACTCATACTAGAACATTCATATTAGGGGGAGTATGGGATTGCGATAAGAAACTGATTATCCAATGTTTGCATTTTAAAAAAGGGATAATTTATATCTAATAATCATAAAAGTGATTCTAGTTATTACTTTTTGAGTAGTGAATTAAGCAAAATTTCATGATCAATCTTTGAAGTTCATACGCGAACAAAAGAGACTATTGTATCTAAATATCAAAATATCAAGCTATCAAAATACCCCTTCTCTATTATGTTGTTTTTCATCACCCTATAAATTTACAATCTTTTTTTTTTTCATAATAGACAAATGGATGTTAACAAGTTTTTTTCTATCTCTCTAGAAATTTACGATGTCTTTTCATAATACACAAATGGATGTTAACAAATTTCAAGGTTTGAGGCTGAATGATGGAAAATGTTTGAAACCAGGTGCGTTTGGTTGTAGAAAAATGTTTTCAGTTTTCTAGAAAACATTTTTAGAAATTGAAGTGAAGTTTTCATTTTCATTTTCAGTAGAAAACGCGTTTGTTTAACTAATTGAGTTTTCATTTCCGTTTTAGAACATTAGAAAACGCGTTTTAGAAAACTGGAAAACTGTGGAAAACAATAATTTTGAGATTTCGAAATTCTATGTAATTTTGGAAAACAGAAAATTTTCATTTTCTAGAAAAAATTTGATTAACCAAACATGTTTTCTAACTTTTTATTTTTCTTAGAAAATTTTCTTGGAAAACTAGAAAATTTTCTATAACCAAATGCACCCTTAAAAATTTAAGGGTAAATTTTTTAAGGTTTTATAATATATATAGTGGTTAAGGTTGCATTGATGTAATTTACATAAAATCTATTAGAAGCAATGTTTTAAAAACCGGGTTGACCCGGCCGGTCGAACCGGTTGGACCATGAACCGGTGAAGAGAGCGGGTCAATTATGACTGGTTTTTTTGCTAATTTCCGACGCGGATTGAACCGGCCGGTTTTCTCAAAAGAACAGTTGGACCAGTGACCCGGAACCGGGTTGACCCGGCGGTTGAACAAAAAATTAAAATTTGGGTTTTAAAAACTTAGTTAAAGAGTTCAAGACTCAAACTTTTAAAATTAGTCAACCATTAGTTTATCAAATTTAGTATCAATTCTTATAAAAACTTGACAAAATATGTTTTTTGGCACCAAAAAGATGAAATTACATTGTTTATGTTTTATAAATATATAATTATGCTCAAAAATATAAAAATATGAGAATTCTAAAAAACGGGTTGAACCGGTTGGACCGGTTGACCCGTGACGGGGTCATTACACCGGGTCACCTAAAAACCCGGGTTTTAAAACATTGATTAGAAGTTGAATATAATTTGTACTTATCCCCCTCCCATACGCCTTGTGTTTTCCAATCAATGAAATATATTCAAGCAACACGAGATCTTACAAGAATTTTCCTTTCCATCTACTTCTCTTATAATTAATCCAAATGTGACCTTAATTATATAACACTAACATTTCAATTTACATTCTCAAGAACCAGACCCAGAAAGAGTTTGAATGATGGTTTCATGCCATGGGTTGGATAGGTGCCTAACAAGGTTATCGATGGGGCCCACATGAGTCACATTAGCCTGCACGAATATTCCAAGCATCGCCACCATTGCAAGCCTCCCTAAAACATCCATTCCATTAGTCCAAATCCAAAATCATAACTGAAAAAACCGTAATATAATCTTAATTTTTAAAGAAAATATATTTGGCACCATTCTTTATCTCCTTTAGCTTCCACTCGTGAGCATTTTTTATATCTTTTGCAAGACCAAGAGGATTTAGCAATGGCCCACCAGGATATCTGTTACATACATACACATACAAATAAACAAACATTTATTTACAGAAGTAAAAACTCTCTCATTAAAACCCATGTAGTTATAACAAATATATCTTCTTAGTTATCATTATAGATCAACTTTATTTTAATTAAAAGAATGAAAAATTTTCAAAATAGATTTGTTGTTAAATTTTACATGTATGGAAATGGGTTATGCAAATTATAATTTTATTCCATCATTGAATGAAAGAAAAAAAACACTTGACTAAAGAATGAAGTGAAAATCAACACAACCAAACGAACACGTTACTTCATAAATAATGGTCATATAATTTCATGGTTCAAAACAAACTAATAGGTTTTTTTTATGGCTGGTGCTATATGTACCCCCAACACACACATTCATAGGAGAGTGATACATATAGTAATTATGTGTGTGTAATTTGTAAGGGTGTGAATAGAATAAGCTTTTTTATTCATTTCATGACTCCATCATATCAATCACTAAGGCTATTGCCATTGGCGACCAATATACTGTTTTGGTTTGCCAAAAATTACTTAAAAAAAGAAACAAGCGACTAAAAGCAGCGACTCTTTCTTTCTAGCGACCTTGGTCGCCCAACACATTCATTCTATATATCAACACATGGCAATTTTATATGGGTATTCATATTTTATATAATTTAAAACTTAAAAATAATAGTTTTTTAATAAATAACTGTGTTGGAGTTGGTTACCAATGAGGATAGTCTAAGATGCAGGTAATTAATCACAAGCACGAGTGATTATAGAGTTATACCCGGGCTCTAAACCTTCTAGGGCAGCTTCCAAACCGAAAAAAGACCCTTCTTTGGCTTGAGACCCCGGATTAGTAAAATCCATGTACCTTTTCGTCTCAGCAAACCTTCACCAAGTGAATATTGTAATAAAAAAATCGTATTATTTTAAAAGCAAGACAAAAGAAAATCAATTATTAAGATATTTTAAAAGGCTTTTAAGTTACCCCATCAAAAGTAATTGTATAATAAACAGAGTTCTAGTACTCGCAAAACCAAACTTGGTGGCACCCGCTTCATACCACACCGGTAAGTCACTTATTCCTGTTACCCGAAGTAACTGCAATAAAATCTTTATTATGAAAAATCTAATTTAAACAAAAGTACAACCATATTCAGGTGGCCCACATTGTTGTGTACTTGATTGCCATGCCTTACAATCAGGTACACAATTGTTTATTATGTTATATAGTTATTCACATTGAACAGGGTTTTAAAAAAAGACGAAAAAGAAACTCACGTCAGTGAAAAGAATTCCAGCAACACCAGCCATAGCAAAACGAGCATGAACAAGTTCCGCTTGTACATACCACTTTAAGCTTTCCGGGTCCTCTCCAAGTCCAAGCGGGTCAAACCCGAAATCTCCCGCAAGACTTTACAATTAAAAATAATATTAATAATAATAAATAAAATGTAATAAAGATTCAAAAAGAGAAACAATCAAAATGTTAACAAGCATTGTAAGGCTCACGTTCCATCAAGGTAAGATGGAGGGTCAAGCCCAGGAAGCCACGTGGGCCGTTGTTGAGCTTTAATGGCTGTTTTAAAGTGCCCTGAACCACTGCCCCATTTACCACTTGTACCAAATGCTGTTCTGTTTGTACTGTAATTTAGAAGAGAAGATGAAGAACAAGAACATGCTAGTATATGGGAGCTTGTCCCAATTGAAATTGTCATCTTTTTCTTTTTCACAAAAACAACCCTTCAAAACTTGGAATGCCACTCTCGAAGGCATAACTTATCCAATAATATACAAATATGTGATGGAAAGTCGCAACTTATCCAAACCCTTTTCAACCATTGATTCGTATTTATATATAAAGATTCAGAAAATAAAGAGTAAATAACATTTTTGGTCCCTGAGTATAACTGATTTTTGCAATTTTAGTACCAGAAAGTTTTATCTTACAACTTTTGTCATTATTTAAGGTGTTGGTAATTTTTTAATATCGTTTCAACCAAAATTACAAAAATCAATTGTAATCAAGGAACAAAAAGTAGTCATTTTATATGAAAAAGACACAAAAAACGTTACAAATACTTTAAATAAGGACTAAAATCGCATAGGAAAAACTTTTGCTACCAAAATTGTAAAAACCAGCTATACTTAAAAGATTAAAAAATGTAACTTACTTAACATATAAAAATAGAAAATCCTTAATACAGTCATATTATTTTTGAGCAGTTTATAAAAAAGTCTCAAAATTAATTTTTTTACAAAAAAAAAAAAAAAAAAAAAAAACAATATACCAGCTAACATATTCAATTCAACCATTTCTTCCAATTTAGCAAGTTTCCTAGATGAGAAATCTCCGGTAAAGTCTCATTAATTTGAGCCGGTTTATAAAAAAAATTATTTTGTGTAAAAAACTGAACTTTGAGACTTTTTCATAAACGACCTAAAATAATAGGACATTATTAGAGATTTCCGATCAGGAAACCTGGTAAACCGAAAAAAAAAATTGAATTGAATATTTTAACCGGTATCCTGTCCTTTTTCATAAACTAACCATAAAAGCTTCACAATTTCATCAAAACAAGTACTTCTAATTCTCCTTAATCATTACAACAATCAAGAAAGTTCAAATCACATAAACAAACAAAATCCAACAAAAGCCTAAAACAACTTAAACAACAAAAAATTTATTCAAGCAAAAGAAAGTCTGCTGCTAGATATGCTGAAAGAGCTAACTTTCATAGGCGTAGCAACAACAAGTGGAGCTTCAGGTGAATCGGTAACCGCAAACTTTTCATGCATGAAACGACTATCAACAATCGAATCATCTTTCGGGACAATTTTGTAACAATAACAACTCTTCAATCCCACTTGATTTCTATAACATTCGTGGGCCCCGTCTTTCACTTTTTGAAAGTTCCATATCACACTGAACTTGCCAACTGTCGCTACCAGGTGGCGTTCTTGCTTCCCGTCTTCAGTCACCTATGTTAATTTACCAAAATGCCCTTAGTTAACTCAAAAGGTTCCCGCAATCAAAACATAAACAACCAATAGCAACATACTTTAGACTCATTACCAATATAGACAGTGTAATTTTGTTTTTTACCAATAATAGCAATATACTTTCATTTTGTTGCGTATTTGATCCCTAACCTTTTTTTTAACTCGGACGGTCCCTTAAACTTAATTTTGTTGCGTATTTGGTCCCTATCAGACATAAAAAGAAAATTTTACCCATATCCATTTATTTTTGATTTTATTATACTTTATTTGTTATTTATAATAAATAGTATAAAGAAAATTAAAAACTAAATTACTAAGGGTAAATCAGTCTTTTTACGCCTGGTAGGGACCAAGCGCGCGATGAAAACATAAAGTAGGGACCATCCGAGTTAAAAAAAGAGTTAAGGACCAAGCGCGCAAATTACCCCAAACCACAGGGACCAATCGTGTAATTTACTCTAAAATTTTGTTGTTATAGGGAAAAAAACTGAAGTACATTGCTATTATAGGGGAAAAAAAGTAAGTATGTTGTTATTATGAGTAAAAAGAATTGAGAACATACCCAAGAGAATTGGGCCCCACGGAAGTTATTGTTTACACCAGCCCTATGTGAATCAAGAGGATTCAATTTCAAAAGTCTTGGAGCTGAAATATTATTTCCCATACGCCCAGAAAAACCCGTCTTTGATTTCCCGTCTTTATCGGTAAATAAAGTACAAATTAAGATCAAATACGTATCGGTTGTACCCAAAATCCATTTTCCATCATAAGTAACATCAACATGAGTAATTGGTGACCCGAGTCCAGGAAAAGCGGTCTTGGCTTGTCTCATGGAAGTAATCGAATACAATCGTATCTTTCCATCAATGGAGCCAACAACAATAGAACCATCACCCGTTGTTGCAAAACACTGGAAGTTTGTGCCTCTAGAGAATTGATGCCCTTGAGTCCAGTTCAAGACAGGGGTATTTGCGTCCGCAAGATTTTGAACGATTCCATGGCGGTCACGCATGTCCCATCTGCAAAGACGGTTGTCATCCAAACCCAAGAAAGTGGATCCAGATGGGTCCATTTGAGCTCCTTTACTGTCGTTTGTTACGTCCCGCATTGTGATATCGGTTCCGTCTTTTGCGAATTTCCATTCGGTCACCACTTTTCCTGTTTCGATGTCGAATTGGTGGATTCCGTTTGTGTGGGGTTTACCGGATGTCATTGGACTCATTAAGAGCATGTTTGTTTCGGCTTTCATTAGAAGGGCTTTTCTTGGTGTGGATTCTGTGTGGCCTTTCATGGAGCTGTCGAAATTGACGTAAACCCCTTTTCCATGGATGCCATGGCTGAAATTCTTAACGACTTGAATACCGGAATCACTTACCAGGAAACTGTTGTCTAGGGCTCCTAATGCTAAGCTTTTTATGCTTCCCCCTTTTGCAGCTTCCTCGAATTCTTCTCTCAGATCGTGGTTTGCTCTGATTGGAGTTTTGAAAGCGGGGCTTTTCGAGAAAGTGTCTTCGGCGTCTTCCCACATGGAATCATCGGCGGCTTCGGGATTCGCCCAGGATACGAAATCCTTTCCGTATACTTTAGCTTTGTTTGCATCGGTGCACTCGAAGCCGTATGTGTTTTCAAACAAACACTTCTCGTACTGCTCGATGAAAGTTTTGTAATCCTCGATACTGAAGAACTTCATAGCGTAAACACCATTTGCGACGAAATCTATCCGCCGTTGGTCCATAATCGGCTTCAGTTGCAGCTGTTGATCAACTGGAGACCGAACTTTTGATCCGACTTTTAGAAACCAGTATAAATCTCCATCTCCCTCGTCTTCGTCGGCTCCGTCTTCTTCCTCGTTCATCGTCGTTTTAACGAAAGTGTAGGAACTGATCTTATCGACGACGACCCATTTCGACTGAGCGGTGTGTCCGCCGGTATGAATGTAAAGCTTAACGGCGTTCTTCAGGGGTTGGTTCTTAGATTGGTATTTAAGTTTTAGGGCTTTCAGCTTAGCATCGATTTCATCAACAGACGAGGGGGTCTTCGGTGTGGGTGAATGGTGGTCTTTGACGTCTTCGTAGTTTTCTTCTTCTTCTTCTTCGGACTGCTGTTCTTCTTCCTCGGATTCAGAGTCGGAGATTTCCAAATCACGGCTTTCTGCGGCACCCATTTCGAGATTCTTTGAAATTGATTTGGGTGTTAGGGTTTGTTAGGATGAAATGGATATGAGATCCGACTGAATGGAAGCGGGGAAGGGAGGTAAGGAGCGTCGGTAGGTGGATGTGAAGAGGCGCGCAAATTGAAATTTTGAAATAAATGATGACTGGTTCAAAATTAGGGTTTTGATGGTTGATGATTGATGCCACCAGCTTTATGTGGGTACTTCGGTCCAAACTTCAGAACCGTAACTATTTATATATCAATTTTTGACAAAATTGCAAAAATATCTCCGTATTTGTCATTTTTATACGGTTTTGGTTTAAAAAGATTTGGTGGTGCACCATTGTTCTAATTTTGAATTTTTTTTTTTATTTTGGTCTCTATCAACTTAAAAAGACGATTATACCCATATATTTATTTATTCATTGTTTTATATTTATTTTAATGAATTTAAGTAATTAAAAATAAGGTTAATAACATAAAAATCACTATAGTTTTGCCAAAATTCTGGTTTAACAATTATATTTATTTTTGTTTCATAAAAATCACTCATACTTTCAAACAATTTTATATTGACCATTATTCATTTTATTTTATAACTTTTAAGGATTATTTTATCGAAAGATTAAGTGAAATGTTTCATATCGGCATTTGAAGCAAATATTGAAACTCCATTATAGTGAAAATGATACATAAAGTTGTTTACATGTGATTTTGGTCATCGTAAGTGCAGCTCTTTGACATCGCAGCGGTCGTCATGCGGTCAAAAATAAGAAAATAAACCTCACTCTCACTTAGCACAGTGGAAGTCAGGGTCGATCCACAGGAGTTACGTGGTCGAGACAGGTGACAGATTACCAACTGCAGTGTCACGCTACAGTCAGAGGACCTAGTTCCTAACTTTTGACAACTAATCCCCATAAAACTTTTCCAAGCAAGCATGAACTAAACTATCAACCAAACCTTGTTACTTACTGAAATCAGAAGTACATCTCCAAATCAGAAGCAAACAAAGGCAATCCAAACATCAAACACAATTCAAACATCCAACGATTCATTCACAAGCATAAAACATCGAAAAGAGATAATTACTTGTAACCAAATGATTCATTAACTCAAAACTCAGATCCAATGACACAAACAGTAACCAAAATATCCAAAAACAGAAACTAAAACTAAATATCAATGGTTGTCACTCCCAAATATACTAGCCAATGATTACTAACTATTAAACTAATTGAAAATTAAAGATAAAAACATAAAAATACCAAAAGATAGTTGCTGAAGCTAAATCTCGGAGTCAAAGAGCCTTGGGGGTCGATTTTACACAAGGTCTTCGCTAGTTTTTTCGACCTAAAAAGCCTCTATTTATAGTTGCAAAAATCTCGAGACCGCGCCGCGCATAGATGGATCCCGCGTCGTGCATAGGGGTTTATCCCCGTTTTATCGAAATTTGAATTCTTTCCACCGCCTCATACCCGCGTCGCGCCTTGATGATTTTCGCGGTGCGCGTACGTCTTTTCCTGATTTTGCATTGATCTTCAAACTTCTTCCAAATTGCACGCTTTTAGTCCCTGTTTTCATTATTTCTTTCCAAACAAGTGCTGGCACGAAAAGTGAGAATACCACGATGTATATGATATAATTTCACTAAGAATAGGGCTCAACAACGACTAAAATATGTGATATTACTAGGCGTTGTCAAACACCCCACACTTGTGCCTTGCTTGTCCCCAAGCAAGAGAGTTTTTAATAGATTTTAACTAAGACTCAAACAATTTTTGACTGTGTTCAGTTTCAAAGCTTATTGCCTTATGAGTTAGAGTGAAATAGTTCGTGAGAACATAATCGGAATGTTCTTTGGAATTCATGGCTTTCTAGAGAAACCTTGATTACAAATTTTCTGTCCACAATGAAGTGTACATACTCATTCAGATTCTAAAGGCCATAAAAGAGTTGTCCATGACTTTCGATATTGTCCGTGTAGCGAGCTTTCAGAAATACCATCCCAGACCAGACGATCTTAGGTGGTAAGGTGCATAAATGCCTTTTTGAGGCCACCCTTTTTGGACCTACTGGCTCGAATAACAAAAGCCATTGATTGACAGTTCCTTCCTAATTTCCAATCCTAAAACAGTCCAATCTTCTAACTCCTAAAACTCAACTTATTTGACTCAACTAATAGCATGATTACAACTACATAGTATTTCTCGAAAAATACAAATGCTATAAACAATCATAAACTATTCATTTCAAAATTATAATCTAGTAAAAATTTTGAAAATCGGCCATTTCCCGCAAAAATTTCAAAAAACTACTCTTTCGACCGTCCACACCCCACACTTAAAATCGTACAACGTCCCCGTTGTACAAAAATTATTTAGAACAAGGGAGAAAGAGTTACCCCTTTGGACGGTAGATCGCTTGATTGGTACTCGGTGTTACAGGTACAAATACGAACAAAAAGGTCATTGATTTCGCGTTCTGGAGTTGTAGCGCAACAGTGAACACGCCGGTAGTCAAGACAAGTGGAGGGGGCACGGTGACCCCACACTTGCTTGAAACAACTCCTCCAATTTTGGTATCACATGCATGATTCACAAAAAATATTAAACACAAACAAACAACTAAAATATAAAATATAAACAAACAAAAGATGGTAGTGTCATAAGTACAGCACAAATACTCAAAAGAAAATTAAGAAAAATACATCAATCGCCACCTGGTGGCCTGGAAGAACCGGCCTCATGATCGCGGGCTCGGGCTGGGAATGGTCGGGGGTGGTATCCCTGCTGTGTGGCTAACTCCAAAAGTACTCCACCGATCCACTCCAACTGCTCCTCCATCATGGCGACTCAATCCTGCAATCGCCTAAGCTCAGTAGCCTCCTCCTGCTGTGGTGCTGGCTCTGCTGATGCTGCCGGTCTCCGGCGTCTCCTACCCGGCTGGGCGTAAGCTGGCTGGGGGTCATGGGGTGCCTCAGTCGCTGCCCTCACGAATTGACCTAGGTGCTGCTGCTCAATAAGCCCCATGCTCTCCAGGGCTCGCATCGTGGTGCGAGCTGGAGGTAAAGCGGTCAAGGATGCCACAACAGGGGCAGTAAGGATCCGGTATGAACGGGTCAAGCGGGTGATGTAATGCCTGCGGGCCAGAGGACTGCTGGCAGATGCACCCGTCGCACGGGTGGACAGGGAGACAGCTAGGGCGAACGGGAGGTGAAGGAACTTGGAGGGGTCGAGGAGGACCCAGAGATATGTCATGTCCTCGTCGGACACCTTCTCGCCCCCTCCCTATGCATGATAGAGGTGGAGACGATGTTGTGCATGAGTCGGTGAAGCGGATCACGAAGATGGCTCTCTCTGGATGTCCCCGCCTCGTAGAATACGTTGGACAACGGTGCCCAAACCTCCGCATTGGCAGCCCTCTCGGGTTGCCCCTGAATGCACGCTGTAAGAAACTGCATGAAATGGCTGCTGTGGTGCTGGTGGAACCCATCCTTCGTCTTCTTCATCATACCTCTCCTCAGCCTCTTGATACTGGTATTGCTGCTGAGGTGGTTGCTGTTGGTATTGTTGTTGCGGTGGTATAGGCTGGAATGTGGTTTGTGGTTTAAAAAGTACTGGTGCTGGTTGAGAAATGGGTGTCTGCTGTCTAGATACTAGGGTGCCATCGCGGGTCGACGCTCCCCAAGACATGGCAGATGTAAATAGGTTTGTGGATTGAGGTTGGGATAAAGGTTGAAATGGTGGAATCGACGGCGGAGTGCATGAAGGTATAAGTGCAGGGGCTGAAGCTGCACCACCAGTAGCACTCGTGCTCCCAATGTGGAATTCTGAAACCGGGGGAATAAATGACATCCCCGTTGCCTCACCCGACGGTTCCTGGGCAACACTCACTATACTACTACTGACATTACTAAAACTCATTGTATTCAAACGCCTACGTGCATGGATCTTGCGCGCAGTTCGCTCAATCTCTGAGTCAAAATGCAAAGGGGATAATTGCTCACCCGTACGGGTACGCATGCACTAATGCAACACGCCCGAAAAATCAAAAACCAAAATTACTAACTAACCAAAGATTCAAAACTAAGAAGTCCTACAAATCACCTATGCTCAAACTCATAACTCCCCGGCAACGGCGCCAAAATTTGACATCGCAGCGGTCGTCATGCGGTCAAAAATAAGAAAATAAACCTCACTCTCACTTAGCACATTGGAAGTCAGGGTCGATCCACAGTTTTTATGTGGTCAAGACAGGTGACAGATTACCAACTGCAGTGTCACGCTACAGTCAGAGGACCTAGTTCCTAACTTTTGACAACTAATCCCAATAAAACAGTTCCAAGCAAGCATGAACTAAACTAACAACCAAACCTTGTTACTTACTGAAATCAGAAGTACATCTCCAAATCAGAAGCAAACAAAGGCAATCTAAACATCAAACACAATTCAAACATCCAACGATTCATTCACAAGCATAAAACATCGAAAAGAGATAATTACTTGTAACCAAATGATTCATTAACTCAAAACTCAGATCCAATGACACAAACAGTAACCAAAAGATCCAAAAACAGAAACTAAAACTAAATATCAATGGTTGTCACTCCCAAAGATACTAGCCAATGATTACTAACTATTAAACTAATTGAAAATTAAAGATAAAAACATAAAAATACCAAAAGATAGTTGCTGAAACTAAATCTCGGAGTCAAAGAGCTGAAACCCTAGCTCCATGGATAAAAGTCTCGAGACCGCGCCACGCATAGATGGATCCCGCATCGCGCGTAGGGGTTTATCCCCGTTTTATCGGAATTTGAATTCTTTCCACCGCCTCATACCCGCGTCGCGCCTTGATGATTTTCGCGGCGCGCGTACGTCTTTTCCTGATTTTGCCTTGATCTTCAAAATTCTTCCAAATTGCACGCTTTTAGTCCCTGTTTTCATTATTTCTTTCCAAACAAGTGCTGGCACGAAAAGTGAGAATACCACGATGTATATGATATAATTTCACTAAGAATAGGGCTCAACAACGACTAAAATATGTGATATTACTAGGCGTTGTCACTCTTCGGCCACGTTGTGAATGCATAGGGTGTCCAAGTGAATCCACTAAATTCTGAATGTGGCTGGGGTAATAAGTGTTCCGAGTTGGCGGCATACAATCATTACATTTATTTGTTATAGTGATCGCAATGTATCTTTTTGAAAATATGAGTGGTTTTTACGAATTTTTTTTAAAGTATGAGTGATTTTTTTAGAACAAAAAAATAAAGTGCTTAAACCGGATTTTGGCAAAACTATAGTGATTTTTATGTTATTAACCTTTAAAAATAAGAAAAATACTCTCTCTCTCTCTCTCACATACACACACACACACACACTCTCTCTCTCTCTCCACACATACGAACCCTAAAATGGATTTAGGGAAAGAAAACTCTCCAACCACATCTCCTTCTTCTCCGATCAGATCCACCAACCACTACCACACCTCCACAACTGTCCAGGTCACCCACCCACACGTCTCAATTCAGAAAACCAGCAGAAATCAAAATTTGGAATAAAACTTAGAAATCGCAAAAGAAAATCAAAGAAAACTTCAGAAAACCCTAGAAATCCAAACAACCCGATTATCTTCATCGCATTCTACCTTTTATCCATGGAGCTAGGGTTTCAGCTCCGACGAGCTATAAATCCAAACAAATTGTCGAAGGGTTTTCATCTCTTATTCCCTTTGTTCCATCTGAAGGCTTCACTAGGTTAGCAATCAACGAAAGCCTAATAATGGCACCATCGGATATTTTGTTCAACATACGTTAGTGGTGGTGAAGATGACCTTTCTCCAGTCAGATCCAACCGGCTATACGAAACACCACCATACCTCATTTCTCTCTCTCTCTCTCTCAGCACATATACAAACCACCACCGAAGACAAAGTGAAACCTCTAGTGGTGTGACACGATGGGTTTCGTGAAACCCCCAGTTATGTGATAGAAGTGCTGGTCGGAGCAAGGTAGCGGGATGGTTGTGAACAGAGAGACGAATCATCACCGGAGAAGATGGTAGCGTCTACCATCGCTGAAATGAAGCTTTAGATGGGAGGGGTTAGTCTCTGTCGGAGATGTGTCCTTGAGGTGGTGGCGTGTTGCTTCCTTACCACCGGAGAAGAGTCTTTAGCCTAGATCTACAACGGTGTCCTTAAGAGAGAGTGTGAAACAGAGAAAGGGAGAGATAGATCCAGGAGAGGAGAGAGAGAATGGGGATGGGGTGGGGGTGATATTTCTTATTGATTTATTTTAAATAAAAGAATAATAAAATAAATAAAATAGATTAACAAATAATTACTTAAGGGGTATATTTGTCATTCTAGGTCGAGTGTGGACCAAAACCACAAAAATGTCAACAATATGGACCAAAATCACATAAAAGATCCAAAATTGGACCAATGGTGCACCACCAAACTTTTTTGGACCAAAACAGCATAAAATGACAAACGTATGGACCAGTTTTGCAATTTTGTCTTAATTTTTACCAATTTTGGTCAATTCCTCTGTTAGCACTTAACTTTTTCCAGTTAAACGAGGATAAAATGACAATTTTATCCTTTATATGTTTTTAATTCATTTTGTTTAAAAAAATAAAAGAACACATTCTCTCTTTCGCTCTCTCTACCATTTCATATATTCTTCCTCAAATCGAGAGACTAGAGTGTGAAATTAATGTAGACATAGGTGTTCCGTACATAAAGGTTTGCTAATAAAAATCAATTTCCATAAAAAAATGCAATTTTCATTTCATTCTAACCACCAATTTGTTTTGATTTATAGATTGATATCTTATCGATGCACAAAGCAGGCGTATCTAATTAGACACATGTGCTGTTCAGATATCTCCCCAATTCAATAAATTCTCCAATAAATCTCATTTAGTTAAGTGTACTCAGAAGGCTTACTAAACTAGAAGGCTTGGAAGGATGACTCAGCTTACTACAATTTTCATTGCATTCTAACCACCATGTTATGTACTCAGGTTGCTTCGAAGGACGACTTAGAAGGCTTACTGAACTAGAAGACTTTTGATATTTGGGACTTAGTAATTGTATTTCTTTTGTCTATGGCTTTTGATCCTATGAATTGTAAACCCATAAATTTGTATATGGTACTACTTAACTTGTCGATTTTTGTTAAACCATGTTTCGATCATCAAGTTTAAACCTTCAAGTGTTAAATTGTGTAGTAAAAATGATATTTGAAAGTATGGAGTGTTACAAAAACTCTTCCTCTCAAAGTTATGTCCCACACTCCCCAAGGGAGTGTGTTGGGCATGCTTGATCACTTTTGCATGGAATATTGATGTCTTAAAGGTGCATGGTTAGTTTTGGAACTTCTATGTGAAGCATGCATGCATAAATAAGAAGTTAGGTCTCATTTTTCATGTTCGTGGCCGAAAATTCGATCACCACACCCATTTCCTTTCTAAAGTGTTAGTTTGAAATAAGAACAAACACATATCACTCTCTTGAAAAACCAAAATCCGATTTTGGGTTCTTCAGTCTTAAGAGTTTTGTGTTTTCCAGGAAGTATAGCATACAAGGTGTTGCCAAGCTTGTTGGTGGATCATTTCTATAGAGGAAGTCATCTTGTCTTGTTGCCACCTTCAACCTCGTCCAGGAGTTTGCAAAGGCTTCAAAGGTTGTAGTTCTTAAACTCTTTCTATGAATGGTTTAATCTTTCATTGCATACAAATGATCCTTTGGTGGGTGTATGTAAGACCCTAATCCCGAGAAGTCCAAGGTTCGGTTTTTAAAGAGTCAAGATTCGCGGAATACAGAGCAAATTACGAAAAAAATGAGTTTGGAGGACATTTGTGCCGCTAATGATCACATTAGCGACGCTAATGTTGGCTAGGGTCGTTATCTTTGTTTTTCGCGTCGTTAATTGCCAGCTGTCAATGTGGGTTCACATGATCGTGGTTAGTGGCGCTAATGGTCCTGTTTGGGCCAAAACCCTAGATTTTTCATGTTTGGGGAACCCTAGGGCAGCCGTTTTTGGTCATTCTACAGCCTCCAAGTCGTCCATTTTCTCTCTCAAGTAATATTGGTTGGGTTTTTGGCATTTTTGGTTTCTTTGGAAGCTTTTTTGGAGCTTGAATGATGCTAGAAGGAAGGTGTTGATGTTATAAGTTTTTTTCTTGTGTGAAGCTTCAAAGATCTACATTTTGTTGGACCTTTGTGAGTCAAGTTCTCATCTTTATGCAATTTTATGATTGTTCTTATGATTTAAGCATGTTCTTATAGATTGAATAAGTGTAATGGTCCCTTGTAGTGTTTGTCTACGGTTTGGAAGGATAAAGTTGGAAACTTTATGCCTTAAATCTCTAATTTGAACCTTTGGGATGGTTTAGAGAGTAAGCCAAACTCTCTATGATGATTTTGGGTGGTTTTGGACCACTTTAGACTTGAATCTTGTTCATGATCTTGTTTGGTGATGTTTGGGAGGATAAAGTTAGGATCTTTTATGGATTTTGGACTGTTTGGAAGGTCCCTGGAAGGATTAAGACTTTGACTGAATGTATTAAGAATTTAATGGACTTTTGGACCTATTCATAGTTAGCGATGCTAACTCCCCGAGTTAGCATCACTAACCGTGTCTGTTGACTTTTGTTGACTTTGACCGTTGACTTTTTGATCAGTTTGATTTTTGGTCAAACTTGAGAGTTTTGGACACCGGTCTTATAGAATTATCATGTTTAAGCTTTAGGAAGTTCTGAGTAGAGTTTATCTAGTTAGGGCATTCGTGTTGTCGGATCCGTGGACGCGCGTGAGGTGTGCTGTCTAGCTTGATGTCGCGGATCACGTGAGTCTTCTCACTAAATTATGGGTGATGTTGCATGCGTAGGTAGCTTTATTACTTTGTGTAATAATGTGATGTATGTGCCTTACGTGTTATCGATAAGGTCGAGGCAAACTCGTGAGTCGAGGAATGGGCAAGATATGGGCAAGCTCGTGAGCCAAGGAATGGACAAGATCGGGGCAAGCTCATGAGTCAACGAATATACAAGAACGAGGCAAGCCCGTGAGTTGGGTTCTTCGGGGCAAGCCCGAAGACCTTTTGTGTTTAAGTGTTATGGAATGGATCGTGGGGTATTTTGGGGAACTCACTAAACATTGTGTTTACTCTTTCACCCTTACTGTTTTCAGGTAATTATTGCCTTGAGCTTGGAGCACGACATGACTGTACTGCATCTGAGGTTTTGATAATTAAGTATTCCGCTGAATAATGGTGTAAACGTTTGATAAATACAATTTCTAATGTTTAAATACAAGTTTTAATTTAAATGGTTTTTAATTGGTAACCTGTTTTATGTATTTGAATCGTTTTTAAAAGAAAATTTTTATTACTGGATTTAAGACATTACAGTGTAATATTGTATTATGTTGTTCAAATGTTTTGCTTTCGTTGCTAATTTTATCGTTTTTAAAATCCAAAATTTGAACAAAACAAAAACAAGTGGTATCCAAGCCATTTTTGCATGCATGTTTAGATTTCAAGTTTATTTGGATAATATTGGTTTTTTGAAGCCATGTACGAATTTCTTCTTGTAAGAAAAGTTCATGCTTGGCTTCTTTGGCAACTTGCATGTGTTTCTTTTGTTAGTCTATGTAACCAAATTTTACATGCATTTTGGTTACATAAAGTTGTCTTAGAAAAACAAAGAGTTGTTTTCGTTTATGATTTTATGTGAAAGTTGTGCATAAACAAGCCATTGGACCCTTGTGATGTTGTGTGTTGGAAGATCAATATGGTTGTAATATTTATTTATTTATATGGTATTTAATAGTAAATATGTATTCTTTCATTTTGTTAAATTTTATGTAATATATTAGTATTAGACTAGTTTATTTTATGTAAAAATGTAACAAGAATAAAGATGGTGGCATTATGGTGGTCCTTGTGGTGCTCTTGACTTTTGGAGACCACCGCCCCATGGTTTTGGTGGGGTTTTCCAACAGTCCTTAGAGCTTTGTAGGTATTTCATGCAAGAGTTGTTTTTATAAGTGGGAGCTTGAAGACATCACATTTGAAAATTTGGTTCCTTGTCCCTTAGGAATGGACTTGATAATTCTTGTTAATGGTTCACAAGAGTTATCACTAGTTAATGGCTTGGTTTATGCACTTTTACATGTCATGGATTATTGTATGTTGATATTCTCTATATATGGTTGAAATAGGATTTTTACATGCTAGATAATATTTGAACATAATCATCATGGAGTTTGGTTGTTCAAAAATAACATTTTAACATAAGATGGTGAAAATGGGTTTTAAAATAAAATGAGTTTTATTCTTAAAACTATAAAGTTTTGGAAAACAAAAATATGAGTTAAAATGGAGATTTTAAAACTCATCTAAACTCCAAGTATGACTAATAAAATGATCTTTTATTAAAAGACTGAAATTGGTTATTGTGTGTGTGCTTAAACTCAAACTTAATATGAGATATTAATTTCAAACTTTACCACAAGTAATGTTAAATAAAACGGAGATTTTATTTGAACTAAAAGAATCAAAAGATGAGAGATATGCTTTTTCAAAATAAAAGGTACCATGCTACATTGGATGTGTGCAATGTAAATGATACCACATGTTTTCATATCTAGAATTGTAAAACAAGTGAAATCCCTTTTACAAATGCAAATCTATGTCGTCCTTTTGAGAAACACTCGCTCTTCACTTGTATGGTCCTTGTAGGATAAAGGATACCTAAGTACTTGGATTGTCTTTTGCTGGCCGAAGTGGTTTTGCGATTTCGAATGGGATAAAGTATACCTTGTTGGAATGAGTGTCCAAGGTCATCAACTAATGGTAATATTTCTAATAATAGCAGGGTCCTTTTGGGTTGCCTTCATGACCTAGAAAAATAGACAGAGTCAAAAGGAATAAAAGAAAGGATGATTAGTTTATTAATTATTGAGACATAAATTAATTACAAACTGGATCAATATATTAATTGATAAAATTAATTAGTATTAATTTAGAATCAATTAAAGGGAATGTATTGTAATTGATTAAAGGTTTAATCAAAGAAAACAAGTCCAGGGGATGCGGCCGCCAAAAGGCTCCTAAGTTTTAAACCCTAGGAGCCCATGCAATATAAATAGAGGCCTTGGGGTTCAACCCTAAGGCATCCCCAAGCTTATATGCGCCACCTCCTTCTTCCCCCTCTCCCTTTCTGTGAAAACTCCCCTATCTAGGGTTAGAGTTCTTTGCCTCCTTTCTCTTGAAGAAAGTTTGATCTGTCTGGTTTTGTAGAGATCACTGGCTGTGAATCATTAGAAGGATTCTACTTTGGATCCTGATCATCCCTTGCAATCGTGGCCCTGACCAGAAGCCAAAGAAAGAAACTTGGTGAGGTATATTTTGTTTAAGATTGAAGTAGCAATAACTGTTATGAACTGCATGATCCTGGACAATATTCATGGGTAATCTGTGATTTGATCTTGATTGTCTTCCGCTGCATGTGTTATGTGTTTATATGATCGAATCCCAATACTGGTATCAGAGCCTTTGTTCATATGTTATCTGCACTTTGATCTTAAACTGCTGAATGTGATTTCATGCTTATTGTTAAAATCAAAATTTGCATAGGGTTATGGTAGAATTTTTTGGATTTAAACATGTTATGATCTAAGGGTTTATGCTAGAAACTTGAATGTTCATATGCATGCCTGTTATTTTCGATTTTTCCTAGTTTCTTGTGCCTCCTTGTGCTTGTCGATAATATGTTAGGGTTAGGAAGGGTTTTCTATGCCTTGCTTGGTATTGTCGGCTAGGTTTACTGCCCTAGCTTGCCCTGCAAGTTTCCTAACTTGCTTGGCTGCCTGTTGCCTTAATTTGATTATTCCAATAGGATATATTTATTTGTTTAATTAATTGTTAAACGGTATTAATTTAATTAATTAACTAATTAATTATTTTAAATTGTTTAAAATACATTTTTATATCATAGAACAGTATCTATATATATAAAAGAATAAATTAAAATAAAAACATTGGTCAAACCATGACTAGGCTCACCCACAAAATCGTGTATAGGGTTTGAAGGAAGGTTCTCATGAACCTGAATGAGGTTGGTTTTTAAGTGGCATTCATTGCCTACCACCTTCACCGCCCAACACCTTTTGTCATGTGGACTTACCGAAAGGGTTTGATAGGGCAATGTTTCTTTAAAGTTAAAAGTATTAACTTAAAGTATAAAAACAAAAACCCGTTTTAATTATAAATACAATGTAATGTCCCAAATCCAATAATAAAATTTTACATTTAAAAACGGTTCAAATACATAAAACGGGTTACCAAATAAAACCATCCAAATTAAAACTTATTATTCAAACATTAGAAATTATATCTATCAAAAACATTTACAAACATTATCCAGCGTAAGACTTGATTATCAAAACCTCAGATGCGGTACAGTCGCGCCGTGCTCCAAGCTCAAGCCAGCAAAATACCTAAAAAAAGTTAGGGTGAAAGAGTAAGCACAAAGCTTAGTGAGTTCCTCAAAATACCACACGATTTATCACATAAACAAAATCATAAAAGGTCATCGGGCTTGCCCCTATCAACCTGGCTCTCGGGCTTGCCTCGATCCACCTCGACTGTGAACTCACGAGCTTGCCCCGTTCCATCTGTCACCGAATTAACTCATTCTTTGACTCACGGGCTTGCCCCGATCTTGTCTAGACTCACGTGCTTGCCCCGATCTTGTCTATAATCAACTCATTCTTTAACTCACGAGCTTGCCCCAATATTGTCACACGTAAGATACATACATCACATTATTACACAATGTAATAAAGCTACCTACGCATGCAACATCACACATAGTATAGTGAGAAGACTCACCTGATCCGCAAAGCCAATCTGCACTCCACACGTGCGTCCTCAGATCCGACAATGCAAACCTCCTAACAAGGATAATCTCAACTTAGAACTTCCTAAATCCCAAACAGGATAATCCTCTAAGGCCGGTATCTCAAACCCTCAAGTTTGACCGAAAGTCAAACCGGTCAAAAAGTCAACGATCAAAGGTCAAAGTCAACAAAAGTCAACAGACACAGTTAGCGCCGTTAACTCTCCAAGTTCGCATCGCTAACTATGAATAGGTCCAAAAGTCCATTAAATTCTTAATCCATTCAGCCAAGGTCTTAATCATTCCAGAGACCTTCCAAACAGTCCAAAATCCATAAAGATCCTAACTTTATCCTTCCAAACATCACCATATAAGATCAAGAACAAGATTCAAGTCCAAGGTGGTCCAAAACTAACCAAAATCACTCTAGAGAGTTTGGCTTGCTCTCTAAACCATCCCAAAGGATCAAATAAGAGATTTAAGGCATAAAGAAGCCCTAAGGCATAAATCGAAAAATACTAACAGGGGTTTTAAGATTACATATTGTTAGTGCATGAACCAAGTCGTTGACCAACTCGGTGTCTAAGTTTGGATGTAATGTTAATCTCTTTATTTTGAAGGAATTTTAGACAAGTATTTTGTATGAATGATCTAAGTAATGAACAAATAGTTATGTCTTGAATGTGATATTTAAATGTGCCTTATATCTATAATTATTGTCTTGGATGAGTTGTGTTCTGATAATCTTATAGACGTCCGAAATCCAGTCTTGGATTTCGGAACTCCAAATTATATCAAGATCAGAAGGTACACTTCTCGGAAGACATAGTTCGGAAGTCCATACTCCGAACTAACTTAAAAGACCATTCAAGACCAACAAAGATCATATTCCCAAGATACTCTGATTCCGAAATGCCAGGATTCCGAAATCCTCTCAGGATTTCAGATTATCAATATGATCAACTTATAGGAACTATCATACTTAATCATTCTACAAAGAAGACTGAAGATCTGAAGATCATCTTGAAGATAAGGCAAAGGATAAGCACCTCAACGTATAGGATATGATTAGACTAGATCAGGCGTGGCCTCTTAGAAGCATGTCGGTTGTACTTAGTGTATTATTTTATTCTAGATAAGCCACCCTAGTCTGACATTGTATTATTATATTAGTTTTATCCTTCTTGTCTGACTGAAGAGAGACGTGTTGTCTACTCTTCAGTCCATATGTCTTTATCCAAAGGTCTTCCCTTATCCTATAAAAGGGAGACCACGTCCATCTTCAGTCCTCATGAGTTTGAGAGACTTTGTGTAACACTTTTACATTTATCAATACAATCTCTCATTCCATCAACTCTCCAATTCTTATCTGCATTTCCTTCAGTCTTTACATTTCCTGCATCTTAAATTTCATGTCTTTACATTTCTTATTATCTAACTGTTAATTTACTTTATGTATTGTTGAGCTATTGATCTTTTCTAAGTACTTATTACATTCTGCAAACCAACTCATGTCTTCGGACTTGTCCTCTTCCGAAACTTCCCAGTTTCGGAACTTTACTTTCCGCAATCTTACTTTCCGCACTTACTTAGAATATTTGGCGACAACACATACCTTTGTTGATCATTTGGAAGCAAGCACCACAAATGTCGTGCCTCTAATGGCTCACACCCAATAAGTCCAATAAACAGGTTAATTGAGAAAGCTTGCTATAAAACCATAGAAAGGGATTATAGATTCTGCTGAGAGAGAAGAGAGAAATTCCAGGTCTAAGGAGCTCTAGAATTGGGGCGCAGAATATGGTGCCAGTGGACCTCTATTTATACTTGAAGGTGGGATAGAAGTAAGGCATGTTTGAATGGTAACATATAAGAAAACAATCCAAACTTACCAAGAATCAAAACCGTTGTATCCCCACCCTCTTGGAAGAAAATTTAGAAGGGTTTCTTCAAATTTTCGTCCTCCCCCTCCTAGGGTTTAAGAGTGTTCATTGCTCAACTATTGAACAATTACAATTCAGCCTCCGCACTTTAATTAATTCCAAATTAATTCAAATTAATTACAAATCAATTATAATTAATTCTAAATGAATTATAATTATTTCTAAACTAGTTTCGAATTAATTTATCATCACATGACAAATTAATAAACAAATTACCTCTTTCTCTATTAACCTTAATAACATTTGGATTACTGAGGGCAACCCAAAAGGACTGTGCTATTATCAATTCAAGTATATACCAATTATAGTTATGGGCTTAGACACCTAATCCAACAGGCTTCCACTTGGATATGTCTTATAACTATAACTGCCAGTATAACTTCCGAATTGATCAACAAATTATAGCTTCCAAAAGTCGTTGCCAAACTCTGACCCAGTCAGTTACGTGTCATAAGATAAATGATCATATAATCCTCCGTTCTACAAGATATCATTCGTAAAACATCCAAAAATTTGGATGTTAAGAAAAATAAGAGAGTAGAAATAAGTTTAGAATTTCAATAAAATCTAAGATTGATAAAATAGTTAACAAGGGAGAAATTGTCATTTAACGTGACCAACAATGGAAATAAAATTTGGAATGAATATTATACGTATTTATATAAGTTTTATATAATTATGACACAAATGTAAAGGCTTAAGCGTGAAAATGGAAAAGAACGTGAAAATATGATTTAACATAATATGATGAAAATGATCAACTTTGAGACTGTAAAAACTCTATCCTAGAAGCAAGACACTGAAAAAGTGCTAATATGAAAATTGTAAAGGATATGAAAATAAAGCATCTGCAAAAAGAATCAATGGAAACGGAGTTCGTAGGAAGAAGTTACAGGCTTGTAAGGTTGGACAAGAAGTTAAGAATGTGCTGATTTGGAAACGAGACAACCCGAAGGTATATGTTTGAAGCCCGATAAGTTGAAATCCATGGGTTTTCAGAGAAAACTCAAAACATGAAAGTTGTCGAGTAAATGACCAGCTTTTCAACGATAGAAAGAACTCGAGAAACCGAAATCATATGACGAAGTTATGCCTAAGTGAAAATCCGGAAAAATAATGGTTAAATGCTGAGTAATTATTCTAAGTTATTACTAGAAGGGCATTTTGGGCATTTCTTAAAAGAATGTTGACTAAGTCAAAAAGTGAAAACCAGGGACGCGTTTTTGTTCCCGTGGGCACTCGTGGTCGTCAAAACAAGAAGGGAAATTGGGATTTGCAGCGAAACCTCATATATAAACCGATTTCGTGTGCGTGTTTACCAAATCGAAGTCAGAGGGAGAGATAGAGTACAAGATCGAAATCCATAGCTGATTACATACACACCTCGAGTGTGTATATGTACGTGATTTACAGATCGAGAGGGAAAGATCAATCGTGAGTGAGGGTGGTGTCAAGTCGCCGGAGATGTTAGAGGCTGTCGACGGAGGAAAAAGTGAAGCCGACGGTGGTCCTGGTTGGTTGCGATGTTCAAGAGCAAGACACAAGTAGTGATATTGAGGCTTGAGGGTCAAAAAGACGAAGAAGGCAGCAACCCTTGCTGCTGCTGGCGACGGAACAGGATCAGGCGGCGGAGATCACCGCTACCGGCGGTACCAATGGCCGGAATGGTGGTCGGCGGTGGTCAGCATTGGGCATGGTGGTCCGATGTGCTTCAAGAACAAGCCTCAACATCCAATTTCTTCCAACTGGACAGAAAACTAGAAGGTAAAATTTGAATTTCTATGAACCCTAGATAAATTAATTTCAGAAACTTGAGATTTTCTGGAATTGGTTGAATGCATGTCAAGTCAACTCAAGATTGTGAAGGATACTTTGAGTTAAAACTGAAATTAGTTGTAAAACATCAATTGTATTGGTAATTCTCTAGTTATATAAACTATACTTGATGTTAGATATTTGAACAAGGAAATGTTGAAGTATTCGTTATGAGTTCTTAAACCAAAAGAGAATAAGCGTATATACGTATGTTTTACAATTAAGAGTTGCAATTACATGTTAGAAAGTTGTTTGATACAATGAGTTACATCTCATTGTCAAGTTAGAATCATAATATAAACTAAAATAGTGTAAATTGGTATTTGAGAAATTTGACAGCTTTGACTTTTCTATCAAAATCAAACAGTGGTCTAAAAATCAAATTACTTGGAATTGGCTTGTCATATGGGAAATTGAGTTTGAATATATGAAATACTATATGTAATAAGTTAGAAACACCAAAGAATCAAGAAAATGAAGCTTGTTAGCTTGGTTATAATCAAATGACAAAAGAGGGACAAAATTGACTTGTAAAAGTCTAAATGGGACAAGAATTGATGTAGATGTTGGTGATCAAGAAACTAAGTAAAATATGATTTATGAGACATGTTTACACTTGAAGATGGTAACATTGAATTGGGGATACAAATATTTGCTTAAACATCGTATAAAGTATCATCTAGTCCTAAAAAGACTATAATTGGGCTATTTTTAGTTAATTTGCCGTTTTAAGCCTAAGAACCCAAAGTTTTAGAAATAACCTCAAGACTTGAGTACTATGATTCATTGTCATGTTATTATAATAGATTAGAAGAAAGTTGAAAGTTTGGGTCAATAAAAGTTGAGTTTTGGTTAAGCCTAAAAATGACATAATCGGAAACGGTTGAACTAAAAAGTTATCGTTTTAGCAAATATGAGCCCGTATAGGTATGGAATGAATTTATATCAACATTTATGTGTTGTTGGGTGGTTTTGGCAACCAAATATGTAAAAAGTGTGATGTTTAAAAATAATTTTTATTTTTATAATCTTTAGCGGCAAAATTGCCAAAAATAGAATAAAATAGCGAAAGGAGGGATGTTTTGACATCTAAGCATTAATATTGATTTATAAATTTGTTGAGATCAGAAAGTTACTAAAATTTATACTAAAACCCGCGAAAACACAATTAGGAAAGTATGATGCCTAAATAGAAAAAAAAATGGTCAAAAAGTGTCGAAACGAAAAGTGGCTTAAAAGGTCCTATAAAGCTTTACCAATGTTTTAAACACTACTAGTACATTGTTGAGTTATATAACAATGAGTTAAACACAAGTTTATATGAACTTTGGACGAAATTGTCAAAATGGGACAAAAAGGGTAAAGTCGTCCAAAATGATTATTATGTCTTAAGAGTCATACTTGGACATTAGAATAGAATTAGATAATGGCTAGTAGTAGTCAAGAATGATTAGACACGTGATATATGTTTAGTTGTCTAATATGTTCTAATCTTATATTAAAATTAATAGAGATAGAAGGACGTTTGGAAGCAACGAAAGGCTATAGGAAGTGGATTAGTGTAGCTAGACGTACCTAGCTACTAAGGTGAGTATATGTGGCTTTTTCCCACTATGGGGTACATGACAAATTATTTATAAATCTTTACGTGACTTTCCAATATGAAATGAAATACAAGTTTATCTACCTATGACATGATTATGAAAGTCTTATACTATGTTTTGAAAATATGAAATAGCAAGTGTTATTATGCTTTATGAAATAACCTCATTATGCTTTATGAAATAGCAAGCGTTATTATGCTTGATGAAATAACGTTATTAAGCTTTATGAAATAAATGTTATGAAATTATGTTTTTGGCATTAAGTCTACAATGTTTGAAAAGTATGTTTTGGCGTCAAGCCATAATGATATGGAAGAATGTTTTGACGTTTAGCCCATTAAAGTTATGAAAGAAAGTTTTGGCATCTAGCCTTACGAATGTTTATGAAAGAAAGTTTTGACATCTAACCTTACGAATGTTTATGAAAGAAAATTTTGGCATCTAGCCTTAATGCATTTATGAATGAATGTTTTGATGATAAGCAATGCTATGTGTATGAATGACTGGTGTTTAATGCAAGCAAAGAAATGTAAAGCAGTATGAATAAAGAACATAGTTCTTTGTGCCCGGGCCATGATGTTCCCGTAACGGAACCTAGAGGAATCTACTGGGGTGGTAACCCCGTCGCGAAGTAGATATCCTAAAAGCATAAGATGCTAGGGTGGACTGATTTTGTTCTTTCCATCCTAGTCTAGACTTGGGGTATCACCAAGAGTGATTAATGCCCTAAGTATAAAAAGCAAGCATGTTAAGATACCAATCAAAACATGTGATAAGATGTTGAGGTGGCTTGATTATGTTCTTACCATCTCAGTATAGGCTTGGGGTATCACCAAGAGTGACTAAGGCCCTAAGTATTAAAATCCAAATGTATTTGAATACCAGTCAAGTTTAAGTAATGAAAGTTTTATAATGACAAACTTTTTATGAAGGGCTTTAAAAGCAAAACGATGATATGTTTCAGTTATAATAATTTTAACAACAAGTGTTATGATATGATTTGATTACAAAGGTTTTGAAAATGATATATGATATGTTTATAAATGTTTTGTGTCTAAACCCATGTAGCTCACGAGACGTTTTCGTTTTACGTATTTTATTTTTTGCCATGTATTCCAGGTTCTAGACACGAGGGTTAGAAGCAAGTAGATGACCCAAAGGAATTGGGATTTTAAATGGAGTGAACTTTGGCAGATGATATGGTTAGTAATCCTAACTTGATTACTATGGTCTTGTATGATATGGAGTTGTAACCCCCGAAGTTGTATAAACATTTTCACAACTAAATGGTTTATGTTGGGACCAAAATTTTAAGACATGACACGAGGTCATGAGAAAAGTTTTTAAAAGTTGACATTTTGTCACATAATGTTTTAAAACATGATGGAATAACGTTATTGTGCTTTTAGCGCTATTCTGCTTTTAGCGTTATTGCGCTTTTAGCGTTATTGCGCTTTTAGCGTTATTATGCTTTTGAAAAAAAATTTGGGGCATTACAATTCGGACATGAGACATGGATTGTAATCAATCCCATTGTACAACATTTTGTTTCCTGATTTCCGATTTGTGATGATATAGGACTTCTAATCAAACACATCAGTTCAGTCCTGGCTGGGCCCAGCACTATAAGTCAACACCAAATCACCGAGGGGCACAAAGATATCGCTTTTCCCGTTAGGGCGAAAGGAACGAATAAACTTCGACTCATATGCTTGTGTCCTTTACTCATCAAATAGCGCATAACATCGAGTTATCGATGCGTTTACACATTATCAATGTACAACCGACTTGTAAATTTTAACTCATATGTCTCCGTTTCAAGACCATAAGATATTATCGTCTCTGAATTACTCGTGATATAATCCATGAAATAATTCTCTGAGCGTGGGTTTGTCCAATACTCAAATCCCCATTTCTAAGTACTCATAAACATTGCAGCAAGTCATTACGTTGTATCTCCTTTAGATCTTTTCATAGCGAATCATCTCTTAATGCCGAGTCATTACACTAGAGGTGGCAAACGGGTCGTGTCGTGTCGGGTTCGTGTCGTGTCGAGATATTAAACGGGTTGAGAGTAGTGAACCCGGACAGGACATGTTTATATAAACGGGTTGAAACCTTTGACACGAACACGACACGATCAAACTCGTGTCAACCCGACACGACACGATCAAACCCGTGTAAACCTTTGAAAATTTTAGCAAACTCGGCCCAACTAGGAATTAGTCGGCCCAACATGGCCCAACTCGGACTTATTAGGCTCATTTTGGACCAAATCGGCCCAACAGAACACTTGTCCAAGTCGGTTTTAACCCATGACTCATTATGCTCATCTTAACCTTGAGCCTTTGTTATATAGCTGATGAGAATGGAGGAACTTTCATCCCACCAGCGATGTGGGATGAGAGTTTTTGTTGACAAAATAAACTAAACATCTCTTCTTGCTGCGAAATGTAAAAAATGCCTTGCACAATGTTCGAACCTGAAACCTCAAGTTTAAATGCCATAAGCTTTAGCCATCAGACCAACCTGCGACTTGTGATTTGCTTTCTTACGTAATAAACATAACATAACTGTCGCATATATATATATATATATATATATATATATATATATATATATATATATATATATATATATATATATATATATATATATATATATATTAAACGGGTCATTCGTGTCATCTTCGAGTTGAAAGTACCGACCCTAACCCAACCCGTTTAACTTTCGTGTCGTGTCGTGTCAACCCGTTTACTTAAACGGGTTGAAACCCCTAACCCAAACCCGCTAATTTCGTGTCGGGTTCGTGTCGAGTTATCGTGTCGAGGCTGATTTTGCCAGGTCTACATTACACTTTATAATGATAAGAGATGTCTCCTAGAAATAGTATGTAACCGACATACATTGACAGGCAGATCACAATCATACTCCCACTAGCTTTGACATAATTATAGATCTCTTTCAGACTCTTCACAAAATCCAAACTCTTTGGCATATTTTGAGAATCCAAAATCTAAACCTTTGACATAATTATAGAACTCTTTCAGACTATTCACAAAATCCAAACTTTTGGCATATTTTGAGAATCCAAAGATCCTTCCTTGCGAGGTGCCCGTTAGATGAATCTCTGGGGCCATGTACTTTTCTGTTTGGATATATCGGCATGTTCTAAACCCCTTTGGATGTGTCTTACATGCAACCCTTGTGTTTTCCATTTAAGGAAAGCGGTTCAGATAATCCAATCTTGCTATGACTCACGAAGTGCAGTTATAGCAAACAATATCTCTTCAGATTTAATTCATCTTCCGTTGAGAGCGGTTCTCTCAAAATCAATTACTTGACTTTGAGTATCTCCTTACTCAACCATATTTACTCTGAGCGTAAGTACATTTCCATCTATGTGGCTTTCTTTTGATGATTCAATTACTCCCACTAGTTCTTTAGGCCATGTGTAAAATCAGTCAAATTATCAGATAGACCGAGTCTCGCTCTTCGGTTCTCTTTATTTGGTAGCAACCGGGCTCACAATGCTTCCAAGTAGTAGGATTGCTTATCCGTACCAATTTTAGTGTTTTACCACTAATCGGTATGTCACCCAGATCATAACACCTTATGATGGTGACCAATACTACTGGTCTGCGAAGAGAAGAGTATGTCAGGTTCAACATGAATCCATTCCCTGGTCAAGTCCTAGTGCTAACTAGAGGTTCTTTCACTTGGCTAATCCTTGAACTCCTTCAGGATCACTCTTACTCCCACTGGTTCCTTAGAATATGAGCTCTTTCCAAAAGGGCTTTTTTCATAAGTACTTGCGGGATGACCAATGAAACGACACTGCTGATCAGGTTCCGACTAGTTATGAGGTTCGGATGAAGCTACATGACCCTGGACCCTCTTTGTGTACAAGTAGGGGCGAACCCTGCTTTACACTTCAGACGGTGTCTGTGCAACCTACTTAGTCCAAGATGTGGTTTTAAATCTGTATATGCTTTTATGGTCTGACTGGTTGAATATCCAATTTATTGAAAACTAATTGGAAGTGTATCTAATACATCTAGGATCGAACTATTTCGACCAATGCTCGCTCTTCTTCCCTAAGACACATTATAACTATTTAATGTTCTTGGAAGAGAAAAAAACTGTGAATATTTTCTCAGTTTATGCTTTCACTCATATTTTGTTGATCTCATACTTCCTTTGAAGTCATTGAATAGTTCAAGGTTTCAATCAATCGCTTATTCTGGTAAGCGAAGTCATATTTGTCATACTGATTGGAAAATATTATGAAGTATAACTAATTGTGTTTTATTTGTAGATTCGAGCAATTCACAATGACTAATGTGTCCGTTGCTCATAATCTTAATGTCTTTTTATATCTCCATGTAAATTTATGACTTTGTTAATTTGTTCAAGATATGCATTCATCACCCGACTCTAAGTCAATTGATTCATGGATCTTTGGGTGATTCATTTCTTGCAACAATCAATTTTATTAAGAACTCTATTCATCATGTGACTCCAAGTCAAATGATTCCAAAGTCCTGCCCACCTGGACCTTTGGTTGAAGCGATTCTTATTAAAATTGAACTTTAACAATCATAAAAACACAATTCATAAATCCAACACACTTTGGATGCATCAACATTCAAGTTATTATTATTTATGCTATTAACACATTCATACAACATTGCAAGGATAATTTAAACAACCATGTTTATGAAAGAAAAGTCAACACTTTAATTAAATCAGCAATATCCTCAAACAATGTAAACAATGTCATACGCATCTAGTAGCTAATAACAAAATAAAATATCTAACTAAAGATCAAAACTGCACGAGCCTGTGATCTAATCCGAATGTGCTCCTATGCATCAAAGTCCTGCATCCTTTCGAGTCCCTGCATACAGAGCAAATGGGATAATTACATATTGTATCAAGGAAATAAGGATCAGGTGTTTTGAGACTTTAGATATACCTGAGTTGCCAAACGATTTGGCTTTGGATTCCTATCTTTCTGTGACTGCATCCGACCCTGTGGATTCCTATTTTGAGACATCTTAGAATTGGTCCTACAGACGACCTGGACCGTTTCTTGATGCGTCTCATCACTAGACTCAATCCCGAAGTAGCTGAATCAGTGGAACTATGTATCTCTATGAACGACTCGTACAGAGTCAACATCGAATGCATTTCCATGATAGTCTTGTCTTGGTTCCCCTTTCTGTAAATCTGGATGAACAGATCGTACAGGCTAGTCAGCGAGTCGAGTAAAATGTTGATGCTTAACTCTCGATTAATAGGGTGACCAAGTTTATACAATTTGCCTATATATCCCTCAATCTTGAGAACATGCGGACCGACACTACTTCATTCTTTTAGCATGCACCCTTCAAGTTCCTTGAAGATCCTAGTTCGTTCTTTTTCAACCGGCTCTCGGAACTTTTCCTCAACCAGTCGTGTTAACTCATATGGCCCCAGTAATTTGAAATCCCTGCGGATGTCGGGGTCAATGGTCAACAACATGAGGCTACGAACTTCCTCAGATTCATCAATCAAGAAGTCATGCTCATCACAAAGCTGCTGTGTGACGCCATGTTTTAGTAGAACGGGGAGCTGCCACTTAATCATATATGGCTTGCCTTCATAACTCATAACCAGTTTCCATTGGCGAAGCCATTCCACATAGATCACGTGAGTCAGCTTATCCATATTAAACAGATACTTTCTGAAGCTCTCAGAAATGGGTGATGGAGGAGAAGGAGGAGAATTGACACTACCTTCAAACATCTATAAAATCAGAATTTATTAGTTTAATTTTAATCCTTTTAAATAATTTCCCAATTATTATTTAACAAGGCTAGGACCCAAAATCTCCCAACTATGGTGTGAAGAGGGATACCGTAATCACAACATAATGGTCATTAATGTAGATATATTTTTATCAATTTCAGTGTCTATGAAATTCCTAGATCTGTGAGATTCATTGACCGAGGTCAATGGCATGTTTAGTCTCGGATTATGCTCTTCCATTTGTGACTGGGATGCCGAGGATCACAAACAAAATGTGAATAAACATGCAAATGTGCTTGGTAACCTCAATGTCATTTATCATTTCAATTGATGTGCCGGAAAACCACACACACTCCATCAACAATGATAATTTATGAGATACCCATTACCACTCTCTATAAGTTCCTATTAGTGTGCCGGTAAACCACACACGCTCCACTAACGACTCATAAAGTGTAATGTGCAATTTCATGGGTTCGCATACTTTTCACATTTTTCCTAAGGTAAGTAGATTTGGGATTAGTACTTTTTCTCTAATAGCATTATACTTTTAATGAGATTAGGTTCCTATCGAATCCGATCTGCTAACGACCCTTCATTGATCAAGGAAGCGGTGGGTGAGAGTGAACACCCATTCAACCTCCATTTTATAGGATGTTTCCCTATACCCCCCTTATAGACCAGTTTCGTGAATGAGGCATACTAGCGATTTGACCGACTGATTCTTATACATATACATATTAACTTTTAATAATAATATATATAAGATGTATTTTAAACATATTAAAATATTTTGGTGTATTCTTTTAAATTTTCGAATTAAACAATTTAATTAAATTTAAAATTAAACCCAAGTTGATTTAATGTATGTCCTTTAATAAACTATTAATTAAATGAATTAATTCAGATAAGGATTACCAATTAATCAAATAATTAATCTTAATCCTTGCCCGCTAAGTTTTCCAAAAATAAGGGTAATGGTTTCCATTTATTAATTAATCATAATTACCAAAAATAGAAAAACCCTAGGAATACCCCAGCAAATTTCGAAAATATAGGGTGGATGCTAGGGTTTCTGAAACCCTAGCCCAAAGTCGACATCCACGGTGGCTAGGGTTTAATTCCATTAAACCCTAAGATCAATTCTACAATCATAGCCATTCTATAGAAAACAAACAAAGATCTGATACCACTGATGGAGAATAGGCAGACAAACAAATTTAAAACTCTTAAGTTCACTTGCAACCTAAGGATCTATGTTTTCTTTAATTGAATCTATAACTAAGAACATCAAAAGAAACCCTAAGGCATAAATCGAAAATACTAACAGGGGTTTTAAGATTACATACATTTGTTGATCTTTTGGAAGCAAGCACCACAAATGTCGTGCCTCTAATGGCTCACACCCAATAAGTCCAATTAACAAGTTAATTGAGAAAGCGCACTATAACACCCTGGAAAGGGATTATAAATTCTGTTGAGAGAGAAGAGAGAAATTCCAGGTCTAGGGAGCTCTGGAATTGGGGCGCAAAATATGGTGCCAGGGGACCTCTATTTATACTTGAAAGTGTGACAGAAATAAGGCAGGTTTGAATGGTAACATATAAGGAAACAATCCAAACTTACCAAGAACCAAAACCCTTGTATCCCCACCCTTTTGGACGAAAATTTTGAAGGGTTTCTTCAAAATTTCGTCCTCCCCCTCCTAGGGTTTAAGAGTGTTCATTGCTCAACTATTGAACAATTACAATTCAGCCCCCGCACTTTAATTAATTGCCAAATTAATTCCAAATTAATTCAAATTAATTACAGATCAATTATAATTAATTCTAGATGAATTATAATTATTTCTAAACTAGTTTCTAATTAATTTATCATTACATGACAAATTAATATACTAATTACCTCTCTCTCTATTAACTATAATAACATTTGGACTACTGAGGGCAACCCAAAAGGACTGTGCTACTATCAATTCAAGTATATACCAATTATACTTATGGGCTTAGACACCTAATCCAACAATTTTCTGTAACCAAATTTTACATGCATTTTGGTTACACGAAAGTTGTCTTAGAAAAACAAAGAGTTGTTTTTTGTTTATGATTTTATGTGAAAGTTGTGCATAAACAAGCCATTGGACCCTTGTGATGTTGTGTGTTGGAAGATCAATATGGTTGTAATATTTATTTATTTATTTATTTATATGGTATGTAATACTAAATAGGTATTCTTTCATTTTGTTAATTTTTATGTAATATATTAGTATTAGACTAGTTTATTTTATTTAAAAATGTAACAAGAATGAAGATGGTGGCATTATGGTGTTCCTTGTGGTGCATATATGCATAACTTTACATATTTTCACAAGTATATAAGTGCATATGTGTACATGTGTGCGTATTTGCATATATGCATACATATATGTGCATATGTGTATATGTCTATATGCATGTAAGTATTTTTTAGGGGTTTTTTAATATGTAGTTTTATTAATGTTCTTGCAGGTCTTAAAATTTTATCGAGCAAATTGAAGAAGTGAAAAGTGATAAAAGGAAGAAATATCAAGGAATGAACAATGGAGATATTATGCAATTTTTTGTATTTTTATATTTTATGTGTGTATCGTTCAAAACAATGGTATATTATTATTTTTTATAAATTGGGTTGTTTAATATTTGTATTAAACAATTATGTATAATAATATGAATATATGAATTCTGAAAATATTCATATATGCACCTGCATGCAAGTACATTAAGTTTTTTTTATAATTTTGAGATCTGTTTTTTTTCATTTGAATATAATTTTTTTAACTTTTTTAAATTTCGAAACATTTGTCATTATTATAAAAAACGAAAATTTTATTAAATTTGAAATTTGAAATTTGAAATTTGAAATTTGAAATTTGAAATTTGAAATTTGAAATTTGAAATTTGAAATTTGAAATTTGAAATTTGAAATCGATTAGGCTTATTTTTAGGAATTGATAATATTGTTTCAAAAAATAAAAAAAATCAAAATAAAAGGAGATTTGTTAAATGACGATCATGCCCTTATTGTATTGGATACTGATCTAATGGTTGATAAAGACTTCTCCAGATCTCATGGTTTTTTTTTTGGATCTCACACTTTGATATATGACAAACTTTATATAAATGGGACAAACTACAAAAGCCTTACCGTTATTTGCAATGCTGACAGACTCCTCAACTTGTGTATCTTCATCTTTACTTCTATCATTCTTCATAGCATCGTTACCTTCTCCTTCTTCTGTGAACGAATTACCTTCTCCCAGGTTCCGTTTTTCACCATCATGCAATTCATCTCCTTGTTCTTCTCTATTTAACCCATCTAGATTCAACTCTTGTGTTATCTTATTCCTTTTTACCGTTTCGTTCCTTGTGTCCTCTTCTTTAGTCACCCCATCGACATCCCACCCCTCATGTCTTTCGTCTTCATCGTAGTCTATAGTATCTGAGATTCCATCCAAGTCATCATCGGAGTCTGATATGGAATAATCAGGATTACAAAAAGATGGTTCCCATACCTCGCCACGTTCTTTCTAGTGGCTTTTTCCCGTCCCTTTTGGGACCATTCACCCTTTTCCCAACCAAGCATAGGTAGAAGCCCTCTTTCCCATACACTCACGAGATTTTTCTATGGAAGCGGGCGGGAAAGAAATAGAAAACGTACAACTAAAGGTAAGCGCGCAGAGAGAGCAGCATATAGCGCGAAAGAGTCCAAATACAAGAAAGGCAGAGCGCGAAGCTTGTGGTCCGTTCCTTTCCCAACTATAGTGGAACTTGCCCGAAGGAAATCTTTTATCTTCTTGCCGGGAAAGAGTTTGATTACCAAGTTCGATTACCATAAGTGGAAAAGCTTTAGTTTCGTTGCCGGCCAGAGCTCCTAGCCGACGACCGGCTACCCCTTGGGGAAAGGGAAATATATATTAGTTAAAATGCAAACTTTGGCGAATGAAACGTTTGCAGCATCCTTAGGGCAATCACATGGGATCAAAAGCCTCCCGAACTTGCTTGCGATACAGGTGAAAATCTGTGGGTCCCACATCTCCACTGGAACGCCTATAATCTTTACCCAAACAGCTTTCAAACTTTTCCTGTTAGATTCGTCCCAATGTTTCAGCCATGCAAACCACGTTCTCCAGTATTGCTCCTTTTGTTCAAGAAATTTCACAGCTTCGTGGATGTTATCAAAATCTATGAGAAACATTAACCCACCCATGTATCTCACAGAGATAGATACGATTTTTTCTGCCTTAATTATGTTGAAAAAGGAAATTAGGCAATCATAATCCTTAGCTTCTCCAATTAGACTACCATTTAATCAAATGCGTGATTTTGGTTGAAAACTTGCAGGGAAAGTTATTGATGATTGATTATATTGAGAAAGGTTTGATAGATGACCTTTATCTCTGTCTACGTAGGTTGCCGATTTTGCCCCTAATTCCTTTTTTTCATAACCTTTGATACGTGATTCAAGATTTTTTGTAAAATCATGGGTATTAATTTTACTTTCCTGATTCCCTCCCAAAGCCTGACGATAGCTGCTGAACTTCATCTGATTCGGTCTTCCTTTTCCCTAGTCACTCGCCAATGGTGGATTGATTGTTGAGTTATCAAATTTGTTTCGACCTCTACTATACTTGGCTACATTTGCGTCAATGACCATGTGCCCAATCTTTACGTTGTTTAATTTGATTTCCAAGGTTGAAACATCGATGACTTTGATGAATCTTATGAACCCAAATTTTTCTCCGCTCCTGTCTCTTTTCTTGGCCAGATAGAGATCGACAACATACCCGTAGTTCTTGAAAATGCTCCACAAATCCGCTTCAGACACCCCGTCTGGTATATTTGAAATGAAGAAGTTCGTTGCAACTCTTTCTACCTGCTGAATTCCACTCGAATCCCTCCGATTAGCTGCATTGTTCCCATATCTCACCTCCGTCCATCCATCGTTTCTCTGGTCTCTCTGTTTCTCTCACTCTCCCGGCGTCGTTTCCTCTCCCGCTCATACTCTCATATATATATATATATATATATATATATATATATATATATATATATATATATATATATATATATATATATATATATATATATAACAAACTAGTTGTAAGACCCGTGTATTACACGGGATGATACAAAAAAATTATTAATTAAGAATATCTAAACATTAATATTTTAAATAAAAAATTTGTTTGTGTATCGTGACATCTTGCTTTTGATTTTTACTATTACGACTTTGTATTTTGATAAATATAATTGATTATGAGAATGTCACCGATACTAAATTCAAATTCACTATTATGATTGTAATCGTTCTTTAAAATATTATGAC